>CM016620.1:58498403-58867561 GCA_005393395.2 Gossypium australe
CCGAACATCGTGGGCACGACAATTGCCCAGACATTAATCTGGTCAAGAGAGACAATTTTTCAGTATAACCAGTCTCTGTGGGATCGACCCTACTCCCTATACTGCTTAAATTTGCAACTAGGTGTAGGTTTATATTGGTGGAATCGACAGCAATCAATTTGTCTAGGATGAGCGCTTTGACCGAGTAGTCTTCTTCGCTATCTTCAAGCTTACGTCTGTCGAGTTTGGGCTCACTTTGAATTAGAATTTTTTTCACAAAAATTACTAGTGGGGTAATTTTGCAATTTCTCTAAATTTTTGGGTCAAGTTGTAAATTAGAAAAATATCTCTAGAAATTTTCGAGAATAATCTCTTCAGAAAATTTTCTCTCTACAACTTTCTCTTGATTTAAGTGTGTGTAAATAATGACCCAAGACTCTCTTTCTATAGGGAGAGTTTAGAAAGTTCAACTATAATTACTTTAATATTAAATTAATATAATATTTAACAAGATAAATATTGAGATAAGTAATTAATGTAATTTAATATTAAACTATTAAAATAATATTATTTTTGGAATAATTAATTTGGAATCAAATTCTTTGGTAGAGTCCCAGTTGGAGTGTAACTCTTCCACTACTCAACCACCAACGACCAACCGTCGCCGACCACCAAGACATCGCCGTCGCAGCCATTGGCATCGCCGTGTTCGATGATGCAGGTGCGACACCCTTACAGCACCCCGAGTCGGTTCGGTTACTGTCGGTTCAGTTCGGGTCAATGACTACCCAACCAGTTCGGTTTAGCCACCGGTTGGACCATCGACCTAATATAATATACCGAGCCCGATTAGACTAGTTTTTGGGTCTTAGTCTCGGTTTTGGGCTCCTTAGCCCAATTTACGATATAATGTCCAATTTTCAAATTTAATTACCCATTGGGCCAGTTATCTAACTTGAAAATTAATTTTCAAAAATATCATGTTAATTTTAATTGATTTGAATAATTTAATTTTACTTGATCAAAATTAATTTTTCCAAAAATCACTCAGATTTTCCAAATTAATTTTTAAAGAAAATTCTTTAATCAAATTCTCTAGTTGAACAATTCTCACGACCACCTAATTTAATTCCACATCGAATAAATTGACTCAATTAAATTATTCCCAAAGTCGTAGAATTTTCTTCTGATTCAAATGCAGTCCGATCGAGCTTTTGTTGAGCGAGCGGAGAGACCAAGCGGACATATACAATTAGGCTCCAGTGATTGCAATTATGTCCAGAAGTATCGTTCCGATAATTCACAATTACTTAATCATGGAATCAGTCCACAAGAAGTACCATGATTGAAAACTCCTTATTGTATACTCTTTATAAAAGCAATTCATCCAACTGTTTTGTCCAATGACCTCGTCATGTGTGTGTTACCCTCATATGATATCCTTGATTCCTTTGAGTTAAATCTGTTCACTCAATACAATCCTATTTTATCTCATTGTCACCATTGTGTCTTCTTAATGATTAATATGACTACTGTCAACAAATGATTGTGATAAATTGCTCGTTCGAGAACAAGAAACCCGTGGTCACGTTCCATATTTATCAATCCATATAATGCCAATGAGAGGATATCATTAATTCTTTAATTGATCTATGATTTCCACTATTGCTAGTAAAGCCATGTCATACACAAATAATGTACCCAACATACCGACTATGGGCTTGATAATCTTTATAGCAGAAGTCTCCACTTATATCAAAGCACATAATTTGCATACGTATGATTAGTGACTAACTCAGGATTTAGGTAAATCGCACCATGAATCATAAGTGAATTAATTCACAAACGGATTCAAAATTAATTCATCTTGGGTCTAGTCCAATATATCATTCTACCAATGAATACATCTCTGTCTCTACTCATGGAGTCAACTATTCTGATAGCCAAGACTAGCCATCTCCCCAATTGGAATTGTAGATGACATAATAATCCTTCTCAGTATTTGAATCAAATGCTCACTTTAATTCTTTTACGGGATTACAGACTCATTTAGATTATCTACTGAAGTAAGTTGTCTTTCTCGCAATGTAAACTTTCTTTACAATGCCACTTATCTTCAGTCTAAACTTTAGACAATCAATGATTTAATATTTGTTTGTCACAATTTTGCTATGTATGCAAAATATAAAAGACATTATAGTGAAATATGAAATTAACTTTATTTATTTATTCATCGTTCAAATAAATAAAAAAACTGCATGTTTATTACAATATGGACACATTTACCAATAGATCTATTCTTTGTAGACCTAAAATGATATAGTTGGTGAATCTAGTGGTGGAGTGTTAGTGTAAGATTGAAAAGCATACCCAACAAAAATAGATTACAATTGGGTATACCAAGATAAATAATTGGTGGCAGTGAGTTTCAGTAGAACAAGAGTGTTAGAATTAAGTGACCCGAATCCTCATTTAAATAAAATACAGTGGTAAAATAAAATAAAAGTAAAATCCATATAGAACTACACTTCTTTTATTTTATTTTAGAACAAGGTTTTTTTTAAACCTTATTAAACTCCATCTATTTTATATTGATTAGAATGAGGTGTTTCAATCTTACTACACTCCTATTAGAATATGGCTTTACAAGCCTATAAATAGACATAGTCTATTCCTTTTGTATTTATTTGAATTTGACACAGTGAATTTTCTTCTCCTCTGCCCATGGTTTTTTTCCCAAAAGGGTTTCCACGTAAAATTTGTGTGTTCTTTATTTTATTTTTTTATTTTATTTCTATTTTATTTTTCACAAATTGGCATCCGAGCTTCCGGGCTATTCATCTCGATTACGGTAATGGCGTATTTGAAGTATGAAATTCCGCTGTTGGATCGCAACACCAAATTTGCATTGTGGCAGATTAAGATGCAAGCAGTTCTTACGCAGATGGATCTGGAGGATGCCCTACTAGGGATAGATAAGATGCCTTCGACATTAACAGATAAAGAGAAGAAATGTAAGGATTAAAAGGCGTTAACATAGTTACATCTGCATTTGTCTAACAAAATTTTGCAAGATGTGATGAAGGAGAAGACCGCTGCTGGATTATGGAAGAGACTAGAACAAATATGTATGTCGAAAACTCTAACTAGCAAGCTGTATATAAAGCAGCATCTTTATGCTCATCGTTTGGAGGAAGGTGCATCTGTGCACGAACACTTAACAGTGTTTAAAGAAATTCTCTCAAACTTGGAGGCCATGGAGGTTCAGTATGATAAGGAAGATCTAGGGTTGATTCTACTTTTTTCATTGCCCCCGTCTTATTCAACCTTTAGAGACACGAATTTATATAGCCGCGAGTCTCTCACAGTTGATGAGGTTTATGATTCTTTGACCTCGTATGATAAGATGAAGCATCTTGTGGTTAAACCTAACTCTCAGAGAGAGGGTCTCATTGTTCGTGGGAGACAAGATTGAAATGTTGATGATGATAGTGGAAGGACGCAGGAACGAAATCCTCGCGGTAAATCTAAGAGTAGATCGAAGTCTTCAAACAGAGGTAAAACTTGTAACTTCTGCAAGAAGAAAGGGCATATTAAATCTGAGTGTTATAAGCTACAGAATAAGATTAAAAAGGAGGCTGCGAATCAAAAGGGAAAACAACCAGAAAATGAAGCTGATGTTGTAGAATACTACAGCGATAGTGAACTTCTAGTCGCTTCTGTCAGCAATTCTAAAGTGAGCAAGGAGTGGATACTTGATTCAGGTTGCACCTTCCACATGAGTCCCAATTAGGATTGGTTTATAACTTACGATAATGTCTGAAGGTGTTGTTTTGATGCGAAATAATGCTTCGTGTAAAATTGCATGTGTTGGAAAAACTAAAGATAAGATGTTTGATGGAGTTGTCACAACACTTAGTGACGTACGACATGTTCTAGAATTGAAGAGAAATTTAATTTCGTTGAGTACTCTTGATTCAAAAGGGTAAAGACACACAGTTGAAAGTGGGGTTTCAAAAATTTCCAAAGGTTCCCTTGTTGTGATGAAATGGCAGAGAAAGACTGCCAAGTTATATGTTTTGCAGGGTTCTACTATTACTAGTCATGCAGCTGTCGCTTCTCTTCCTTGTCAGATGATGATATTACTAAACTTTGGCATATGTGCCTAGGGTATATGAGTGAGAATGGCATGGCAGAATTGAGCAAAAGAGGACTTCTTGATAGACAAAGAATTTGCAAACTGAAGTTCTGTGAGCACTGTGTTTTTGGGAAGCAAAAGAGAGTTCAATTCACCAGAGGAATCCATAACAAGAAGGGAACGTTGGAGTATATTCATTCTGATCTGTGGGGGCCATCTAGAGTGCCTTCGAGAGGTGGAGCTAATTATATGCTAACTTTTATTGATGATTTTTCCAGAAAAGTTTGGGTGTTATTCCTAAAGCAGAAAAGCGATGTGTTTTCCGCATTTAAGCCTTGGAAAATTATGATTGAAAAATAGAAGGGAAAACAAATAAAATACCTCCGCACAGACAATGGCTTGGAGTTTTGTTCTGATGAGTTTAATAGATTGCACAAGTCAAAAGGGATCGTAGACACTTGACAGTTCTCCATACTCCACGGCAAAATGGCGTTGCAGAACGAATGAATAGAACGATCATGGAGAAGGTTCGATGTATGTTGTAACACCCCAAACCCGGTCCATGCGGTATGACCGGATCTGGCATGTCACATGAAGAAAGTGTTTAAAGAGCTTGTGATTCTTATTAAAGTTCACATTATTTGTTATAGCTAAGAAAATAAGTTTGGTTATATATATATTCGATAAAAATACTACTAATCTCGAGAGGTTGATTGGTAAATCAAAAATCGAACTAATGAACTTTAAAACTGTGACTTTTGAAAATGACGTTGATAATTCGAAGAAAAATCCAGGTTAAAATTATTTATACATATATTTTATGAAATTCGTTTGTTAATCAACTTTGGAAAACCGTTGTTTATGATTTCAGAAAATCCCCATTTAGAACAATTCAAGAAAGATAATAAGTATGTCAAAACATAAAGCAAATTAAAACATATCCCAGAGGCCTTATTACAACTTTAAACCCAAAATAGTGAAAGTAACGAAATAAAGTGGAAAAGAAGTTTACTAATGTTCGAAAACATCATTTCTAAAGTATGGCCTCCACTGAGCCATCCATGGCCCCAAGTCCTCATTACTGAGCATTACCTGCAAAGATTAAGAAAAAGGGGTGAGTTACAAGAACTCAGTGTATAATCCCCCTTACCGTCATCCACTAGGCCTGAACCCGTATAGCAACATCTTGGGCCTAAGCCCATTTACATAATAGTATTTAAATGAAATGTATACAACCCAACCCATCTATCCATCACACCCCTGACCAGCCAATCACACCTGTGGGGATCAAGTCAACCCACCCCATCGCTCACGCCAATTTGCAGTCAAGCTGCTAAAGTATATTATTTTTGTGGCCATGCCACCGAAATCATAATTAAGCACAATAATAAGCGAATTGTGGCTATGCCACCAGGCTACACTGCTCTCCATACAATTTTTCCCACCCCATGCAATATGTAAAGATGCAACATAATAAAAATATATGCACATATATAACAACCATTAATCTAACGAAATATTTCGGTGAATCGGCCCATTAAAGCACTTTGGAAATTCGGCCCACTAAGGCATTCTAGCAAATCGGCCAGTTAGGGCATTTTGGTAAATCGGCTCATAAGGGCATTTTCATAAAACAACCATTAGAGCTTTTTAGTAATTCGGCCCATAAGGGCATTTTTTGTAATTTAGCAATTAATACTGATTTTGACAGATCTTTATAATTAATGTTGTTTAAGCAAATTACTCGATTCATGCCATATTACGGTTATTAGATTCGTAAGCAACAATGATATATATTTCCAACGTGATAGTGAATCACGAATCTACAGGATTTCGGTGTGAGATTACACACCTGATTACGGTAAGGACTAAACCTTCTTGATCGTCGGCACTTATGTCACCATAACACTCAATTAACTAACAAAAGATAGTGTCTTAATCCAAATCTAAATCAAACAATCTAAAGAAATGCTTACCCTTAGTATCGTGAACGACCACGATTTGCCTACTCTCACCAGAAGATGGTCCACAACCTGGTGGAAAATCCTGAACTACCGATACCGCCCTACGTTTGAACTTGGGAATAGAGATTGCAAGTCCACTCCCTTTTTGCCCTCCTATCAATTTTCCTTTAATAACGCTACCACTTGCCTCCATTGAAAGAGTCTCGATCAGAACAATACTACGATGAGAGAAAGTAGTTATCTAAGGAGAGGGTTTCGGCTTACCACTACTTCCGATGGGTCAACGAGTAGAGAAGAACGAGTGATTTAGTCCCTATAATAATCGATTAGTCAAATCTATCGATCCGTTTTAGCAAAATAACCAAGTAGTGATATCGAATGGGCTAAGAAAAGACTCCTTACCTTAATCGATGATGAACCCGATTCCCACCAATTCAACTTATGGCTACGGATGAGTCGACAAAGATGGGAGATTCGGCTTGCCCACTATAACATTAAAATAGAAAAAGATCACGATGTGAGGGAATAGGAGAGAGTGATGTTTTGTTTTAGAGAACCATCCGAATGATAAGGGGCACATAATCGGCCATGGAGAAAAGAAGATAAAAAGAAGAGAATGAAATCACTTACCCAATTCGGTCAAGGAAGAAATGCCCAATACACAAGAAAGAAGAAGAAATAAAGTGTTTAAAGGTTCGGCTATTTAGAGAGAAAAGAACAAGCAATATTCGGCCATAAAAAATATTAACTAAAGAAAAAGAGAGAAGGGTTGAAGAAATGGTGAAAAAGAAAAGAAGAGATGGAAAAAGAGGTGTCAGAGAGTTTCGGCCAACACCAAGGAAAAGATGAGCAAAATGGCTTGAGTGTTTCGGCAAGACAAGAGAAAAAGGTTGGAAAAGAAGACACAAAATGTTCAAAAAGAAGAAAAACTTTGCATGCACAACACTTGCAAAATGGCCATAGGAAATTCGGCTCCCAGAATTCCCCTACCAAAACCGTATGCCCCCTAACCAAAAAGATTTTAGTTGACCAAATTTCTTTCCCCATGCACCTCTCTAAGATTCGGCCAACATATCCCCCCTTATCTCTTTCCTTTACTTCTTTCCTTATTTTTCCCTTGATCTCCTCCTTACTCTTTTCATTAGTCTTCTTTCCATCATTTGAAAGTCTTCTTTTCCTTCTTTAGAGCCATGGCTGACACTTACCATCTTCCACCTGATTAGCACAAAAATTAATCCAAAATTTGCAATAGGTGGGATTCGAACTCTACCCCTTTAGCTCCTTCATGTGACGCCACACCACTCTGCTACTAGCTCCACTTGTGTTAGCAAAATACACACTTATTCTTTTAAGTCTTGATGTCACTTACCTTCTCCCCCCTTAAGTGCTTAAACATAAAAATTCTACTAAGGCCCAACTCAACCCCAAGCCTTCTTAGGGTCCCTAAACATACACAACTGACACTTTTAGCTAGCCTAACGCATGGTATAATGAAAAGCATAAAATCCTAAATTTCAAGATGTTACATATGTTGTCAAACGCCAACTTACCAAAGTCGTTTTGGCCAGAAGTAGCCTCTACTGGATGTTTTTTGATCAACCGATCTCTATCCGTTGCCATTGAGAAAAAAACTTCACAAGAGGTATGGTCTGGTAATCTTGCTAATTATTCTGATTTAAAGATCTTTGAGTGTCTTGCGTATGCTCATGTTGATAATGGAAAATTGGAACCGAGATCCATTAAATGTGTTTTTCTTGGTTATAAAGCTGGTGTAAAAGTGTATAAGTTATGGTGTCCTGAAAATAGAAAAGTTGTGATTAGTAGAGATGTTGTTTTTGATGAAACTACTATGCTACCTAACTTATCTCTTAAAGACTCTTCCAATAAAGAAAATCAAAAGTAGATGGAGCATCAGATTAATACAGAGTCGACTCCTTAAGCTAGTACAAAAATTGATAATAGAGTTGCTTCTTCACCACAATACTCTATCGCCAAAAATAAAACTAGAAGAGAAATTAAACCTCTAAAGAAGTATGCCGAGACTGATCTAGTTGCTTATGCTTTAAATGTGGTTGAAGATATAGATGCAAACCAAGAGCCATCTAATTATTCTGATGCGGTTAGTTGTAAAGACTCAGAAAAGTGGATGTTTGCTATGCAAGAGGAGATGGAATCACTCCACAAAAATAGAACATGGGATCTTGTGAAACTTCCTAAAGGTAAAAAGGCTATTCGTTGTAAATGTATGTTTAAAAAGAAAGAATGGACTCTAGGAGTTGAAGAACCCAGATATAAAGTAAGGTTTGTTGCAAAGGGTTACAGTCAAATTCCAAGAGTGGACTTCACAGATGTGTTCTCCCCAGTTGTGAAGTGTAGTTCGATTCGAGCTTTGCTTGGTATTGTGGCTATGCATGATTTGGAGCTTAAGCAGTTAGATGTAAAAATTGCATTTTTACATGGAGAACTTAAGGAAGATATTTACATGCAACAACCAGAGGGTTTTACGGTCTCAGAAAAAAAGGACTATGTTTTCTTGCTGAAAAAGTCCTTTTACGGTTTGAAACAGTCACCAAGACAGTGGTACAAGAGGTTTGATTCCTTTATGACTTCTCATGATTTCAAAAGAAGTAGTTTTGACAGTTGTGTTTACTTGAAGAAAAATAGTGATGGTTCTTTTGTGTATCTACTTCTTTATGTTGATGACATGTTGATAGCAGTAAAAGATAAAAGAGAGATAAGAAAGGTCAAAGCCCAACTAAGTGAAGAATTTGAGATGAAAGATTTAGGACCAGCAAAGAAGATACTTGGTATGGAGATTCTCAGAGATAGAAAAACAAGTAAATTGCACCTAAGTCAGAAGGGGTACATTGAGAAAGTTCTTTGCAGGTTCAATATGCAGAGTGCTAAGCCTGTTAGTACTCCTTTAGCAGCCCATTTCAGACTTTTATCGACTTTGTCTCCACAATCAGATGATGAGATTGAGTACATGTCACATGTTCCATACTCTAGTGCAATGGGATCTCTCATGTATGCTATGGTTTGTTCACGTCCAAATTTATCATATGCAGTCAGTGCAGTTAGTAGATACATGGCGAATCCTGGTAAAGAACATTGGAAAGTAGTTCAGTCGATTTTAAGATACTTACGTACTACTAATGTTTGCTTACAGTTTGGAAGAACTAGAGATGGAGTCATTGGGTATGTTGATGCTGATTTTGCTGGAGACCTTGATAGAAGAAGATCTCTCACATGTTATGTCTTTACAATCGGAGGTTGTGCAATCGGTTAGAAAGCCACTTTGCAAACTACAGTCGCTTTGTCTACCACTGAAGCTGAGTACATGGCGATTACTGAGGCTTGTAAAGAAGCTATTTGGTTGAGGGGACTCTTTAGTGAACTCAATGAAGACCTTCAAATCAGTACAGTATTTTGTGATAGTCAGAGTGCAATTTTCCTTACAAAAGATCAAATGTTTCATGAGAGAACAAAACACATTGATGTTCAGTATCATTTTGTTCGTGATATTATTGCTCGTGGTGATATTGTTGTTAGCAAAATTAGTACTCATGAAAATCCTGCAGATATGATGACTAAGTCACTTCCTATAACCAAGTTTGAGCATTGCTTAGACTTGGTTGGTGTTCATTGTTGAAGTTAAACCCTTAAGAGGTTTTATGGAAGAGGTGGAGAACTTGTTCGTTGAGAGTACGTGATGAAGAACTTGTTCATTAAGAATTTGTGTCAAGGTGGAGATTGTTAGAATTAAGTGAACCGAATTCTTATTTAAATAAAATACAGTGGTAAAATAAAATAAAAGTAAAATCCATATAGAACTACACTTCTTTTATTTTATTTTAGAACAAGGTTTTTTTAAACCTTATTAAACTCCATCTATTTTATATTGATTAGAATAAGGTGTTTCAGTCTTACGACACTCCTATTAGAATATGGCTTTACAAGCCTATAAATAGACATAATCTATTCCTCTTGTATTTATTCGAATTCGACATAATGAATTTTCTTCTTCTTTGCCCGTAATTTTTTTCCCGAAAGGGTTTTCACGTAACATCTGTGTATTCTTTATTTTATTTTATTTTATTTCTATTTTATTTTTCACAAAGAGAAATGTATTGATTGAGAGCAGTTGGTTGAATAAGGTTCAATTTGGAGACAATATTTTCTTAGCTTCGGCCCTCTTAACATTTTCGAAATTGAGTTAATGAATTTAATTATTACTATTAAGACTGAATTTTCAATTTTTTAAAAATAAATAAACTGAAAATATCTAAGCTAAAGAATCTAAATCCACGTCTTACATAAGGATTGGTAATAAAATTTGACACATATATAATTATAAAACCACATGAATCATATAAAACAATATTTTACAAGTCGATAGGCAGTGATGAGCAGGCTGTCTGTGGGTGGAGCCAAACTGGGCCAATGCACAGTTAATGTAGAAACTTCCCATCACCTTTGAACGATCCTGTCATGACAGGAGTGTGATTGTGCATCTCCCACGAATTAAAGAAAGAAACAAATTGATGAATCCTTCAAACATAGGACCCAAAAAGTACCCCAATACTCTAGAAAAGTTACAGATGAGTTATAAGCATTTGGACCTTTATAATATATTATTAATAATACTTGGTGGTTGATAGTTGTTTAATAATTTTAAATAGAATCCACATCTTATTTAATATTATTTATTATGTCTTAGAACAGGGTATATCCCTGGCATGTTATTGGTTTTTATAAAAATTATATTAAAAATAATTAATTACAAAAATAAATATTCGATCTATATTTTTTATAAAAATAAAGTGTTTTTTATAGTAATTTTAGATGTCGTCTAATATATTGGCGGTATAATAATTTTTTAAAAAATAATCTCATAAAGAAAAATATATTTTTTTTTAATTTATGTCGTGAATGTATCAATCGACACCACTTAATTGGCTTTTTAAAAAGTTGATTTCCTCTTTTTTTTCTCTTCCTTTCGTCTAATGCGAGTAAAAAAGGGGAGATGTATATAGAAATGGAAATGCAAGGAAAAACATTAAAACCGTGGAAGTAGAAGTGGTATTAGGGAAAGTAAAGTGAGTGGATTTTAAGAATGTGTTGTGGAGTTGCGATTGGCTACTTGTCTGGTGTTGGAACAATAATTTTATAGGCAGCAGCAAAATTAGGGGTTAGTAAGGGCTCCAACCCTTTTAAAATGAATTTTTTTATATGATCTTTTTAAAATTTTTAAAATTTTAAATTAATAAAAGTAAAATTATATTATAGTCTATTTAAAAATATAAAAATTTGATTTAATTCTTTAAAAATTATAAAGATATAGTTTATTAAAATTATAGAATTATATTTTTTTCTATTGTAAAAATTATAATTTAATTTCAACGCCCTAAAAAATTTTCTAATTTCGTCCCTATTTATAGGGTTAAAAATTAAGTTTCTTTTTTTTTTTAAAATCAAAACCAGCTTTTTTAAAAACAAATTTCACTTTTTCAGTTATTTTTCTTATCAAACTATTTTTTAAAATTTACATGTGAAGTCAATGTCTTAGCGATACTAATTTTTTTTTTTTCAGTTTTTCAACTTTTATTTTGCCAGATTTTTTAAAAATAAAAATTTACCAATATCCCCGATATATCAAACAACATCCAAAATTATTATAAAAAGACCCTATATTTGTAAATAATTTAGATTCAATATCCTATATATATATAGCAGTTATTTTACTTAAGCGATCCAAGTGTTTGAAATCTTGTGGTTAAGTGAAAGATTGAAGGAAAAGTCGATTCCACATTTATATATCTGATTTGGAGGGAAGGAAATTATAGGCAAAAAAAAGATACTGTATGTATTAGACGTATAGAGAAAAATATTAATAGAGTTGATCTTGTCAACATGCAACTTTGTATAAATTGGAATATACTATATGTACATAATTTTAATATCTTAATTTTTGTTCCGTTATAAATTTGTTTCTAATTTTTTTTTCAAAAATAAAATAAATCTGAAAGTTTTATATTATTGAAATCTTTTTGTTCCTAAAACTTGTATTACATGGGGAGAAAAAAAAAAAGGTGTTATGCTCTTTATTTTAGAGAGATAGATTATCTTAAATTTAAGACTTAAATTTATTCATTTTGATCTACAAGTTAAAAACAATTTAATCCTCATTTCAAGAGTTTTCACTGTAATTACCACAATTTATACATAATATAATTTTGAAATTAAAACATATTATTTGATTTATTGATAAATCAAATAGTGAAAAAATAATAAATGATTATAATAGAATTTTGTGCATGAATATTGTGTAAAAGATATCAAATAATTTATTTTATTAATAAGATAATCGATAGAGGATTACATTAAAATATAATCCTTATTACTTATTTTTGTTGTATAAAATTATAAATTATTGCAATGAATTTAACGTATGGAATTAAACTGATAACTCATTTCTAAATATGAAAATAATACTTATTTTGTTAGGTTTAATAGTATAAAAAGTTTTTAATTTTTTTTTTGAAAAAAACAATTAAGTCTTTATGACCTTTTTACATTCAATCGAGCCCCTGAATTAATAAAATTAGTCAAATAGGCCCTTTGACCAACGTTGATCGTTACAGCACTCATGTGGCCGTTAATGGTGCTGATGTGGCGCTTTATGTCAATGATAGTTGTTGTAGTATCACGTTAGCAAAAAATAAAAAATTTAATTTTGTAAAAAAAATTATTAAATTTTTTTATAAAAAGCATTATTAAAATTTATAAAAATATTAAAAAAGTTAAAAAAATAAAAATTATGTTCAATTTTGCACAGTTGTTGATTGTAGGAATGATCAATTTAAGAGTTTAATGCAACCCAATAGTGAATACAATGTTGCAACATTGTGCAATGTCATAGTTTGCAATTAAAAAAGAGGATTAACTTTGATCTCAATATTGTGACCTTGCAGGATTTACGTTGCAACATTGAGGTTGAAATTATCAAATTAAGAATGGTTATCAGACGGTAAAAGATGGAAATTTTCATCAACATTGTGACATTGTGCTTCAAAAAGTTGTTTAATGAAAGGCAATTGAGACATTTTGCTACTCTAGAGCTTATGGTATAAATATCATGTCTTCTGCAATTAAGAAATAACAAAGTTCATTTTCTTAGATTAAACTATGGGTTAGTAACTTTTTTGGAGAGGATTTGCATTTCATTTGTTTCTCTTTTTATTTTCTTTTGTATTTGAATTTGGATTCCCAATGAAGTTGAAGTTTTCAAGCTTAGGCATGGATAACTTTAGCTTTTAAAAAGCTAGAGATTTGGATGGATTTCCTTATCACTTTTGTTTGAGAATTTCTCTCTTCTTCTTTAATTTCTTTCTTTTGAATTGTGATACAATGTTATATTTTAATGTGTTTGCTATTTTTTTCATGATTGGGTAATGCTGGTAATTGGTCAATTGTGAACTCTATGAGATATTGTGAAGTTGGAATAATTGTTGATTGGATGATTTATATAATTGTTTGTGTTGATTTATGTGCTTAATTTGACTATGATTAACATCCTTAGGAAAAGTCATAAACTGGGGAAAATGAGGATTAACTCTAGTCGAAATAGGTTAGCTAGGGAAAACAGAGACTAACTTTAGTTAACTAGACCAATCAACCATGTCAAGCATTGTTGAGTTCAGAGACACAATGTCTGCTAGGGCCTAGAAGCGAGAGCTGCATTTCTAGTTGTGAACCATGGGATTCAACACGGGTTGAGAGACTAAATTGGAGGCTAAGGTTAGCAATCATATAAGGAGTCTAGTTAGCATGTTGTTTGCTAGTAAATGGGTGGATCAATTAGCCAATACTTGAGCTTGTTGTTGAAAGTATAGTTGAGAATTGATATTGTTAGGATTAGTGTTTTTAAATAAGTAACTTAGTCTTCAATTCAATGAATATGGTTGTGCTAATTGTAACATCCTAGGAAGGGCCTATGCATTTTTCAGATCAATTGTATGAAATGACAAGTCTTAAGTTTTATGAATAAATTTTTGATACTTTTGGAAACCTAGAAATGAATGAAAATGGAAATGAAAATGAAAATGGAAATGAAAATGGAGATGGAAATGAAAATGGAAATGGAAATGGACATTTTTGGAAACTTAGACATTTTTGGAAACTTAGACATTTTTGGAAACCTAAACATTTTTGGAAATGATCCAAAAATGGAAACTTGAACATTTTGGGAAACTTGAATAATAAGAGA
Organism: Gossypium australe; assembly: GCA_005393395.2. Taxonomy (NCBI): domain Eukaryota; kingdom Viridiplantae; phylum Streptophyta; class Magnoliopsida; order Malvales; family Malvaceae; genus Gossypium; species Gossypium australe. The sequence continues at coordinate 58,512,754 of CM016620.1, forward strand.
TAAATAAAGGAGTTTTATTCACATAAATATGTGAATAATAAGAGAGAAATAAAGGAGTTTTATTCACAAAAATATGTGAATAATAAGAGATAAATAAAGGATTATTTTCTAATGAGATAATTGAGGAGATAATTGATGGATTAAAGGCTTTTATCTTTTAAATAAAAGAGATAATATTATCAAAAAGAGGAGTGGTGGCCAAGTAAAGGACTCCTAGGCTGATAACTTTGGCTATAAAAGGAGGACAGGAGGGCTACTCATCAACATTTGCTCCCTCTTCCTCTCTGCCGAAATTCTCCCTAGGCAAAACCCCTCTCTGCCGAATTTTCATTAAGCAAAAATCCCTCTCTTTTTCTTCTATTTTCTTCTCCGTTCTACTGTTAAGCTGAATCTTGGTGGATTCTAAGAAAGAGGGCAATCATCCACAACATCAAAAGGGGATTTTTCGGGAAATCTAAGGATATAAGGTAAGGATTATAAATATAAATATGCGGTTAAAGATTATGATTCACGTTTTCAAAGTTAGATCTAATCTAACACGAAGTTATAGGATTTCAACAGGCTTATAAAGGAATCCTCTTCAGATTTGGAATCCCATCATAAGGTAAGGGATATTCGGCCAAGGCATAAATTGTTTAAGTGTTTTCCATTATTTCAAAAACCGAAAACTGACTTGGTTACATACCTAGTATTAGCCGATTTCAAGGAAGAAGAATTCTAGCAACTGTTGGGACTTGATTAAATCAATTCGGCAACTAGGTAAGTAATTCTACTTCTAGTAGAATTTGGTTTTAAGACCAAATAGGTTTATTTATATGTTTTAATTAATGGCCGAATATAGGAGTGAAAGATCTAGATCGGTAGATCGCTCTACGGGAATTCACGGAAACTATTAAGCGAAAAAGGTGTGTACTCTTACTAACTTTCAATAAATTGCATGGCAATCATTAAATATATAAATATGTAACAGTATGTGAATGTGGCTAAGCACCACAAATGTGGTAAGGAGTACCCAGGTACGTTTCCTACTTTTGATAGGATTGTGAATGTGATATATTTTGAACATGTGATTAGTAACATGAATGAAAATTAAGTATGTGGAATATGTTATGAAATAATTGGGGCATTCGGGATATTTGTGGAGGAAGAAAGTGAAGGTGATGACTACGGTCTCACCAACGTAAAGTGGTGACTACGGTCACATAAAGTGAAAAGTGGTAACTTCGGTTACATCCAGTGAATACAGTGTCTAATGACACAACATAAGTGGGCGATGAGCACGTCGACTGCAGCGACTGCCTTCGATGGTGTGTAGCGGATGGAGGGTCGACTTAGTAGTCCCCGCGGTGTACAGGTTGGTACGGGTGGTGCGTAGCGGATGGACAAATAGGTTTGGGTTTGGGTTGCATCATCCTTTATTTTGTATGAACATAATATTGATATGACTTGTATGCCTGATTTGTTGGAAATTAGTACTATGTACACATTGAGTCTGTAGACTCACCCCGTTGGGGAATTATTTTTCAGGTGATGAGCAGTAATGGACCGGGTCGGCAGGAGCTAAAGGTGGCCATGCATCGCTTGAAGAAATTATTTGGAATTTGGACTTGATGAAATTTTAGTACTTTATTTTGGGTTTGAATGATGTAATAAGGCCATAAGGCCCAGTTGGATTTTCTTTATTCCTGTTTATTTTATTTGAATATGATACAAATTATGTTTGATTAAAGATAAGTAAATTTATTTCTTTTAAAATAATAAACCCAAAAATTATTTTGTCACCTTATTTAAGTTGGATTTCCAGAATTTATTAAATAGGTTTCAAATTAAGCCCAACCCAAAACAATTTTTTTTAAAATTACACAAATTTTCTCTAAGTCATTTAGAACATTGAAAACCGATTTATTTAAGGAACATACCAGATCTGGTTCAAGCTCGTGGGCCGGGTGTGGGGTGTTTCAGTTGGTATCAGAGCCCAGTTTTAAAACTCTCGACCTGTGGGCTCAGGCCCAAAACGTTTTCAATTCGAGCCCAAATGAATTTCTTTGAAATAAGCAGGTTTTATGGCATGGCACCTAAGTCTCCGACCCGCAGTCCACCAGGTAAGTACCTTTAACCATCTGTGTGATTATGTGAATTATGAATTGTAAAAGGGTAGAAAAGGCATGGAAAGTAGAATAGTGTGATAGGAACTTGAACCCTAGGATTAGACTACTCAAACACTTGAAACTCATAAGACTTAATGAACTTAACAAACCTATGACTAAGTTATTAAGCTAGGGTGTGGCAACCCCTGTACGCATGTCTAGGATTGGATCCGGAAGAGCCTGGTATTTAAGCAGTCCTAGTGACTCACCTCCTCTTCGTAGGTATCCTACCTGGTGCGTAGCTTCGGTTCGCCCTAACTCAGAAGGCTCAGTGGTGTGGCAACCTCTGTGCGCATGTCTAGAAAGGTCGGTGAGAGCTTGGTATTTAAGCAGTCCGCGTGACTCACCTCCTCTTCATTCGAATCCTGCCTGGTGCGTAGCTTTGGTTCACCCTGACCAAGAGGGCTCGGTCATAGGCTAAACACAAAGAATAAAACCCGAAAGGGACTTAGCCGTTTTTCTATATAAAAAAAATACCCTTGGTTTATAAAATGACCAAACCACCCATAGTTTTAACAAAATTTCATTACTTTATCAAATGTTCAAAAACCCTAATTTGTAAAATATCAAACTATCTTGATTTTGGAAAATTACAAAATTGCCCCTAACTTACAAAATTACCAAAACGACCTTGATTTCCAAACTTTTTGCAATATCATTGCTTTGAAAAGTGTAACTCTCAAAGGAACCCTCAATGTTTTACAATCTTGGAAAATATCCCTAACTTATTAAATTTTACAAATTTACCCTGATTTTTGGAAAAATTATCAAAAAGGCCCCTGAGATCAAAAAATTACCGAAATATCCCTGGATTTCAAAATTCTTCCAAAATTTCCCCGGAACTTTAGAAGTACCAAAATACTTTCGTCAAAATCACCAGGGAACTTTTTATTTCTGAAAATTTACGAAAATACCCCTGTAGGATAAAATTACGAAAATGCCCCTGGGTAGTGGAAAAGCAAAATAACGAAAACAACAACAAGAATTACAACGTTTCTTTGGATGAACGAAAGTTCATATTTGTTGATGGATGAATGAATGAATGCAAGACTGTATGCATGTATGAATACGAAAGAACCACTCTTAAACTCTTCTTCATAAGATATCATCGCGGGTAATAAGTGAAACAAGAATACTAATACATAAAATTCCTTAATCAGATCTCGTCGATAATGAGCTCAAGAGGACGTGGTCGTCGTGGAAGAGGTAGAGGAAGGATGACTGTTAGATCGGGACAAGGTTCTGACAATGAGATACCACCACCACCATCACCCCCAGCTGTCAATGTTGAGCAGCAGGCTCAGACAGGGGAAGATGCCGTGACGCAGGCTGTGCTGCGAGTTTTGGAATTGGTGGCTGGTGCAGGAAACAATTCAGGAAATCGTAAGTCTGTGCCTGAGCGGCTCCGTGCTAATGGAGCTGAAATGTTTAGAGGAGTATCGGGAGTGGCACCCAGTACAGCTGAGTACTGGTTGGAAGCAACTGAGCGCATCATGGATGAGCTCGACTTGACCCCCGAGGAGAAGTTGAAAGGGGTGACGGCACTGTTACGCGATGAAGCGTATCAATGGTGGTTAACCGTTCGGGACGGTGCCACGGCGGAAGATCTGACCTGGGAATATGCTAAGGAAGCATTTCAGAAGAAGTATGTGGGAACCAGGTATATAGACGAGCAAAGGAAGGCTTTTCTGGGGTTGGTACAAGGAAGTAAGTCTGTCACCGAATATGAAGCGGAATTCTTGAGGTTGAGCCGATATGCCCGAGGAGTAGTGGCGACTGAGCATGAACGCTGTGTTCGTTTTGAGGACGGACTTAGGGACGATTTGAGACTTTTGATAGCACCGCATCAGGAGCGGGAATTCTCTGCCTTGGTGGAAAAGGCTAAAGTGGCTGAGGGAATTAAGGACGCCACCAAGCAGGCTGTGGACAGAAATAAGCCCAAAAGAGGTTTTGGGCCATCTGGAAAAGGCCACAAGAGGCCAAGAGTTGACAGGTCACAAAGTCAACAGGTTGGTACGGGCTGGCAATTTCGCCCTTGTGAACATTGTGGAAGGAAGCACGGGGAAGAGTGTTGGAAAAAGGCGGGACGATGTCTCAAGTGTGGGTCCAAGGACCATATGATTAAGGATTGCCCCAAGCTATTAGATGAGAGCCAACCAGCAGCTCAGAATGCTAACCAGGCTGGTAGAGGCGGACAGCAGCCTCAAAGAGGTCGTGGGTCGGCCAACAGAGGTAGTGGCAGAGGCCGTGGAGCTCAGGGCCGAGGTGCAGCTAACGCCGAAGCAAGGCAACCGGGTTTGGTTTACGCGGTTCGCCGGAGGGAAGAGGGAGAAGCGCCGGATGTTATAACCGGTATGTTCTTTATTCATGACAAACCCTATTTTGCTCTTATTGATGTGGGCTCAACTCATTCCTATGTTGCATGTAGTGTGGTTGAAACACTAGGCCTAGACTCTGAACTTTCTGATAGGCAGATAACTGTAGTAAGCCCTTTAGGCCAAACGGTGAGGATAGATAGGATCTTTCGGAATGTACCCCTAGAGATTCAGGGAGCGAACTTTCGGGCTGACTTAATGGAATTACCCTTCGGAGAGTTTGAGCTTATACTTGGAATGGATTGGCTAGTAGAGCATCGAGCCGTGTTGGATTGTGCGGCTAAACGTATGGAACTAAGAACCCCGGAAGATGAGGTAGTAGTGATGATCGGAGAAAGGAGGAACTACTTGTCTAACGTAGTTTCGGCACTAAAGGCCGAGAAAATGGTTAAGAAAGGATGTAAGGCATTCTTAGCCTTCGTGAGTGCGTTAAGAGGAGAAGAGGAAGGTGTCAAGGGAGTTAGAACAGTAAGGGATTTTGAGGATGTATTTCCGGAGGAGTTGCCCGGAATACCCCCAGATAGAGAAGTGGAATTTGGAATAGATTTGCTACCGGGAACAGCTCCTGTGTCAATCGCTCCCTACCGAATGGCACCAAAGGAGTTAGTGGAGCTCAAGGCTCAAATCCAAGAGTTGTTGGATCGTGGGTTCATTCGACCCAGTGTGTCTCCGTGGGGAGCACCGGTTCTCTTTGTGAAGAAGAAGGATGGAACTATGCAGATGTGCATAGATTATCGTCAGTTGAACAAACTGACCATCAAGAACAAGTATCCTTTGCCAAGGATAGATGACTTGTTCGACCAACTGAAAGGGGCAGCTGTGTTCTCAAAGATCGACTTAAGGTCGGGGTATCATCAACTGAAAGTGAAGGAGGCTGATATTCATAAGACCGTTTTTAGGACAAGGTACGGTCATTTTGAATTTGTGGTGATGCCGTTTGGGTTGACGAACGCACCGGCCGCGTTCATGGATATGATGAATAGGGTTTTCCAACCCTACTTGGATAGATTCGTCGTGGTGTTCATCGACGACATTTTGGTGTATTCCAAGACGGAGGAGGAGCACGATGAGCATCTCCGAGTTGTGTTAGAAGTGTTAAGGGAAAAGAAGCTTTATGCCAAATTCAGCAAGTGCGAATTTTGGCTCAAGGAAGTGGCGTTCCTAGGACATGTGGTATCCGCAGAAAGAATAAGAGTGGATCCTAGGAAGATCGAAGCAGTGTTGGATTGGAAATCACCTAGGTCGGTGGCTGAAATCAGAAGTTTCTTAGGCTTGGCAGGCTATTACAGAAGGTTCGTGGAAGGATTCTCGTCAATAGCCGCACCTTTGACAAAGTTACTAAGGAAGGAAGTACCGTTTGTGTGGACGGATAAGCAACAGGAGAGCTTTGAAAAGCTTAAAAAGGTGCTGACAGAAGCTCCGGTGTTAATTCAGCCGGAGGCAGGTAAGGACTTCGTAGTATATTGTGATGCTTCGCACACAAGGTTAGGCTGTGTGCTAATGCAAGAAGGAAAGGTAGTCGCTTATGCATCTCGACAGTTAAGGCCGCATGAGGTGAACTACCCAACTCATGACTTGGAACTCGCGGCAGTGGTTTTCGCCCTCAAAGTTTGGAGGCACTACCTTTATGGAGAAAGGTCAGTAATTTACACGGACCACAAAAGCCTTAAGTATTTGTTGACTCAGAAGGAGTTGAACTTGAGGCAACGAAGGTGGGTGGAGTTATTGAAAGATTATGACTGTTCGATAGAATACCATCCGGGCAAGGCGAATGTGGTAGCTGACGCCCTAAGTAGGAAGGTTGTGTCGGATTTAAGGGCTTTGTTCGCTCACTTAAGTTTGTATGAAGACGGAAGCCTGTTGGCAGAGTTACAAGTCAAGCCAACCTGGCTGAAGGAGGTGAAAGAGGGACAGTTGGCGGATAAGGACTTAAGTACTAAGTTACAGCAAGTACGGCAAGGAGGATTAAAGGATTATGGCGTCAATGATGAAGGAGTACTGTGCTACAAGGAAAAGGTTTGTATGCCGAGGGATAAGGAGTTGAGACAAAGGATTCTTCGGGAAGCGCATGGTAGTCCTTATGCTATGCATCCCGGAGGCATCAAGCTGTATAGAGATCTAAGGGAACAATTTTGGTGGTCAGACCTGAAACGAGAGGTGACTGAATTTGTGGGGAAATGTTTGACATGTCAGCAAGTAAAGGCTGAACACCAAGTCCCATCAGGATTGCTTCAACCAATTGAGATTCCCCAATAGAAGTGGGAAAGAATTACCATGGACTTAGTTAGTGGGCTTCCCCTTACGCCCACTAAGAAGGACTCGGTATGGGTGATAGTGGACCGTTTGACCAAGTCCGCACATTTTATCCCTGTGAGGATCGACTATTCCCTTCAAAAGTTAGCCAAGTTATATGTGGCGGAGATCGTGAGGCTACACGGGGTACCGATGTCGATCATCTCTGATAGAGACCCAAGGTTTACGTCTCGATTTTGGAAAGCACTTCATCAAGCATTAGGCACTAAGCTAGACTTCACTACGGCTTTTCATCCACAATCAGACGGGCAGTCTGAACGGGTTATACAAGTGTTGGAAGATATGCTAAGAGGCTGTGTGATGGATTTCCGAGGAAGTTGGGAAGATTACTTGCCTCTAGCTGAGTTCGCCTACAACAACAGCTATCAGGCAAGCATTCAGATGGCACCATACGAAGCATTGTATGGAAGGAAATGTAGAACACCAACTTGTTGGACCGAGTTAGGAGAACGCCGCGTTTTGGGTCCAGAGTTAGTGGCGGAAACTGAGGAGAAGGTGGAATTAATTCGGGCACGGTTGAAAGAAGCTTCTGATAGACAGAAGTCGTACGCAGACCTTAAGAGGAAAGAAATTGAGTTTGAAGTAGGAGACCAAGTGTTTCTAAAGGTCTCACCTTGGAAGAAGGTTATGCGGTTCGGTCGCAAAGGGAAGCTAAGCCCAAGGTTTATAGGGCCCTATCAAGTACTGAAGCGAGTTGGGCCAGTGGCATACCAATTGGAGTTACCACCAGAGTTGCATCAAATGCACGACGTATTTCATGTGTCCATGCTACGTCGCTATCGATCGGATTCGTCTCATGTGGTACCTGTTGAAGAAGTGGAGTTAAGGCCAGATCTATCCTACGAGGAGGAGCCGATTCAGATCTTGGAACGTGACGTGAAAGCACTACGAAAGAAGTCGGTGCCTTTAGTCAAGGTGTTATGGCGCAATCATGGATCGGAAGAAGCTTCGTGGGAGCCAGAAGAGACAATGCGACAGCAATACCCTCAATTGTTTAGTTAGGAAATTTCGAGGACGAAATTTTTTTTAAGGGGGGTAGAACTGTAACATCCTAGGAAGGGCCTATGCATTTTTCAGATCAATTGTATGAAATGACAAGTCTTAAGTTTTATGAATAAATTTTTGATACTTTTGGAAACCTAGAAATGAATGAAAATGGAAATGAAAATGAAAATGGAAATGAAAATGGAGATGGAAATGAAAATGGAAATGGAAATGGACATTTTTGGAAACTTAGACATTTTTGGAAACTTAGACATTTTTGGAAACTTAGACATTTTTGGAAACCTAAACATTTTTGGAAATGATCCAAAAATGGAAACTTGAACATTTTGGGAAACTTGAATAATAAGAGATAAATAAAGGAGTTTTATTCACATAAATATGTGAATAATAAGAGAGAAATAAAGGAGTTTTATTCACAAAAATATGTGAATAATAAGAGATAAATAAATGATTATTTTCTAATGAGATAATTGAGGAGATAATTGATGGATTAAAGGCTTTTATCTTTTAAATAAAAGAGATAATATTATCAAAAAGAGGAGTGGTGGCCAAGTAAAGGACTCCTAGGCTGATAACTTTGGCTATAAAAGGAGGACAGGAGGGCTACTCATCAACATTTGCTCCCTCTTCCTCTCTGCCGAAATTCTCCCTAGGCAAAACCCCTCTCTGCCGAATTTTCATTAAGCAAAAATCCCTCTCTTTTTCTTCTATTTTCTTCTCCGTTCTACTGTTAAGCCGAATCTTGGTGGATTCTAAGAAAGAGGGCAATCATCCACAACATCAAAAGGGGATTTTTCGGGAAATCTAAGGATCTAAGGTAAGGATTATAAATATAAATATGCGGTTAAAGATTATGATTCACGTTTTCAAAGTTAGATCTAATCTAACACGAAGTTATAGGATTTCAACAGGCTTATAAAGGAATCCTCTTCAGATTTGGAATCCCATCATAAGGTAAGGGATATTCGGCCAAGGCATAAATTGTTTAAATGTTTTCCATTATTTTAAAAACCGAAAACTGACTTGGTTACATACCTAGTATTAGCCGATTTCAAGGAAGAGGAATTCTAGCAATTGTTGGGACTTGATTAAATCAATTCGGCAACTAGGTAAGTAATTCTACTTCTAGTAGAATTTGGTTTTAAGACCAAATAGGTTTATTTATATGTTTTAATTAATGGCCGAATATAGGAGTGAAAGATCTAGATCGGTAGATCGCTCTACGGGAATTCACGGAAACTATTAAGCGAAAAAGGTGTGTACTCTTACTAACTTTCAATAAATTGCATGGCAATCATTAAATATATAAATATGTAACAGTATGTGAATGTGGCTAAGCACCACAAATGTGGTAAGGAGTACCCAGGTACGTTTCCTACTTTTGATAGGATTGTGAATGTGATATATTTTGAACATGTGATTAGTAACATGAATGAAAATTAAGTATGTGGAATATGTTATGAAATAATTGGGGCATTCGGGATATTTGTGGAGGAAGAAAGTGAAGGTGATGACTACGGTCTCACCAACGTAAAGTGGTGACTACGGTCACATAAAGTGAAAAGTGGTAACTTCGGTTACATCCAGTGAATACAGTGTCTAATGACACAACATAAGTGGGCGATGAGCACATCGACTGCAGCGACTGCCTTCGATGGTGTGTAGCGGATGGAGGGTCGACTTAGTAGTCCCCGCGGTGTACAGGTTGGAACGGGTGGTGCGTAGCGGATGGACAAATAGGTTTGGGTTTGGGTTGCATCATCCTTTATTTTGTATGAACATGATATTGATATGACTTGTATGCCTGATTTGTTGGAAATTAGTACTATGTACACATTGAGTCTGTAGACTCACCCCGTTGGGGAATTATTTTTCAGGTGATGAGCAATAATGGACCGGGTCGGCAGGAACTAAAGGTGGCCATGCATCGCTTGAAGAAATTATTTGGAATTTGGACTTGATGAAATTTTAGTACTTTATTTTGGGTTTGAATGATGTAATAAGGCCATAAGGCCCAGTTGGATTTTCTTTATTCCTGTTTATTTTTATTTGAATATGATACAAATTATGTTTGATTAAAGATAAGTAAATTTATTTCTTTTAAAATAATAAACCCAAAAATTATTTTGTCACCTTATTTAAGTTGGATTTCCAGAATTTATTAAATAGGTTTCAAATTAAGCCCAACCCAAAACAATTTTTTTTAAAATTACACAAATTTTCTCTAAGTCATTTAGAACATTGAAAACCGATTTATTTAAGGAACATACCAGATTCGGTTCAAGCTCGTGGGCCGGGTGTGGGGTGTTTCACTAATAATCTTTAATCTAGTTAGATTAGTAGTTGATTAGCTAGTTGAGAGTATTCCAAATAAACAAAACTCAATTCTACAATTAACTTTCTGTAGAGTATGGTCCTTAAGAATACTTTCGAGTGAGTTTTCTCATTGTAGTTTTCTATACAATAACTTGGTTGTTGTACACTTGCAACATAAAACTCGTTTTGTATCTAATAAATTTTGAATACATAGACCGAGCAAGACAATCTATACCTACAAAATGCAATCCTCACCATCCAAAAAAGCAAACTTGTAATAACAAGTAGCAAATAAGCAACCAAAGCTAACATCTGCATCAATCACTCTTTCTTAATATTCATTTTCATTATTCTGATTTTTCTTAAAAGCCCAAAGAATGTGTTTATTCATTAAAAGTCGTAGTTGGATCATACCAACTAAAATTTGATGTGAACTACAATCTTCCATCTAGATCATCATTTGGAAAAGTTTTTCATAAACCACCTAGCAATCCATAATAGCCAACAAAACTGAATTTGATACATTCATGGTTAGACAAACAGTGAATGAAAGGAAATCTCGAATCCTTAAAATGAATTCTTTTTAAGGTTAGAGAAATTTATTTTCGAAGGATGTTAGTTGGGAAAAAATAGTCTATTTAGATGTCCACGTGGATAAAATAATAACCACATCAGCCAATTATTAGCTACTTAATGGTTAACTGACCTAAACATTCAATGTCACTAACTTTAGTGACCAATATATAAATGCCTTTGTAATTGAGTGACCAAAATCAAAGCTACATAGTAATTCGGCTACCATTAAAATATTTTAACCTTTTTAGTAAAATTTTGAAGAGTTGTCTTTAGCCTTCAAAAATGAATTTTTTTTTTCTTGTAGTTTATTAAAAAATAGTAAAATTTTAAATTACTCTAATGGGCATTTTCTCTCCTTTAAATTTGAAATTTAGTTTTGGCCCTTTCAAAATAATTTTTTTTTGTAAATTTTATATTAATATAATAATAAATTGTGTTTTAACGTTCTAAAAAATTATAATTTAAATCTGAAAAATAGAAGTATTTGAGAAGCTGGCATTTTTGCTATGTAGGGTATACCTAATTCATTTATTGATATTTAAAAAAGAATAGAAATTGTAACAATTCTCAGACATGTTTCTTTGCCTTGAAGTTGAAGGTTCGATTATGTTGAATGGGCTACTACTGCTACAGACTGTTGTTTCCACGGGGTCACGTGTCATTTGTGTGAAGGACAATTAGTATAACCAACCCAAAAAAGAAAAAAGTGAGACATGATTCTATTAAAATTAAACATAATGATTTTTGTCAAATTATTATACAAGGAAGAAGTGAATACTAGGATAGTTGTGTGACTGCAAAAAAACATCACTAATGATGTAATTAATATCGAATATTAATTTAATTGGGATCGATATTATTAGTAGTATAAAAAAATGTAGATTCGAACATGTTGAATTGTATCTATCTTCTTATTTAGAAGTGAAAAATGATTATGAGTAATTTTAGACACTTTTACAGTTTTTTTCTTTGCTTCCAAATTCATACTGTTTATTGCCAACTATTGAAATATGATGTATGAATAAAATCAAAAGACTGGTTGGTTTGAGTAGTCTATCCACCATTCCAAACTTGCATATTTTCATGTACAGAGACAATGACATGAAATTTTTTTATAAATAACAAGTAGAATGATTGGTTTTCTTGTCGTATTTTTTCCTCATAATTTCTAAGTTTATCTTATCTTATATTTAAAGGATATATGAATATAAATCAACAACTATGTGGTCATTGGAAGAGATTTAAACTTTTAGTTTTATCATCTCACATAGTTTGTTTAAATAGATGATTAAACAATTGTTTAAACAAATAGTGTTCAAAGAAGTGTTTGAACAAGAGTCGGGTCAATCATAGACAATCTTGGTCTTAATACAGGTGATCTGATTGCTTGATTCTATTCAATCTAATCTTTTGGATCTATTTCTTCATATGGATCACTTTTCAATGATGGACCAATAATCGTTCAAATCAATAAAAGTAGTAGACCAATTATTTTGTTACAAAAAATTGTTAAATCTAAATAAGGTAAGTTATGAAGGTTGTGCAGTGTCAACTACAGTTGTAACTGCTAATGACACTACTCTCATTGTAACGCCCCAAAACCCGACCTAAAAGTTTTGACCTAATTCAAGAAGTTATATTGGCCACCGAAGTGGCCAAAAACAGATTACTGATCGAATTTCTAAATTCCTTTTTGAAAATCATTTTTCTTTTTAAGTTTAAAAAATTTTAATTAAAGCTCATTTTTCGTTTCGCAAACAGTGGTTATGTAACAACCCTAACCCATATTCATTACCGGAATAGGGTTATGAGGTATTACCGATTAATACATAACACATAGCTTACATTTATCAACCTCAAGTAGTTATTCTCATACATCATTCAATACAATCACATTGTCCCTTATGAGGGAGGGCCTACCAGGCTTTAAACATGCTTTAGAAATGGTTCAGGACTAAATTGATAATATACAAAAATTTCGAAAAACTTAAAAATTTTTCAATCATATAAGGTTCACACACCCGTGTGAACAGGCCGTGTGCCTCACATGGCTACTAGACACGCCCGTGTCTTAGGCCGTGTGGAAACAGGGCAAACATACTGACTTGCATCACACGACCGAGGACACACTTGTGTGCCAGGCTGTGTGAGAACTGGAGGGTATACTGACTTGGGTCACACGGACAACCACACGTCCGTGTGTCTAGCCCGTGTGCCCTATGAAATGGCCACACACGCCCATGTGCTAGGCTATGTGCCATTTAGGGGGGTATACTAACTTATATCACACGACCAGTCACACGTCCGTGTGTGAGACTGTGTGGAACATACAAACTTCACTTCAATTTCAACACTAAAGGACACACGGCCTTGTAGCATGACCGTGTGTTGCACACGGATGAGACACATGCCCATGTCTCTGCCCGTGTAGACAAAAATAGGCCATTTGCAAAGCCAATTTGCCACCCTTTTTGCACATACCTACACAAGTTCAAATGGCATCATTTTAAGACACAAATATGCATCCAAAATTCATCAACCAATACACAAACATCCCTAATCCATTTCAACTAAATTCAATACTCAATTCCATGCCATTTACCTATTCAAATACTAATCAATTTATCTTACTTTTCTAAGCATAATTCACATGTATAATTCATTTAGCATAACTAATCCAAACATTCATAACTACTTCAATCCCATTCATTATAATTCATTTAGCATAACTAATCCAAACATTCATAACTACTTCAATCCCATTCATTCATTATGGTCTATTACCAAACATTAAAAGTAGAACCATATACACATTCATAAACATCATCAAGTTCATCATCTTATGCCAACTCAAATGGCCAAATACATATCCATCAAACATACCAAAATAACATAAGCCTATACATGCCATATACCATATATACATGACTCCAAAAGTACCAAATTAGATGATCGATAGTGTGATGAAGTCTCTGACGATTCCCGAATCCGAGCTAGCTTTATAGGACTATAAAACATTGAAACAATTAAACAAAGTAAGCTTTAAGCTTAGTAAGTTCGTATGTGAAAATGAAATAATCACAACATTCATATAACAAATCAAAATAGATAATATCATTAACATTTAAAGCATCAATGTAACACCCCTATTCCGAGTCTGTCGCCGGATTAGGGTTAGGAGCATTACCGGACAGATCGGGAAGCATTTACAAAAATTTTTACATTCATTCGTCATTCACAAACATAATGTCCCTTAAAATAGTCCTTGAGACCAATAGCATGCTTATAAATCGGGTCGGGACTAAACCGAAACACATACAAAATTTTATGAAAATTAAAACTTTTCTAACGTGCAGGGGATACACGCCTGTGGGAGGAGACCGTGTGCCCTCCACGGATGATAGACACCCCCGTGTGTCTTCCCCGTGTTCATATACTGACTTACCCTCCACGGCCACAGAGCACGCCCGTACACTGAGGCCGTGCACTCTTAGGCCACATACTGACTTCACCACTACGGCCACCAATCACGCCCGTGTGCCATGGCCGTATGTTCTTAGCTAGCTACTGACTTGTACACCACGGCTAGCTAACACCCCCGTGTCGAGGCCGTGTATTACTAAGCTACATCCTGCTATACACCCACGGTCTTTAGGCACGCCCGTGTACCACAACCGTGTGACATTATAGGTCATTTACAAGACCAAATTGCCACCCATAAGGGTCAAACCTACAAGCAACATTTACCATCCCATTTCATTCACATATAACCACCAAAATATACTAAATAGCTATCCAAATCATGCACATTTGACAACTAAAGTATTCACAACAATATATTCAATATAAATATTCAAAACCAATTCCAAACATACCAATTTGCATGACCAAATCTCAATTATGCTCAAGCACCAATCATCTATATACTTACTATCTCATAACCATATCATATATCAACTAATCATGCCAAAACAACTTCACATATCATATTCATTTAAGTATATTACCAAAACATAACTAGCCAAATCACATGGCTAAGTTCACTTTACAACTTATATCAATGACTAGCCTATACATGCCACATCTAGCCATATACTTATTCAAAGTGTACCAAAATGATTTTAGTAGTGTGATGACGATCCGTGACAGTCCCGAGCCTTCAGTAGCTTTGACGACCTATAAAATAGAGGAAAAACACATACACACAGAGTAAGCTTTCCAAAAGCTTAGTAAGTCATAATACAAATAACTTAGCATAAGGCATATATGCATAAAGTACATTGACACATAACATTTACTTAGCAAACTATCACATATTGCTTTGGTTCATATACTTGGACACCATTGCCACATTCATTCATACAAGAATCATATGTATATATATATACAACTCTTTCTTAAACATTCTTGCATCTCATTCTCGTTCTCATATTCAATCATACCTTTCTTCAAATCAAAGTCATATAGGTACTTACCTTTTATACACACTTAGTGTACATACCAAACGTATCTGAAATGAATATTCATTCTCGTAATTGTTCATAGCTCAGATTTACTCATTGAACAGTTCGGAATCTAATAAGATACTCGGAAACTCAGAATAATTGTACAATGCCAACGTCCCAGACGTGGTCTTATATGTAGCCGGATGTCGATGCCACTGTCCCAGACAGGGTCTTACTCGTAATCAAATATCGATGCCACTGTCCCAGACAGGGTCTTACTCGTAATCAGATATCGATGCCACTGTCCCAGATAGGGTCTTACTCGTAATTAGATATCGATGCCACTGTCCCAGACAGGGTCTTACTCGTAATCAGATATCGATGCCACTGTCCCAGACAGGGTCTTACTCGAGTCTTAGATCAACGCCAACGTCCCTGACTTGGTCTTACATGATAAAACAGAACAGATACCTTTGTCACGATATAGCTAATCCTATCTATTCCTAGGTTCGCACGAGACTTCTCAAACTTAGTCATTATATCAGACTTATCTCGGAATTCATATACATAACTTCTCATAAGTATCCCTAATCAACATTAGTCATATGTACAATTAAAATTTCATACAAGTACGTTTATTTGCATGGTGACTTACCTCGAATTCGATCTATTGGAACGAAAACAGCTACTCGGTTACTTTCGCTTTCCCGCGAGCTAAGTCCGTTTTCCTCGGTTCTTGATCTAAACATATTCAGAATTAACCCTTTTATTTACTAATTCACACAATTCAATCCATGGACACACATTTAGGGCTATTTGCAAATTAACCCTCAAATTTACACACTTTATCAATTTAGTCCAATTTTCTCAAAACATCAAATTCATAAAATCCACACATACACATGCTTAGCCGAATTTATATACATCACATACAAGCCCACATTTTTCATCAAATTAGTAATTTAGTCCCTCAATTTGCTATTTTCACAATTTAGCCCTTTTTAGCTAAATTCATCAAAACTTCAAGAACAAAGTATGTTCATCTAACTCATATCTTTAATTTAACACCAAAAATCATCAAAAAGCTTAACATATCATCAATGGCATCTCACACAAGCATTATCAATTCATCAAATTGAGACATGGGTTTGATAGCTCCCAAAGCAACGATTACAAAAACGTAGAAATTATCGAAAACGGATCAAAAACTAACCTTCGATTTAAGCTTGTAAGTGCCGAAAAATCAAAAGAACTAAAGCCTTTCTTCTTTCTCTAATATTCGGTCAAAAGATGAATGAAATAATGTCCTTTTTCATACTTTGTTTTTATCATAAAACATTTTAATACAAAAATGACATAATTAACCTTTTATAACATAAACAAAACATATATATATATAAGGTCATTAATGACCATTGCCGTCCACTAACCAAAATAGTGGCTAATTTGCCACATAAGTCCTTAACACTTAAAAGCCACATCACTTAAGCACTCTAACAATAGCAAGTAACTTTCATGTTTAATGCAATTCAGTCCTTTTGTCAAATTAAACACACAGACTGTCAAATTAACTTACGAAAATTTACCACATGCTTAGTCACATGTTAACGGCACAGAAAAGAATATTAAAATATTATTCGGGCTTGGATTCGTGGCCCCAAAACCACTGTTCCAACTAGGGTATAAACCGGACTGTTACAATCAATTCCTGAACTAACATAAAACTTATCCATGTCCTCATTCATGTGTTCTCAACTTCATCTATTTCAATTCTTGAATAGTTTTCCGAACATACCTGTACCGATACATTTCTATTTCTCATCAATACTCTTATCAAACCACTCCGATTTACAAATGCTTTCGATACCGTTTCATCGATTTTTCCGATGCCATAGTCCAACTATGGTCTTTTATATATATTACCAAGGCCCTGCCGTGGTTTTTCATTCACATGCCATAACCCGGTTATGGTTTTATTATTTGATTGCCATAGCCCAACTATGGTCTTATTCGGTAACTTGCTTTACTCAATCCATACATTTCATTTAATAACTCAACATTTAATCAATAGACTAATTATTATATTAATTTCATTCATCAAATAGATAGGTACACATATAAGTTCAATTATACGAACTTACCTCGTATTCGGAATTAACGGATCGGATCGACTATTCGATAATCTTGCTTTTCCCCCGATCTAAATCCGAATTCTTTCTTTCTTGATCTATATGAATTCAAAATTGACTTATTCAATCATATACCCTTTCAATTTAGTCCAAAACATACATTTAGGCATATTTGCACTTTAGCCCCTAAACTTTCGCACTTTTAACAATTTAGTCTCTATTTCACAAAATACACAAAATTAACATAATCTCATTATACTCTAGCTTAGCCGAATTACCTATAGGTCCCTAGCATCCCATAACTTTCATTTATTTCACATTTAAACCCCTCAATTTACAAATTTCACAATTTAAACCCTTTTTGACATTTTTGTCAAAAATCACTTTACAAAACATGTAAAACTATCATCAAGCTTTCATATTCTATCATCAAATTCCTCAAGTATTCAACAATGGCAACTCTCAAAATCTTTAACAATTTTAAAATCTAAGGTACAGGCTAGCTAGAATACAAAGCAACGATCTTAAAAACGTAAAAATCATTAAAAACCAAGCTCAAACCGTACCTTAGTCAAGCTTATTGTGTGCCGAACCCTAAGTGTTCATCAATGGCTTCTTTTCTTCTTCAATATTCGGCTAGAAGAAAGAAAAGGTGGACAAAATTTTCTTTTGTTTTTATTATAATAACCTTATTAAATAATTTACTAATTTACCCTTAATGATAAAACATTAATATCATCAAATTAATGTCCATTAATGTCCACTTACCTTTCAAATGGTTTAATTACCATTTAAGGCCATCATAATTAAAAACCAAAGCCAATTGACACCTTTAACAAATAGAATGCAACTTTTGCATTTTACGTGATTTAGTCCTTTTTCTCAAATCGAGCAATTAAACGATAAAATTACTTCACGAAAATTTCACACATTCATACTTTCATGCTATAAACACATAAAATAATATAAAAATGATTTTTTCAACATCGGATTCGTGGTTCCAAAATCACTGTTCTGATTTAGCTAAAATCGGGCTGTGACAGGTTACTTATAGTTAAGATTAAAATAAAACCAAATTGGTAATCATTATTCAGTTCGCAAATAATTCAAGTTTTGCTATTCACTAACTGAAATTTCAAAATCAATGAAACAACAGAAAGCCCATCATTTTTTTTATCAGAAACCATAAAACATCTCTTGAAAACTAAGTATTTTTTTTTTAAGAAAATAGCAAATCGGTTAGCTAAAATCCATGCATGGAAGCACAAATTTAGTTCAGAAACCAAAACCCAAAGTTTAACGAAAGTCCAAAATTCAAACTCATACCACGGTTCTTATAAAAATTATTTGCAAATCCAACTGGAAACTTATTAACTTTACAAAAAATTGTTTAAAACCAAACTGAAATAAGCAATTCTGAGACTCTGATTTGCCGAGTCCAACATCTAGTCTCGAGGGTTACCTGAAAAGGTGAAAACTAAAGAAGTGAGCTACAAAGTTCAGTGTGAGACTAAAACAAATGCTAGTAGGTAGTTGCAGAACATCACAAAAAAAAAAAGCTAATTAACCACACAAATTATTGCGAGTTTATCGTTAATTATGCAGTTAAACTACCACAAACAAACTTTCTTCTCTTCACCATCAACTCCCAACCCAAGAATGCATATGAAAACCATATCGTACATACAGAATTACAGATTCGGACATACTCATCCTCAATTTCCATAATCAATTACATATTGGTAAATATTGCAGAATCAGAATCTGACATTCACATATATCAGAGTTTCCATAGCACAATCATATTCATAACTTATACAATTATCAGAACTAAACCTTACGAACGATTATAAATAATTTATTCAAATAGTAACATGCCTACCATAAACAAATTTCGTGTTCCAAACACCTCTACAAAGGCTTAAACATGCACGAAATCAGTCAAGGACTAAAACGAAAAAATTTGCGAAACAAAAGTAAAAACTGTAAAAAAAACATCACCACACAGTCGTGTGGCTAGACCGTGTGACAGGGGTACACGCCCGTGTGACTAAGAGAAATGCCTGTGTGACTGAGAGACACGCCCGTGTGACTAAAAGACATGGCCGTGTGGACAAGCCGTGTAACTCTCTGAACCATGTGACTACATTTACAACATAGGAGCAAGCAAGACATGGTCGTGTGGTTGAATGACACGTCCGTGTGACTGAAAGACATAGACACGTCTGTGTGCGATCGAAAATATCCCTACAGGGGTCACACTGCCATGTGGCCGGTCCGTGTGACTCGAAAATTAACCTATTTCCTACCATGGCACATAGCCATGTGAACCGCCCATGTGGCTGCCTGTGTGGCCCCGAAACCACACTCAAATTTGCAGCAAAACACAAATTTCAGCAGTAAAATCAATCTCCAATCACATATGTTTAAAATCACACACCTGAAAAGCAATTCCCACGCACTAACGATCAATCGAAGCCCTCAATTAAACCAATCTGAAAACTCAATTTTACAAACACACTACCTATAAGAAAATCTATCTAAACCATATATAGAAAATCAAAGAAACCGATGTAAATCTTAAGAAAACAACCCTTACACTTACCCGATTCGCAATTGACTGAAAAAAAAAAACCAATTTGGAGAACGGCAAATGTCAAGAATGATGGAACAAAAATAAAACGGCTAAAAATTACTAGCACTTTGATTTATAATGACGATAGAACCAAAAGGTGATCAAACAAAAGAAAAAATAAAAGGTGGAAAACAAAGAATGTTGAAGCATCCAGAATCAAAACTGGATATTGAAACAATTTGAGAAAAATGAAAAATGGGACGTGGAAAGGAAAAATAGAACGTGGGTGAAGTTGGGATTCTTTTCTCTCTTTTTTTCTCTTTAAAAGTTAAACAAACAAACAAATAAATATAAAGTAAAATAATTTAATTAATATTTAACAAAACCAATCAGATTTATTGTTAAAGGAATTGAAACCAAAAACAAAATTAATAAATAAATAAAAATAATTCCTACAAAGCAGATATAAGGATTCAAACCTGAAATTAAGAAAAAACTGATATTTAATTATTGAATCACTAGGCTCATCATATCCTTAAACACAAACGAAAATATAAGAATCTAACCGAATCCCTTTAACTCAACCAACATACATAATACTTCTAACCCAATTTCAGGGTCTCACACTCATAAATGCCTCAACCTAATTCTATACAAATATATGAATATATAAAAACGTGATTATTTAAAGAATATAAAAGTAATGATAAACTTAAAAGTTGTTAATCGCAAAATCACCTAAAAATCAATTTTGATTTTGATTTAAAATGTTAAAAGATACTTTTGAACAGCAAAAGAAATGCTATTTCTTTCCTCCTTATCTCTTGGGGAAAAAACTAGTTTGTTTCATTGCTTCCTTGGAATTAATTGATTTTTGAATATGAACTGTGGGATAAAGGATTTTGTACAATAGTTTAGGATTTAACTTTGTTATCAAATTCATCATTAAAAAATGTTTACAAATTATAAAAGGTGATGTTTTAATCAATTCAAATCATTATAAATTTGTATTTGACACGTTTTATGATAATTAAATAACAAAAAAAAAAAACAATATTAAAATATGAAGTCGGAGAAACCAAACTGATATGACAATTCGTATTTACTTATGAGTCCGAAAACGTAAGAGTCTGTAGCTCTTATGCCACTGTAAATCTGTAATCTTTCAATCAATGGCCTGTTGGGCAACATGTGTTAATCGCTCTGCCTACATAGCAGGCATAAGAACAACACAAATTAATGGGCAAACGACCGATCCCTAGTTGCACCATGTTAAACCATTCATATCATATTTAATTACGAGAAATTTTTTAGACTTTACAAATATTATTATGAGACTGATAAGTACCTTATAAAATATATTGTTAATATATTAAATACTAATCATTTATTTATTTAGTTTGTTAATATTTGAAAAAAGGGTTCAAACCAAATTTGACTTATTCTTTTACTTTTTTTTTTTACAATTGTGATTCAAATCCAGATTAATTTGAGAAAGAGAGTAAACTGCATTTAACCTATTAAATGTTTGAAGTGCGGTCAAATTCTATTATTAGTCTATATATTATATTTAAGTTATGGGTTTAATTCATATACTTTAATTAAGAGGTGTTCATGGGCCATGTCGGATTTGAGTCAGGTCTAAGTATGATAATAACATTCTTTATACTTGCCTAAACCCAGTTTGGCCCGAAATATGGACTTAAAAGTTTGCCCAAATCCGCCCATATTTGCAAAAGACTAATTTAAACCCATTTTAAGCCTGCCCATATTATTTTTTAAGTTTTTTAAAAATATTATATTATATTATATTAATATTTAATAAAATATTATATATTTTTTATTTATTCAAAGTTTTTATATAGTGATCTTAATATTATTTTAGTATTTATATTAGAGTAGTATTATATTTAATATATGTTTATTTTTTAATGTGTTCTAAATTACATAATATATGAAAATAACCTAATATAAAGCATTATAAACTTAAAAACGAACTTAATTTTTTTGCCCAAACCTTTTTTTCGAACCTAATATTTTTGCCTAAATCCTCTTAAATTTCAAGTGGATCTTCGGGCTTGGACAAGTAAGTACTCAACCTATGAACAGATTTACTTTAATTTGGTTAATTTTAATTTTATACATTTTTTTTTAAATTTTTAAGTTTTTGCCATGATTCAAGCAGTAGCTATTAAATCTATTAATTAAAATAACATGATTTTTTCTGGTAGAAACTTTACCCTCTTATCTAAATAGAATAATTACAATTATAGCCTTCGGAATAATTAATCAGTTAATTTAAGCTGTTTAACTTTTTTATTAATGGGAAAATGACATTTTTGCCCCATCCCATAATTAATAATCCAATTTAAACCCTTTAACAATGTTTTCTTAGCTTCGGCCCTCTTAACATTTTCGAAATAACAATTTTAAGTTAATAAACTTAATTACTATCATTAACACTGAATTTTCAAAATTTTAAAAATAAAGAAACAAAAAATATCTAAGCTAAAGCATCTAAATCCACGTCTTACATAAGGATTGGTAATAAAATTTGACACATATATATTTGTAAAACCACATGAATCATATTAAATAATAGTTTACAAGTTGATAAGCAGTGATAAGCAGGCTGTGTGTGGCCGTGATTGGGTGGAGCCAAACCGGCCCAACGCACAGTTAATGTAGGATCTTCCCATCACCTTTGTACGATCCCGTCATAACTGGACTGTGATTGTGCATCTCCCACGAATTAAAGAATGAAATAAATTGATGAATCCTTCAAACATAGGACCCAAAAAGTACCCCAATACTCCAGAAAAGTCACAGATGAGTTATATATTATTAATAATAATACTTGGTGGTCGATAGTTATTTAATTTTTTTAAATAGGACCCACATCTTATTTAATATTATTTATTATGTTTTAGAAGAGGGTATATACCTGGCATGTTCTGTGCATGTTATGGGTTTTTTTTTATAAAAAAAATATTAAAAATAATTAATTACAAAAATAGTATTGAATCTAGATTTTTTATAAAAACAAGATTTTTTATAATAATTTTGAGTGCCGTTTGATATATTAGTGATACAGTAATATATTTTTTAATCTGTTAAAAGAAAAAGAAAGGCTGAAAATATAAATATATATATATATATATATTTATTAAATTGACGCCATCGCGCTTAATTAAATAAAAAGAAGTTTATTTTCTCTCTTTTTCATTTCCTTTTGTCTAGTTTGGTAAATGCAAGTGAGAAAGAAAAGATGTATATAGAAATGGAAATGAAGGGAAAATGCATCAAAAACCTACAAGTAGAAGTGGTTTTGGGGAAAGTGAGGTGAGTGGTATTTTAAGGATATGTTGTCTAGTTGCCATTGATTACTCTAAATGTTCCTTCCTTTTTGTCTGATGTTAGAACCACAATTTTATTGGATTAAAAATTGGATTTTTAATAAAATTAACTTTTTAAAAAAAAACACTTTTTCAATATTTTTTACCTATCAAATTTTTTAAAAAAAAAAAATCCTATTTTTATAAATAATCTAGATCCAATAATCTCTATATATACTAGTTTTTTTACTTAAGCCGTCCAAGTGTTTGAACTATTGTGATAGGGTGAAAGATTGAAGGAAATGTCTCGTATAACTTTGATTCTAAAGCTACCCTTGGCCACATTTATATATCTGATTTGGAGGGAACGAAATTATAGGCAAAATAAAGTTTTAAGCTCGTGTGAACAAGATTTACTGAATTGCATAAAAGATTAATAGAGTTGATTTTATCTACATGCAACTTTGTATAAATTCGAATAGGGAAAAATTTTAATTTTATACATTAATTTTGATTTAATGTGTAATTGTATATATGAATTTTAATTTGGTGCAATTATACACATGAAATTCTAATTGTGGTTGAAATGTATGATTGAAACTTTAATTTTGAATTAATCATACACATTTAAAAAAATAAATATATCAATTTATTATTATATTGGATAAATATAATTGTTTATGTATGTAATATATAAACATAAAATAATATTATATAAATAATTATGTTAATAATTTACAAGACTTTACAATGAGATTGAAAATGGAAAAAAAATTGTTTTAGATTATGTTATAATCAAACATAAAAAATTTGGGTAATCTCTTAGTTTTAGATTTATTTTTTTAAAGAAAAAATTAGAAGCAGATTTACAATGAGAGTAAAAGAGACTACGGTTATTAAGATTAAGCAATTTAAATATTTGATTTTTTTTTTTTTGGTATTTGAGATTGTTTTTCTTAGTTGATGAAAAGCACATAACGAATTTAAAAAATACAATTGAATATTGGATGCCCAAATTTTTAAAGTGAAATTTTCTACAATTTTTTGACCAAAGAAAAAAAATCGAATACCCAATTTGTTTAATTTTTGAAAACCCTAATCTCTTACTCTATGTTTCGTTGCAAATTTACTTCTAATTTTTTCCTTCAGAAAAAATAAATCTAAAAGTAAGAGATTATTTAAATCTTTTTGTTCCTAAAACTTGTATTACATGGAGAAAAAAAATTAGGTGTTATACTCTTTATTTTAGTCAGATAGATTATCTTAAATTTAAGATTTAAATTTATTCATTTTGATCTATAAGTTAAAAATAAATTGATTCTGATTTTAAAAGTTTTCACTATAGTTGCCACAATTTACGCATAATATAATTTTAAAATTAAAACATATTAATTGGATAAATCAAATAGTGAAAAATAATAAATTATTTTAATAGACTTTTGTGCATGAATATTGTGTAAAATATATCAAATAATTTATTTTATTAATAAGAAAATCGATAGAGGATTATATTAATATATAACCCTTATTACTTATTTTTTGTTGTATAAAATTATATACTATTGTAATGAATTTAACGTATGGAATTAAATTGAATAATTCATTTTTAAATATGCAAAATAATACTTATTTTTTAGGTTTAATAGTATAAAAAGCCTTTAATTTTTTTTGGAAAAATTAATTAAGCCTTTGCAACCTTTTTACACCTAATTGAGCCCTTAAATTAACAAAACTGGTCAACTAAACTCTTCGACCAACATTGATCATTACAACACTAATGTGATCGTTAATGACGCTGACGTGGTGCTCCATGTCAACGACAACTGCTCTAGGTTCATTTGAAGCGGAGGCAACTTGGTCATAGGAGGAAATAAGGTATGACCGTTTCGTTAAAGAGATGTTCTCTTTTGGATGCAGGTTTTGAAAAGTTAGGGCACTGTATTCGTGAAAATCTGACCCAGGTTAGTTTTGATTTGGCAGTGCACAAGTCGAAGGCTAGAAGTCTTCCAGCTTCTAAGCACAAATTCGACTCAGTTAATTCCTTGCATAGTTCAAGATAGGCCCGTGGTGGGCTTTCGCAAAGATAGCATTGTGGAAATACGAGTCAAGGTAGAGATTTGTTGAGTATGCATCATATTTCAATCAAATTTGAGAGATAATCTTCCAGTTAACCTCTGTTTATTTGTTTCAGTCAAACTCTAATTAATCTAAATTATTTTTTTATTATTTGACTTACGAATTTAGCCTATAAATAGGCTCTTTTACAATGTAACACCCTAAACCTGGCCTAAACGATATGGCCGAATATGGCGATGTCACATGGAATGAGATTTGAAATTGAATATAAAGTTAAAACTGTTTTCATGTATTAGCTTCTATTTATCCCTCGCCAATTTTAAAATTATTTTCTCGTTAATTTGATTCGTTTTAAAAAAATATTCTGTACCGAAAGCTTTTAAAACTGTGATATTTAAAGAAAACCGTTCGCGTTTAGGAAAAAACATTGTTTTTAATTAAACCGAGTTTTTGTTGAGTTTTGCAGTTTAAAAGTCCTTGAAAACAGTAAAAATCCAAAATAAAGGCTAACAGTCTAAAAGTCCCAAGTTACATAAAAAATACCTCGAACAAAATAGGAAATAAAAACCATCAATGAATTTAAAGCAGTTCAATAGACATGTGGTCTCCGCTGAGTCCTCCGCCGCACCGACCCTTCTAAGTCTGGGGATTACTTGTACAGATAAAACAGAAAGGAGTGAAATTTACGTAAACTCAGTGTGTAATCCCCACAGAAGACATGCACACAGTCAAACAACAGTTATCAGTCAAATGCAGTCTGGGGCCTAAGCCCATTACAGATTTAAATACGATTTAGGCCTCAGCCCATTCAGATACAGTTTCAGATATTAATTAGGGCCTTATCCCATCTCAGATACAGTATGCATACAATAACAAAAATCAGTATCTACCCACCAGCCTCTACACACCATCTCCGACCATCCCTACACACCATGTGGGGTTTAAAACACCCATCTAGCCCTACACACCAAGTTGTACCAAATGCGGCACATATCAGTAATATTGCAGCTGAGCTACCAAATAATAGGCATGAAAGCCTTTCAGTACACTTCCTCTAATAATCAATCATCCCACCCCAATGCAGATGCAGCTAAACATGCTAAATGCAGACATACAGTATTACATGCTTACATGCTAAAATCTAGTTATCAGTCAGACATACGGATCAGTAAACATGCATAAATTTAACATGCTCAATACATACATTATATATTCAGGTCACACGATTTAAGGTCTAAGTAGTGCTTACTGACCCTACAGTAGGTTCACAGTTGAATTGGGCGACCCCGTGCAACCCCAGGAAACATTTTAATTAAATGGGCCCACACGCCCAGATTGGCCTTGCCCGTGTAGATCACACGGCTTGGCCCAGATACCACATGCCCGTGTGGTGTGTCTATGTTGGCCCACACACCCAATTCAGTTTAGCCCGTGTGGGCTACACGACCACACCCCGGCCATCACAAGGCCGTGTCTTGCGCACGACCTGGCCTTCGTCGATCACACGGCCGTGTTGTCGTACACTGCCTACCATACGGGTGACCACAAACCCGTGTGAGGTCGACAATGGCCTTTTTCATCTTTTTTCGAAAGCTCAATTTCTACGTTTAGGGTACACACCTGGTACGATTTCGATGCTACTGCAACTACAAACAATCCAGAACCTAAAAATCAGTATACCAACGCTCAGAATAGACTTATTACTCATTTGATTCAAAATTTCCAAAATTGAAAACAACATCAAACCACCTTCAGACACTTACCCTCACCCCCGAATGATTTTGATCACGTTTCCACCCAAGGAGTGCCCCTCACGTCCTGATTTGCTGCTGTCAAAACAACATATAAGATTCCAACGAAAAGAATCAAAAATTCAAGAACCAATTAAAAAGGAACCCCTAATCGTGCTGAACAATCTATGCCTACTTACCAACGTTCAATACCTTGAATCGAACACCGAGATTAAAACTCAATTTTGCCCAAAACAAAAGAAAGAAAGATGAGAGAATACACGAGAAAGAAAAGAAAAAGATTGTAGAGAAAGAGAGGGAGAGATGTTAGTTTTTTTTTTCGGGAAAAGTTTTTAGGAAGCAGATTCACCCAAATCCCACTACCTCACAATCACAACCACCCACTACTCAGAATTCACCCAAATCCCACAATCACAATCACAATCACAATCACAACCACAATCACAATTACGTTCACAACTGGAACTCTATCACAAAGCCTAGCAAAAATAATACCCACGCTCACAAAGGGATTTGAACACAAGACCTCCACACCACACATAGACTCTCTTACCACTCGAACCAGTAGACTCATTCTGATATGAATTTACAGATAATTAAATATAAGCCCACCGAACAAAGATAGGGCTTTATTCCAAAAATAGCAAAATTTGCTAAAGCTAGGGCTTGAATTTGGGACCTCTCATACATACCCAGTACACTTAACCACTGAAGCAGATACACATTTGTGTCACATTTTCACAAAAGCCAAAATAAGAATTTTAGGACGTTACATACAACCTCAAAAAATACATCCATTAAAGATTAGAACTCATAATGCTTTTCGAGAATTTTATGTTTACGTTTTAAGGGTTCTTTGTTTTCGGGTTTCAAGGTTTAGTTTTTATCTCTATCTTTTGTACTCTTCGTTCTTTTGCTATTATAGTAAAATTATATTTACACGTGATTTTTTATCCTCTTTGGAGGGGTTTTTCCACGTTAAATTTGTGTGTTCAAATTCTCAATTTCTTCTGCTATTTTTACTTATTCGTTGCTTAATCAGGTTGATCCCTAACACCAACAATGAATACAATGTTGCAACATTGAAGGGCATAATTAGGGGTGAGTGTTCGATCAAATCGAGTGAAAATTTTTTGAGTTAATCGAGTTGATGAGTCCTATTTTATCATCCTAACTCAATTTGAATTTTTTTTCAAATCGGGTTGAGTAAAATAAAATTCGAGTGAAATTGTTTGAGTTAAATTAAAAAATTAAACATGTCAAATTAAAATCTTGTTACAGTATAACTAATTCCATGTTGGAGCACATAAATTTGAAACCATATATATTTGAAAACTTTTTCAAAGCAAAAAAAAAAAAAAAAGATACTTTAGTATGATAAACTTGAATCATGATTAACTTATTTAGATCCCAAAATTATTATTTTAGAAAATTTTTAAAATTTTAACTTTCTTTATATATTCTTTAAATTTTTTAAAAAAATTATGACAATTTTTTAAAAATATAAAATTTTAAATTTTATAAATATTTTGAATTTTAAAAATTCTTTTGATTTTTTTTTTGTTGAGAAAAAGACCAATTAGCTCATTTTCAAAATTGACATGGATCAAAGGGGTATTTACACTTATCTATTATTTGAATTGTAAAATTCAACTCAACTCAAACTCGAAACTCGAATTAATTATTCGAGTTGACTTAAATAACTTGATTCAATTAACTCAAGATTCAAAGTCTTTTTCGATTTTTTCAAATTAAATTGAGTTGTAACAACCCGTTTTTAGTGAAATTGGAACAGTGGTTTCAAGACCACAAATCCGAGGCCGGAAGAAAATTTATTTTAATATCATTTTATGGTCTACAGTATGATAGAAATATCGTATGAAAATTTCATTAAGAAATTTTACTATTTACATGTTTAATGTGATAAAAGGACCAAATTGCATAAAGTGCAAAAGTTGAATTCTAGTAGCTAAAAGTATCAAATAGCTATGAAATTTAAAATTTGAGGTCCTTATATGGCAAATAGCCCATTTAGAGGAGTTAGTAGATAAGGATGATTAGTCATCATTGGAAATTAAGAAATTATTAAGGTTAATTTTGGAAAGATGATAAAATAATGATGATAAATGAAATAAATAATTAAATTATTATCATTTTCATCATCTTTCCTAAAACAAAAACATGGAAACCCTAGCCATGGAAATTTAAGTTCAAGTAAGCTTATTTTGCTTAATTAGGTGAGTATTCTTGTCCCGTTTTTAATTATTTTTATATTTTCGAGATCGTAATAACTTAATCTAGCTATCTTGAGGATTAATTTATAAAACTATTAAAGTATTATGGTTTTTCCATGAATGAGTATAGTTTAATTTTGAAGTTTTATGGTAGAAAATGAAAGGTTATTGTTAGATAAACAGCATTTGTAAAGAGAATTTTGATGAATTTATCAATTAGGACTAAATTGAAAAGATGAAAATTTTATGAAAAAATTCTGAATTTTGTGAAATACATGGGCTTCTATTAATATGTATGAAAATTGGCTAAGCTTGGAATAAGGATTAAATTGTATGAATTTCATTTTTCGAGCCTAGGGATAAAATTGTAATTAATTAAAAGTATATGGGCAAAATAGTATTTTTTCTAAAGATGTGTGTTGGATTGAATTGAATATGAATTGTATTAAATTGAGTTAAATTCATTCGTATAGATTCGGATAGACCTGATACGGAGTTAGATCGAGGAAAATAAAAAGTATCGGATTAGTAGCCTACGAAATTACGAACACTTGTCGAGATAAGTTCGTGTAACTAAATTGTATATTTGTATGATTTGAATTGAATATTATTCTGTGTGTTATTTGTATAAAATGTCATGTATATTATTGATCACATATCCGACAAGTACAGAATCCCGCTTGAACCTTAAAAATTCAATGGATACAAATGACATGTCATTAGGGTTCCCGAATTAGTTGTGGTCCTACATGTGTCGGACACACCACAGCTCTTATAAGTATCTCGATATTTAGATCTCACGAGCTTCCCGATTAATGGCTCTCTTGAGCTTCCCGATAATTGGCTTGCATGAGCTTCCCGATTTATGGCTTTTATGAGTTTCTCGATATACAACTCGATTGAGCTTCCCTCCTGTTACATGGTTCGAAAGAGCTTCCCGTTTACATGCTCGTATGAGCATACCTATATATGAATTGACGGATTACAGATTTGTACACCTCGTGTGTACTACCCGTGTATCCAACGATATTTTAAATGGTTCAACGGGCTAAGTTCTGATATGAGACATTATGACTTCAAAACAAACTATTACCGGTATATACTTAGAAATACATGGAAATGATATTATTGAAACATAAGATGGATGATACATATATGTGAAACTTGCCTAGTGATTATGTACATCCATGTTTATTGGTTATTGAAAGTGTTACATGGCTAACATGTTGAGGATATGTGTTTAGGCTTTTGGCCAAAATAATTTGGATAAGTTTTTTATGCTTACCTTAAATGCAATTGAATGGTAAGTTAATTTCCATGTTATACGAACTTACTAAGCTTAAATGCTTACTCTGTTTTATTTCCCATGTTTTATAGTAAATCGGAAGCTTATTTTGGTTGGAAGTTGATTATAGCAGATTCACACTATCCAACGGCCTATTTCGGTATAAATAGTAAATTAATTTTGGTTATAATGGCATGTATAGGTTAATTTGGCCAATGTTGGCATATAAACATTTTGTTTAGAATAGTCATTTGTATGGCTTGTATTTGGTGTATATATATATATATATATATATATATATGGACTTGTCATGTTTGATATGTGTTGATATGGTTGAATGATGGTGAAATTATAGGTATGTTGATGATTGGTTTCAAATTGAATGTTTGGTAAAAATTTGCATATATGAGTATTTGGTCAATTTGGTAAGTATGGATTCTTGGATATATGTTGTGTTACACAGGCCTGTGTCTCAGCCGTGTGTGACACCCGGCCATGTGACACGGCCGTGAGTCCTCCATATCTTTTAATTTGCAAAATAGAATGCTCACACGGCCTAGCACACGGGCGTGTGGTTTGGCTGTGTGACCCAAGTCAGAGAGCTCATAAGTTTGGACACGGGCTGGGACATGGCCGTGTGTCCCTATTTCGAATGCCCATACAGCCTGACCACACGGGCTTGTGTCCCCTACACCTTTGAAAAATTTTAATGTTTTTCGAAAAATTCTTTGAGTACCCGATTTAGTCCTGACTTGTTTCTAATATGTATTTTGAGCCTCGATGGCTCACACAAGGGACATCATGCTTTATTTTGATTGGTTTTTGATATGAATGCTATATGATATGAAATATCTGTTTATTTGTTCTGTAAATTTTGGTAATGCTCTGTAACCCTGTTTCGGCGACGGATACGGGTAAGGGGTGTTACAATTAGTGTTTTTAATTGAGTATCTTAATCTTCAATTCAATGAATATGGTTGTCACATCCCAAAAATCGGGTTAGTAGAAATGGGGTTAGTGAAACCTAGAGTGGTCACGTACTAATTTTGAGTTAAGATTGTGAAATTTTGACAAGTAAATTAATTTGGTTTAGTGGTTAAGTGTTTTGCTTGTGTGTGAGAGATTTTGAGTTCGAA
Organism: Gossypium australe; assembly: GCA_005393395.2. Taxonomy (NCBI): domain Eukaryota; kingdom Viridiplantae; phylum Streptophyta; class Magnoliopsida; order Malvales; family Malvaceae; genus Gossypium; species Gossypium australe. Next base: position 58,544,452 of record CM016620.1, read on the forward strand.
TCTGTTTCCTTGAAATTTTTTCCCAACCCCTATCTTCGAGTTTATGCACATCTGTTGGCAAGAATGAGACTGTTGGTTCAGTGGTAAGGTGTCAGCTTACCCGTTGGTCCTGTGTTTAAATCCCTGTGCGTGCAAACGAGAATATTTTTGTTAATCTCCTGCTTGCGTCGTCCATGTGGTGAGTGTTTGGGTCAAATTTAAACTCTGGTTAATTAATAAGTTAACAAAAACAAATCTGATAAGTTGGGAATTTCTTTTAAACTTTATTTTCTTTTTATTTTTTTATGAGAAAATCTCTCCCCAAAATACTCTTCTCATTTGTTTCACGTCAATTGCTATCAGAAAAAATACTCTCTTATTTTTCTTCCTTCTTTTCTTCTTTGTTGCTGCTGTGAATTAACAACTGTGCCAAATTTGTGGTTACTCCCAAAGTTTTCTTTTGCCATCTTGTGTCGTTTTGCTGTGGTGATATCGTTGGGTTTGCAGTGCGTATTTTAAGGTTCAATAAGGTTTTGAATATTTTGATGTTAGTATGCCATTGTTTCATTGCAAAGGGTTGGATTTGTTAGCCTAATTGTTTTTCATGTGCGATTAGGAGAAGATCGTGAGGTGTTCAACGTTTCTCCAGCAAGTTACGTGCTTATATCGTTGTTATCGTCAATGGTAAATGATTAATGTCTGCATTTTGAGGCTAATTCATTTGGTTAAGGTTTTTGGATAGTGGTTGTGGTCTATTTTGTGGCTTGAAATTAGTATATCGATGCATAATGTTTACTTTTAATTGACGGTTTAGGTACTGGAATTCTTGTTGTGGTGTTCACATTAGAAATCGAAGGTGTGTGACTCGATTTTGTGAAAACAACAAACAATGTAAAGCCGAAAAGCATTCTATCAATGTCACACGGTAGTATGGGTTACAGGGCCGTGTGGGCCATACGGGTTGGGCCAGTTGGGTCATTTGGGACACATGGGCGTGTAAGGGCCTATTTTTTTGGAAATTTTCACCTTGGCTCGTTTGACTCTGATATTCATAATTAGACCTTTTGTGGGGTTCGTTTGGTTTAAATAAGACTTAAAATGTGACATCTGTCAATATGTGTCTGTATGTGATGTAGGCAAGGTATGTGAGAAATACATATACGTTTTGTGTTCTGATAACTCCAAAAGCATGATTACATAAGAAAAGTATGCATGACATCTATTTATGGAATATATATGTTAGTTTATTTATGCATGTGCATTAGGGTGGGTTTGATATGTGATGGAAGAAGTGTATTCTAGCTGTATTACTGCAATTTTGGCGATTAAACCGCAACATCTATGTGGCAATTCAGCTGTACCTTTTTTAGTGGCATACCACCACGACCCGATGTGATTGGATGGATGGACTCTTGTAGTCCTAATTCGTGTGATTGTTTGGACGGATTTGGTGTGTAGCAGATAGGGGTAGGGTTTTTTCTTATTTGATATATGTTTCTGGAAATAAGATATTCTAATATGATATTCGCATATGTGTACATTATAAGTAAAATTATGTTTGTGGGCTAAGTCACACACTGGGTTTCTAGCTCACTCGTTTGTTTATTACGCAGCAGGTGATCCTCATACTTAGGATTTGGCGGCGATTATGGAGCTTAGTTCAGACATTTTGAATTTTAAGTATGTTTTGGATTTAATTTTAGACTTTACAGGCTTTCTGGCTTTTTTTATTTGTTTTGGGACTTAAATTTTGGTTTTGATATTTATTTTGCAAACGTACCATTTATAACAAACATTTTTAACAAGACGACTTAGCTAATGAAATACTATGATTTTATAAGTTAAGAATTCTAAAGTGTTTTCCGCTGCAAGGTTTGAAAAATAAATACGATGCTAAACGATACAATTGGATAAGCGAATGGATTTGTTTTAATAAAATCAATAAAATAAGGTTTTTCGTCAAAGTGCTTTCACACAATTTTCTGTAAACTTATGCTTTTGATAAATTAATCAATTTTGTTTTCTCTTGAAATAAAATTAAGTTTTACAAGAACTAACAGTCAATGTTTTACGTAACGATGTAACCTTCATGATCCGACCGTAATGTCTAGGCCGAGCTTAGGGTGTTACAATGGTTGTGCTAATAATCTTTAATCTAGTTAGATTGGTAGTTGATTAGCTAGTTGAAAGTATTCCAAATGAACAAAAACTCAATTCCACAATTAACTTTATGTAGTGTATGGTCCTTAAGAATACTTTCAAGTGAGTTTTCTCATTGTAAGTTTCTATACTATAACTTGGTTGTTGGGCACTTGCAACATAAAACTCATTTTGTATCTAATAAATTTTGAATACATAAACAGGACAAGACAATCCATACCTAAAAAATACAACCCTCACCATACAAAAATGTAAACTTACAATAACAAGTAGCAAATATGCAACCAAAGCTAACATCTACATCAATTACTTTTTCTTATTATTCATTTTCATTATTCTGATTTTTCTTTTTAGAAGCCCAAAGAATATGTTTATTCATGAGGAGTTGTAGGTAGATGATACCAACTAAAAATTGACATGAACTATGGAACCATAGTTTTTGCACAAAAATAAAACATCTTCCAGCTAAATTATCATTTGACAAAGTTGTTCATAAATCACCTAGCAATCCATAATAGCAAACAAGACTGACATTTGATACATTCATGATTAGATAAACAGTGAATGAGATGAAATCTAGAATCCTTGAAATGAATTCTTTTTAAGGTTAGAGAAATTTATTTTCGAAATATGTTAGCTGACAAAAAATAGTCTATCTAGATGTCCACATGGATAAAACAATGTCCACATCAGCAAGTTGTTAGTACTTAATTGTTGAATGCCTTAAACATTCAATGTCTCTAACTTTAGTGTCCAATATATAAATATTTTTGTATTTGAGTGACCAAAATCAAAGCTCCCTAATAAATGGGCGACCATTGAAATATTTTAACCTTTTTTATAAAATTTGGAAGGGTTGTCTTTAGCCTTCAAAAATAAAAATATTTTCTTATAATTTGTTAAAAAGTAGAAAAATTTTAAATTAATCCAATGGTATTAAATTTAAATTTTAGTTTTGACCCCTTCAAAATAAAAAAATAATAAATTTTATATTAATTTAATAATAAAATTGTGTTTTAACTTCCTAAAAAGATTATAATTTAAATCCAAAAAATAAAAGTATTTGAGAAGCTAACATTTTTGCTATGTAGGGTATACCTATTTCATTTACGGATATTTAGAAAAGAATAGAAACTGTAACCGTTTTGAGACATCTTTGTCAGCTTTGAAGTTGAAGGTCTGATTTTGTCGAGTGGGCTACTACTGCTACAGACTATTGTTTCCATGAGGTCAAGTGTCATTTATGTGAAGGAAAGAAAAGAAAGAATGAGACATGATTCTATTAAAATTAGACATAATGATGTAGGTCATATATTATTAAATAAAGAAGAAGTGAATACTAAGTTCTGTCTGCAAAAACAGTAATTAATATTGAATCTCAACTTGATTGGGATCAATATTATTATTAATATAAAAGAATATGGATTCGAATATGTTGAAACATATTTTTTTATTTAAAAATAAAAAAGGGTTATGAATCATTTTAAATATCGTATAAAAGAATATTTCTCCCCCTAATATTTTCTTTGTTTCCAAATTCATACTGTTTACTGCAAACTATTGAAATATGATGTATAAATAAAATCAAAAGACTAGTTAGTTTGAATACTCTATCCACCATTCCAAACTTGCCTATTTTTATGTATAGAGGCGGTGTATGAAATTTTTTAATAAGAAACAAGTAGATTAATTGATTTTCTTGTCGTATTTTTTTTAATTTAAAAGTTTATTTTATCTTATATTTAAAGGATATAAATAAACAATTTGGTGGTCATCGGAAGAGTCTTAAACTTTTAAGTTTTATCATCCCAAATTCTAAGAATACCAAAATCACATAATTTTACTTTGGGAACACAAAAATATATATATTAATAAAAATAATAAAGTTAATATACTAAAAATGATAGAATTTTTTTTAATTTCCAAATCACATATGGTTTTACTTTGACATTCTACGGCATTAATAATTTAGCATAAAAAATAACTAGTTGATTACTTTAAAAAATATTTTTACTTTCTAGTTAAATTTTAAAGCTTTAATGAATAAAAATAAAAAAATTTAAGTGATTAATTAATTATAAGTATAAGATTTTACATGAATAAAGCATATTAGTTTAAAGACTTTTAAAAGTATATTAGAAACATACTAAAACAAAAGAGTTTACGTATATGTTCTACTTAATAAATAAATCGGGGATTTCCAACAGCCAATATCCGAAATTTTTTCACTCAAATTTTTAATCTATAGGTAAAATTTTGTTTTTATTCTCTATCCTTTATAGTTTGGTAAATATTAATTTTTATACTTAGTTAAGTATATGTGATCTATATGCTTTAGGTTAATAGTCCAAATTCTTTCACGTGTAGGTGATTTATATAATTAATGTTACACATTATATTAACATCTCTCGTTTGAACATTACATATCGTATCTCTACTAATCAAGGTGCTCTCTCTCTAAGAACCATTTAAGATTTTTGATGAAAGAAAGAAACAAAATTTTGACACAAGGACAATATCTACAATTGTTTAAATTATTTTGATTTGTTTTTAAATTTTTATTCATTTTATTATCATTAATATAATATATTAATTAAAATATTTAAATAAATATATTTAAAAATGTGTCGGTATATTTTTCTAATTATGTATTAATTTTTCAAATAGTTATAATTTCAGTCATATAAAAATTGGTTTAATTTACTATTTAACCCTTAAAATATTTTTTTCCCACTTTGATACATACTTTTTTGTCCAATTAAATACCTAAAGCATAACAACATTATGATTTTTTTTTCTTATTTTTTAAATAGGTTAAAAAAATTCAGCAAATAAAAATGCACCACGGGACACATCATCTCTGATTAGTTTATGTATATATGCTGAAAAAAATTATTTAAAAATCTCTTAAAATTTATCGATTTACGCTATTTTTGGAGAGAGAAAGGAAAATGCGTCACGCGTCCTACAGGACATGTTTTCACTGCCACATCAATTTCACACGGCCAAGACACATGGGCATGTCTGGTGGCCATGTGACCAAGTCAGTAGCTAGCTTAATTTCACATGGCCAATGCATACGGGCGTGTCTGGTGGCCGTGTGAACAAGTCAGTATGTATGCTCTGTTTGGGCACGACCTTGACACATGGGCGTGTCTGGTAGTCGTGTGAGGCACACGACCGGGCCACACGGGCGTGTGACTTTTGCAATGTTGAAGAATGTTTAAATTTTTGAAAACTTTCGTAAGTGTTCGGTTTAGTCCCGACCTCTTTCTAACATGTGTTTATGGTCTCGTAGACCTCGATAAGGGACTATATACTTGTATTTGAATATCTTTAATTGACGATTGACTTTGTGTCATGAAATGGATGTGAAATGTTCTGATTGTCCAGTAACGCCTCTTACCCTAATCTGGCGACGGTTACGGGTTAGGGGTGTTACATTTTATTGGTATCAGAGCTACGGTTTAGTCGATTCTCAGACTAACGTAGCAAATGTGAGTTTACCTATACATGTCATATATGAAATTGCAATAGTGTGATGAATCCTGACAGTTATAAATGTGTTTTCGTATAGCAAATGGATCACGATTGAGCAGTTGCTGACGATGTAGAGAGTAACGCGCTTGCTCACGCTCAAGGGACAGCACGGGCCACATCTAGGCCGAATGATAGTAGTGAGGGAGGAGAGGCTAAGCAAGCCTTCTTTCGAATGATGAGTGAATGGTTTTCGGGGTTCGTTCGAACGAATCCGACTGCTCCACAACCTCCACCCCCACAAGTACCTGTTGTGCCATAAGTGATAGATCCGATTCGATTGAATAAACCTCCTGTGGATAAGATTAATAAGTACAAGGCTGAAGAGTTTAGGGCCACAGCTGATGACGATGCTGAGTGAGCTGAGTTTTGGCTCGAGAATACAATTCGGGTATTCGATGAGATGTCGTTGACCCCTGATGAGTGCATTAAGTGTGCAATTTCTTTGTTGAGAGATACAGCTTACAACTGGTGGAAGACCTTGACATCCGTGGTTCCGAGAGAGAGAATCACCTAGGATTTCTTTCAAGTTGAGTTCAGAAAGAAGTATATTAGTCAACGATTCATAGATCAAAAACGTAAAGAGTTTCTAGAGTTGAAACAAGGCCGCTTGTCGGTTAATGAGAATGAGCGGGAATTTGTGAGATTGAGCCAGTATGCACGGGAATATGTTTCGACCGAAGCTACTATGTGTAAATGCTTTATAGAAGGGCTGAATGAAGATATTAAGTTGTTGGTTGGAATTCTTGACATAAATGAATTTGTTGTATTAGTTAAAAGAGCCTGCAAAGCCGAGGAGCTCAGTAAAGAAAAGAAGAAAGCCGATTCTGAAGCTCGAGATGAAAGAAAAATATCAATGAGTAAGTTTTCTGAACCTTCGATGAAGAGATATAAAGATGCAAGCAATCGATCAAATGCTTCGTTTGGACATCCTAGTAGAGATCGTGTGAGACAAAGCATCAGTTCACGAGTTCAAATTCCAATTGAATCAAGTGCTGGAAGTGCCAAAAGCAACAAACCTGAGTGTAGACAGTGTGGAAGAAAACATGTGGGAGAATGTTTGTAACACCCCTTACCCGATACCGTTACCGGAGTTGAGCGTAAGGCATTACTAGACTTAACTACTAATTCGGGGCATAAAAATTTAAACTGTCCATCTGCATCATGTTGACTAAATTGACTATAACTCGAGTTACAAAACTCGAAATTTAGATCCGTAAATTTTCCTTGAAACTAGACTCATATATATTCTTACTATAATTTTTCCAAAATTTTTTATGTAGCCAATCAGTACAGTTTATTCATTAAAGTTTCCCCTATTTCACTATTCAATGGTTATGACCTATCTTTACAAAAACTCAATTATCTCATTGTACAAATTTCAAATAATGTTCTCATTTCTTCCAATCAAAAATAGACTCATTAAGGATTCTAAGAATATAAACTATGCTCCATAATTTTTTTTTTTACAATTTTTAATAATTTTTCCAATACAGAACAGGGGATCACGAAGTCATTCAGAATCAGTCTCACTAAAACTTAAATATCTCATAATATAAAATTCCTTTGCCTACTCTGTCATATAAAAATAGACACAATGAGATTTAATTATATATCTTATTCACCTTCTAATTCAATTTCTCCTATTTTCAGTGATTTTTCAAAATCACGTCACTGCTGCTAACTAAAAACATTTTCATTGCAAAATACGGTTAACTAATTTATAACATCTTTACTTCATTTCATTTAAACTCTAACCGAACTTATATATATATACCAAAACCAAATCAAACATAATCATCAAGCCAAAATATAAATTTCAAGATTAACAAGATGGACAAGCCATTTTCGCATGGCTATTACTTATATACATAGATACTCAATTCATATCTACCCCCTTTTTTTTTCTAATCTATACATGCCATATATTCGTAATTAACATAATCAAAATACCAAAATAAGCTGTCAATAGTGTGATAGTCCTGCTGACGATCCCTGAGCTCGTAACGAATCCAAAATCTATAAAACAGAAAACCGACAAGGAAACACAAAGTAAGCTATTTAAGCTTAGCAAGTTTTAAGCATTTTAACTCACATATACGCTTTAGCATGATTTAATAAATTATTTCATTTACAACTTCCTTGCCGAATAGTCAAACATACTAAATAGATTTCATAACAACATTATATGCATGTATAAATATGTATATATCCAAACATCACCTTCACATGATAAAATAACAGCATATGCCTCTTTTACTTACCAAATTCCTACTTATTTCAAGCCACCATCAATCACAAGTTGTTATAATTAATACATACCTTTTGAGTCATTTACCTCTCCAACCTTAACCACCCGAGCATAACATATGATTGTATACTCGAACATTTTATTATCCTTATCAACATTAATAATACGAGTCTATTAAAAAGCATCAAACCTGTATATCTGTTACAAGAATTTAGTAACGTATCGCACACTTAGTGCCGTTACTTTGAAAATTCGCACACATAGTGCCAAGATTCCGTAACGTATCGCACACTTAGTGCCGGTACTTGTAAAAGAGCACACACAGTGCCGTTCATTAGTAATGTATCGCACACATAGTGCCATTATTATTTTATCCGCACACACAGTACCATTTATTAGTAATGTATCGCACACATAGTGCCATTACTATTTTATCTGCACACACAGTGCCATTTATTAGTAATGTATCGCACACATAGTTATTTATTCAATCACCACCATCACCTATTTCATGGTCCACAATTAACTACTACTCAACCCATAATATTTATCCAATCCAAACATATCAAAATTTTATACATAGGTCAAACATACATTCGGCCAATACAAATATTTAATCTTATACTCTATCACATTGGTAAAATTTATATACCTTTATACATATTTCAACCATCCAAGGTATTTATATAAATAAATACATGTTCATGAAACTATCACATTCGGCAAACACATTTAAAGTCACCATATCCGAATATTCCATTTCCATATACATGTATATATATATATATATATATATATATATATATTTATATATATATATATATCCCTTATCACAAGTGCATATATTTGGCCAACTCAATTATTCAATGGTTATACATATACACATTTATTTACTAATTCACATTCAGCTATCACATATAACAATTCCTATGCCTTATTCGGCACTTTGAAAATAAAATTTATCATGGCACTCGAACATGTACATTTTAATATAGAGATAATTTAAATTAATCCGATTGCTTAAAACTTACCTTGAAAGTCGATGAATTTGAGTTTCTCGGCTATTCGTTTAACTTAACTTTTCCCCGATCCAACTCCTTTTCCTTTTTTTCTTGATCTAAACAATGCCAAGTAAAGCTTATTCAAATTCATTTTTATTCAATTTAATCCAAAACTCATAATTATATACTTTACTATTTTACCCCTATAATTTACAACTTTTTTAATTAAGTCCCCAAAGCATAAAACACAAAATACATGGAATTTGGATTAACCTCTTAAGGGCCGAATTTCCTTCATCCTTACACAAGTTTATACAACCCATTTATTTTGCAATTTTAGACCCTCAACTATTTATTTTCACAATTTAAGTCATCATGCTTCATTTCATCTAAATTTCCTACTCTAAACAAGTTGATTTCAAACATATGCTCAACCTTCTTCCATCAAACATAACAAAGCAAAAAGATTCATCCATGGCCGAATCTATCACATGCTTCAAACTCTAAAATTTCAACATGGTTTTGATAGTGTTTAATATGACTTGTTTAAAAATGCAAAAATTCATGGAAATCAAGCTTGAATGCTTACCTTACTAAGACATGCAAAACCGAATCAAAAATGGAAGTTTAAGCTTCCTCCTTCCTTGTTATTTCGGTCAAAAAGATGGAGAAGAAAGAGATGAAACAAACATATGTTTTCTTATTTTAATCAAATTATAATACTAATATAATACCACTACCCAAACAAATGAATTTAATATATGAATTAATCACCATGCCGTCCACCACCATGTTTTTAGGGCAATTTGACATGCAAAACCATTTATTCAAGAAATAATTCAATTAAGCCCTTCAACTAAAATAAATACTACTTTTACTACTTTAACTATTTAGTCCTTTCACTTAAATTAGTCACCCAAACGCACAAATTAATAAATAATATTTTAACACATACTTAACCACATAACATAGACATCAAATTAATAATAAAAATATTTTTTTCTAATTCGGATTCGTGGTCCCAAAACCACCGTTCCGACTAAGGTCTAAATCGGGATGTTACAACTCTCCCCCCTTAAAGATTTTCGTCCTCGAAAATCTTACCAGAAAGTAGATTAAGGATTTGCTTTCGCACAATACATTTCAAATTCCTACATAGCTTCAGATTTCAAATCTCTTTAATCTCACAATTGAAATTTTGATCTGACTTTCGCTGTACATCATCTCTAGCTGAGACTGCTTATGACTGTATTAAATTGTTTTCATTTTTTTTGCTCAATTTCTTTGACGATATTAATCCCGTGGATCATTTTCTCACAAAGCTCGATCCTAAAATAACAAGGTTCGGTAATTGCTTATAACAGCAATGGTCTTTCTTAGTTGCTTTGAAACTCTAAAACATAGTGACTAATAAATATTTCGAGAATCTGAATTGCGTTTTCCGGTTTCAATGCAATCTCGTACTCACAGATTACTGTAATTTCCCTCAGAATCACAATATGAGTTTCAGATCTCAATCCGAAACAATGATGGTTAGTACCATGTGTAGACTTATCATCTCAAGAACAGATAACTCTATCACTTTTCAATAATAAGGATAATCTCGATACGAAATTCATCAACACTTTATTTCTATAATCAACAAAGTCAGTAATATCATAGTTCACATTTATTCATCAATATCATATCTCGAAATGTCGTGCATCATGTTACTCTCGTACGATTAGACTAATTGACACTGTGGGCCACTTATAACAATGGTTATATAGTCTTAGAGCTTCTTGGTATAGACACTTTATCTCAAAGCAACAAATAATCATCGATTCCACATCTGAAGTTCTGAATCAGAAATCAATTTATGCTGAACCCCTTTTTAACTTATAATTCACTGACACATTTTTGAATTTCACAACTTTAATAAATAAACATTTATTTAGCCTCTAATTCACCTAACAACTATTCATTACCTGATAAGATCAATCACGTATTCATCGCTCGAAAAGCACACAAAAGTTTTCCATTCAAAACATCCGAAACTATAATCATTTCCTCGGATAAGAATCACTTACAGACCCACATGTTTTTCGAGATTCGAGTTAACTTTTCTGTGCCAAGTTCGGATCTTTATCTGACATTAAACATTTTACACTCTTATGGTCATCATATATATCACATAACTCTTTTCATGTATCTTTTACTATATGCAATCACAAGATATCTCTGTACACTTTTTCATTAGAATACACTTCAAACCATTCATTAACATATGACTGAGGATCATAAACTCTTTATTCAACTCAGACGGAACTAGAACTGACATTTCGGTTGATAATGCCTTCGTGCAAAAGAAAACTTCAACATTCGAACTAACTTTAATTTATCACAACATTTCTCAGATAGAATTGTTTCAATAGATAAAATTCTGTATTAAATCTTCAAGAATACAAATTCTTCTTCCGTACTATCCTTCTATTCACACATATACATTCAAAGTTTATTTCCAGTCAGGTGGATAGATCCAGACACATATAACCCAATTATCTTTTCAATCAAATAATTCAAACCAGACTAAACCACTGAATCAGTCTTTTCGAAGAACTCTTTTCTTCTCGTTAAAAAGGATAACCTAAACATATCATTTCACAGATTGATCTTGCTCCTCAATTATTTTTACTTTTATCAATGTCGAACTTTCACGAGAACTAGAAAAGAGCGGTCTCATCTATTAATCATTGATATTTTGAATTATATTGTAGTCACCTTTATCAGTTAGAAACCATTGGGCCTTAATAAGAACGATGTCTCAACCCTATAAGTAAATATTATCCCCACTGTTAATGAAGTATTTGAACACAAAGAAGAATCAAATGTGATTTTATCAGTACCCTCTGCATAAACACAACTTCTATAACTCTGAGAACGGTACCACTATACTCTCACATTTCAGGCCAGAAATTATAATTATAAACGATATAGCCATTTTTTTGTCAAATAGATATCTCTTACAAATAATCACATAGATTCACAAGAAAACAGAATAGTGAAATTTCAAACTCAAGATATCCGAAAATTACAACCCAGATAGAATGATATCAATTCTGATAATATCCCAGAAAATGTCCAGAAAGAACAATGTCACTTATAAATATTGAAATCCATAGTAACATAAGTAATATAATCTTTACATACAGAGTATTAGTATCATTCAGATTTTACCATCGATTTTCATATCCACACAAGGGAATAAATACCAGAGAAAGACATAGCAATATCAAATGTAACCCAAATAGATCAACCATGCTTCCGTCTATCAGTACATTTAGCTAGCGTTCTCACACGCTTCTTTCTAGAATTAAGCAGTCGCTTATGCTTCTGAGAATAAATGTACACATAAAATGCCCAGAAGGAATGAAACACCCCAAACCCGGCCCACGAGCCCGAACCGGATCTGGTATGTTCCTAAAGTATACCGATTTCAAAGTTCTTTGTTACTTAGAGAAAATTTGTGTAATTTTCAAAAAGATATCGTTTTGGGTTGGGCTTAGATTGGAAACCCATTTATTTTATTTGGAAATCCAATTTAATTAAGGTGACAAAACAATTTAGGTTTTATTTTAAAAGAAATAAATTTTCTTTAACTTTAATCAAAAATAAATTGTAACATAATAATTCAAAGTAAACAGAAATAAAGAAAACCAACTTGGCCTTATGGCCTTATTACATCAAATAATTCCCAAACTAAAAATTTAAAGTACTTAATAAAAATAAAAGTCCCAAATAATAAAATTTTTCCTTGTGATGCATGGCCATCTTTAGCTCCTGCCGACCCGGTCCATTATTGCTCATCACCTGAAAAATATTCCCTAAAGGGGTGAGTCAAACAGACTCAATGTGTACACGACACTAACTCATAATAGAATCAGGCATACAATAGTTACACATTCAAAACATGAAATTCAAGTTATGATGCATTCCCAAACTCAAACCTAATTATCCATCCGCTACACACCCCCGTACCTGCCAAACACACCGTGGGGACTACAAAGTCGACCCTCCTTCCGCTACACACCAAATTGCGGGCTTAAGTTACCGCATCTGTGGTTATAGATCACCACTTTTCAGATTACTGTGGTTTTAAGTCACCACTTTTCAGATTACTGTGGTCTTAGGTCACCACTTTTCACTTCCCCTTTCAATACACAACCATATGCCCCAAATATTAACATACATAATATACCAGAGTTCACAACTTTATCATATTCCCATGTTACGAATAACATTTTTCATATTCCTAGTAGGAGTAGGAAACGTACCTGAGTACTTAGTACCTTAACATGGTACTTTAGCCACATTCATATTTTCATTAACACATATTTTAATGCATATAACCATAATTCATATTATAAAGTAGTGTGGGGTACACACCTGATTCGTTTAACGAAGTCCTTGAAATCCCGAAAATCGATCTACTGATTTAGATCTCAAATCCTACATAAATTCATCACTTCCTTTTTAAAAGACCATTCGGCCATTATTCCAAATACTAATAGGATTAGTATTACTTACCTTGTTGCCGAATTGATTTCAAGAATCAAATGCCAGATCTTTGTATTCCTCCTTTGTGAATTCGGCTAAACACTATATTACTCCATAGGTTAGTTTTCGACTTCTAATAATAAATCCAAACCTTTAAAATAAACCTTGACCGAATATCTTAAACACATACCTTGTGATTCCAAATCCTGAAAAGTAACCCTTGGTTATGGAGATGTTGAAATCCCTACACACATATGTTAGATCTGATTTCCAAATCACTTAATAAACTTAATCAAATGGCCTAAACCATGCTTTTCTTACCTTAAATCCTTGAATCTCGAAACTCTCTTCTTGAATGGCCAAAATCCTTAGATCAGGAATCCCGAAATTCCTCCTTTAATATTCGGCCAAGAGACATCCAAAAAGATCAGTTCCTAAATCTTGATTGAAAAAGATTAAACAACAAGAATCCCCTCTTACCTTAACACCACAGTCGACGTCACCCTTGTTTGAAGCCACAAAGATTCGGCTATGTAGACTTAGACTGATATCAAAGGGGTTTTGGCTTGACAGAAGAAAAGGAAAGAAGAAGAAGAGAAGAAGAAGAGAGGAGAAGAAAATTCGGCAGAGAGAGTTTGCTAGGCAATTTTCGGCAACACTTAGAAAAGATGAGAGAAGAGCCTTTAATTCCCTTTTATAGCCGAAATTATCAGGCTAAGGAGTCCCTTACTTGGCCACCACTCCTCTATCTGATAACCTTATCTTTTAAATATTATGAATAAAAGAGTTTAATCCCTTATTATCTCTTCAAATAATCCAAATAAAAAGCTTCTATTTATCACCTTATTAATCACATATTTATGAAAATAAAACACCTCCTTTTCTAGAAGCATGTGCCGTCCACCTCAGCCTTCTGGAAGCCAAAATAAAACCTCATTTATTTGCTTCCCAAGTGACTCAAACCCAGGCCCATTCCTCTTGCACATGGCGCCATTTCCATAGGCCCTAAGTGGCATCTTCAGGCCACTTTTCCAAGCCCAATTGTGTGCCAAATTTTACCAACTTTTTCTTTTAAGGCCTCCTTGCCCTAATTTCCTATTTTAAACTTTAAAATTTGACATTTCTAGGTCATTTCTAAGTTTCCTAAAATTTTCGATCGGCTCTGTAAACTTGCCATTTTCTTACATTTCCAAGCTTCCAAAAATGTTCACTTTCCATTTTTGAATCATTTCCATTTTCATTTCCATGCATTTCCAGGTTTCCAAAAATATTAAAAATTTATTCATAATACTTAAAACTTGTCATTTCGTACAATTAAACCGAAAATGCATAGGCCCTTTCCAGGATGTTACAGGGAATCATAGTAATTACCCGACTATAACCATTACACTCGGTCACCAATACAATATAAACATTATTCAACTGTATAACTCTGTCATCAGAAATTTTCACATTATCCCGTTGCTAACAAAAGTAAATATCAGAAAAGCTTCCAGTTAATACTTTCTTTAGATAATATACCAGAATGCGTCATTTAGTCGGAATTAACTTCTTATTCACCAGTGGCTCTGCATAATCTGAATAATCTTCAGAACTATCCAATATCTCTTTCAGTACTGTCTTCACTTGCTGATTCATTCTCTTTTCTGACCACATTACTAATCTTTCAAGCACGAACTTCTATAACTCCACACTCATGAGCTTTTTCATCCCAAATTCTTATAAATTTCATTTTAACATTTCACTGATAAGGGGGTGAGGTTAGTAAAGCCTCAAATTTAACTTACACATACATACATGTAACATATACTATCACGAATAGCCAGTTCATTTCTAATTTCACATTCTCAAAACATTTAGTAAGCATTTGCTTATAATCATTTTTACTCTTAACACATAGTTCATAAGCCAACTCAAATCACTAATTCACAATCGAAATTATCATATATAGCATCATAACTCAATTGTCATAACTCATATGCTCATATAATTATAACATTTATCAATAACAAAAATGTCATACACTTTGATTCATACCTTTACGAGTGTCAACTCATCACCAATATTGTTTTTTTTTACTCAAACATTTGAGTACACATTTCATACTATCGGAATTTAGCTCGGTTGGAAAGCATATCTGTCTAATTAAAACAATTTTCGTCAGAGTCGGGAGATATCACACTATCGCAGGTTAAATATGGCATGTATAGCTAAACTCACATGCGCTACGTTAGTCCGAGAACCGACTAAACCGTAGCTCTAGTACCAACCAAATGTAACACCCCTTACCCGATACCGTTACCGGAGTCGAGCGTAAGTCATTACTAGACTTAACTACTAATTCGGGGCCTAAAAATTTAAACTGTCCATCTGCATCATGTTGACTAAATTGACTATAACTCGAGTTACAAAACTCGAAATTTAGATCCGTAAATTTTCCTTGAAACTAGACTCATATATATTCTTACTATAATTTTTCCAGAATTTTTCATGTAGCCAATCAGTACAGTTTATTCATTAAAGTTTCCCCTATTTCACTATTCAATGGTTATGACCTATCTTTACAAAAACTCAATTATCTCATTGTACAAATTTCAAATAATGTTCTCATTTCTTCCAATCAAAAATAGACTCATTAAGGATTCTAAGCATATAAACTATGCTCCATGATTTTTTTTTTACAATTTTTAATAATTTTTCCAATACAAAACAGGGGATCACGAAGTCATTCAGAATCAATCTCACTAACACTTAAATATCTTATAATATAAAATTCCTTTGCCTACTCTGTCATATAAAAATAGACACAATGAGATTTAATTATATATCTTATTCACCTTCTAATTCAATTTCTCCTATTTTCAGTGATTTTTCAAAATCACGTCACTGCTGCTAACTAAAAACATTTTCATTGCAAAATGTGGTTAACTAATTTATAACATCTTTACTCCATTTCATTTAATCTCTAACCAAACTTATATATATATACCAAAACCAAATCAAACATAATCATCAAGCCAAAATATAAATTTCAAGATTAACAAGATGGACAAGCCATTTTCGCATGGCTATTACTTATATACATAGATACTCAATTCATATCTACCCCCTTTTTTTTCTAATCTATACATGCCATATATTCGTAATTAACATAATCAAAATACCAAAATAAGCTGTCAATAGTGTGATAGTCCTGCTGACAATCCCCGAGCTCGTAACGAATCCAAAATCTATAAAACAGAAAACTGACAAGGAAACACAAAGTAAGCTATTTAAGCTTAGCAAGTTTTAAGCATTTTAACTCACATATACGCTTTAGCATGATTTAATAAATTATTTCATTTACAACTTCCTTGCCGAATAGTCAAACATACTAAATAGATTTCATAACAACATTATATGCATGTATAAATATGTATATATCCATACATCACCTTCACATGATAAAATAACAGCATATGCCTCTTTTACTTACCAAATTCCTACTTATTTCAAGCCACCATCAATCACAAGTTGTTATAATTAATACATACCTTTTGAGTCATTTACCTCTCCAACCTTAACCACCCGAGCATAACATATGATTGTATACTCGAACATTTTATTATCCTTATCAACATTAATAATACGAGTCTATTAAAAAGCATCAAACCTGTATATCTGTTACAAGAATTTAGTAACGTATCGCACACTTAGTGCCGTTACTTTGAAAATTCGCACACATAGTGCCAAGATTCCGTAACGTATCGCACACTTAGTGCCGGTACTTGTAAAAGAGCACACACAGTGCCGTTCATTAGTAATGTATCGCACACATAGTGCCATTACTATTTTATCCGCACACACAGTACCATTTATTAGTAATGTACCGCACACATAGTGCCATTACTATTTTATCTGCACACACAGTGCCATTTATTAGTAATGTATCGCACACATAGTTATTTATTCAATCACCACCATCACCTATTTCATGGTCCACAATTAACTACTACTCAACCCATAATATTTATCCAATCCAAACATATCAAAATTTTATACATAGGTCAAACATACATTCGGCCAATACAAATATTTAATCTTATACTCTATCACATTGGTAAAATTTATATACCTTTATACATATTTCAACCATCCAAGGTATTTATATAAATAAATACATGTTCATGAAACTATCACATTCGGCAAACACATTTAAAGTCACCATATCCGAATATTCCATTTCCATATATATGTATATATATATATATATATATATATATATATATATATCCCTTATCACAAGTGCATATATTTGGCCAACTCAATTATTCAATGGTTATACATATACACATGTATTTACTAATCCACATTCAGCTATCACATATAACAATTCCTATGCCTTATTCGGCAATTTGAAAATAAAATTTATCATGTCACTCAAACATGTACATTTTAATATAGAGATAATTCAAATTAATCCGATTGCTTAAAACTTACCTTGAAAGTCGATGAATTTGAGTTTCTCGGCTATTCGTTTAACTTAACTTTTCTCCGATCCAACTCCTTTTCCTTTTTTTCTTGATCTAAACAATGCCAAGTAAAGCTTATTCAAATTCATTTTTATTCAACTTAATCCAAAACTCATAATTATATACTTTACTATTTTACCCCTATAATTTACAACTTTTTTAATTAAGTCCCCAAAGCATAAAACACAAAATACATGGAATTTGGATTAACCTCTTAAGGGCCGAATTTCCTTCATCCTTACACAAGTTTATACAACCCATTTATTTTGCAATTTTAGACCCTCAACTATTTATTTTCACAATTTAAGTCATCATGCCTTATTTCATCTAAATTTCCTACTCTAAACAAGTTGATTTCAAACATATGCTCAACCTTCTTCCATCAAACATAACAAAGCAAAAAGATTCATCCATGGCCGAATCTATCACATGCTTCAAACTCTAAAATTTCAACATGATTTTGATAGTGTTTAAGATGACTTGTTTAAAAATGCAAAAATTCATGGAAATCAAGCTTGAATACTTACCTTACTAAGACATGCAAAACCGAATCAAAAATGGAAGTTTAAGCTTCCTCCTTCCTTGTTATTTCGGTCAAAAAGATGGAGAAGAAAGAGATGAAACAAACATATGTTTTCTTATTTTAATCAAATTATAATACTAATATAATACCACTACCCAAACAAATGAATTTAATATATGAATTAATCACCATGCCGTCCACCACCATGTTTTTAGGGCAATTTGACATGCAAAACCATTTATTCAAGAAATAATTCAATTAAGCCCTTCAACTAAAATAAATACTTCTTTTACTACTTTAACTATTTAGTCCTTTCACTTAAATTAGTCACCCAAACGCACAAATTAATAAATAATATTTTAACACATACTTAACCACATAACATAGACATCAAATTAATAATAAAAATATTTTTTTCTAATTCGGATTCGTGGTCCCAAAACCATCGTTCCGACTATGGTCTAAATCGGGCTGTTACAATGTTGGGGAAAATATAATAATCGAACTTGTTATAAGTGTGGATCACGAGATCACTTCATTAAAGATTGCCCAAAGTTAGCTGAAGAAGAAAATGCTCAGAATGTGAGATCGAGTAATGTGACGGTTAGGGGTAGACCACCCAGAAATGCTGGAAATGAGAGTGGAAGTTAAAGGGGGACTACCGATACAGCTGTGAGATCAAACGCGAGAGCACCTGCTCGACCCTATGCTATACGCGCACGAGAAGAAGCGTCATCTCCAGACGTCATTACTAGTACTTTTACTCTATTTGATACTGATGTGATTGCATTGATAGACCCAGGATCTACTCATTCGTATATGTGTGTGAATCTAGTATCAAGTAAGACTCTACCTGTTGAGTCTACTAAATTCGTAATTAGAGTATCGAACCCCTTAGGCAAGTGTGTCTTGGTGGATAAAGTGTGCAAGAATTTCCCATTCATGTTTCGGGATATATGCTTTCCGGCTAATTTGATGTTTCTACCATTCAATGAATTTGATATAATTTTGGGTATGGATTGGCTCACTTTGCATAATGCTATTGTGAATTGTAAACGAAAGAGTATTGAATTGAGAAGTTAGAATGGTGAGTAGTTCGAATTGAATCTAGTGATATGAAAGGGTTACCAGCTGTTGTATCTGCGATGAAAGCTTTGAACTATGTGAGAAGGGTTACGAAGCTTATTTGTTATATGTGATTGATACAAAAGTGACAGAAAAGAAAGTTGAATATGTGCCTGTGGTTTGTGAGTTTCCAGATGTGTTTCCTGAAGAGTTACCGGGATTACCTACAATACGAGAAGTTGAATTTGGAATTGAATTAGTACCGGGGACTACACCTATCTTAATAGCTCCGTATAGAATGGCACCGACAGAATTGAAAGAGTTGAAATCTTAGTTGCAAGAGTTGATTGATAGATGATTTGCGCGACCGAGTTTCTCGTCTTGGGGTGCTCCTGTGCTGTTTGTGAAAAAGAAAGATGGCACTATGAGGATGTATATCGACTATCGACACTATGAGGATGTATATCGACTATCGACAATTGAATAAAGTTACAATAAAGGATAAGTATCCGTTGCCATGTATTGATGATTTGTTTGATCAGCTGAAAGGATCTACAGTGTTTTCTAAGATAGATTTGAGATCGGGTTACTATCAGTTGAGAGTTAAAGAAGCTGATGTGCCAAAAACTGCTTTCAGAACGAGGTACGAACATTATGAATTCTTAGTGATGCCTTTCGAACTAACAAATGCTTCTACAGTGTTTATGGATTTGATGGATCAGATACTTAGACCTTATTTGGATCATTTTGTTATGGTGTTCATTGATGATATTTTGATTTATTCCTATGATGAGACGCAACATACCGAGCATTTGAGAATTGTACTACAGCCTCTGTGAGAGAAGCAATTGTATGCAAAGTTTAGCAAATGTGAGTTTTGGTTGCGAGAAGTTGGTTTTCTATGGCATATTGTGCCAGCTGCGGGAATACGAGTAAAATCTATACTATATTAGAATGGAAGCCTCTGAGAAATGTGTCTGGAGTCCGTAGTTAGCTGGATATTATAGACGATTTGTGAAAGGCTTCTCGATAATTGCGACTCCTCTAACGAAGTTGCTACAGAAAGATGTTAAATTCGAGTGGTCGGAAAAGTGCCAATAGAGTCTTGAGTAGTTGAAAGTATTGTTGACAGAAGCACCAGTGTTAGTTCAACCGGAATCGGGTAAAGAATTCATAGTTTATAATGATGCATCGTGGAATGGTTTGGGTTGTGTGCTGATGCAAGAAGGCAAAGTTATCGCATATGCTTCGAGGCAGTTAAAGCCAAATGAAAAGAACTACCCGACGCACGACCTTGAATTGGCCGCGATTGTGTTCGCATTGAATATATGGCGCCACTACTTATTTGGTGAGAAATGTCATATTTTTATAGATCACAAGAGCTTGAAATACCTAATGACTCAGAAAGAATTAAATTTGCGACAGAGAAGATGGTTAGAATTGTTGAAAGATTACGAACTTGTGATTGATTATCATCTAGGTAAAGCTAATGTTATGGTTGATGCCTTGAGTCGGAAGTCTTTATGTACTTTATGAGCTATGAATTCTCAGATAGATCTGTGTGATGATGGTTCAGTTTTGGCTGAGTTGAAAGTAAGACCGATGTTCGTACATCAGATTCGTGATGCCCAGAAAATTGATGTGGAGATGATGGCAAAACGAGCTCAATGTGGATTGAATTCTGATTCAGAATTTTGAGTGGATGGTGACGATTGTTTGAGATTCAGAGATTGGATTTGTGTTCCGAAGAATTCAGAGTTGATTCAGTTGATTTTGAACGAATAGTCGTTTGACTGTGCATCCAAGGAGTACAAAAATGTATAATGATTTGAAACAGTTTTATTAGTGGCATGGTATGAAACGGGACATCTCTGACTATGTGTCGAAATGTTTAATATGCCAGCAAGTTAAAGCTGAACATCAGGTTCCGTCCGGTTTGTTACAACCAATCATGATTCCTGAGTAGAAATGGGAGAGAATTGCGATGGACTTTGTGTCAGGATTACCTTTATCTTCAGGAAAGAAAGATGCAATCTGGGTGATAGTTGACAGATTGACGAAATCAGCTCATTTTGTTCCTGTGAGAACAGATTATTCACTCTATAGATTGGCTGAATTGTATATTGCTGAGATTGTAATACTACACGGGGTGCCACTATCATTGTATCTGATAGAGATCAGAGATTTACCTTACGATTTTAGAAGAAATTGCAAGAGGCTTTAGGCAAGAAGCTACATTTTAGTACTGCATTTCATCCGCAAACGGATGGACAATCCGAGCGGATTATACAGGTTCTTGAAGATATGTTGAGGTGTTGTATTCTTGAGTTCGAAAATACGTGGGAAAAACATTTATCGTTGATTGAATTTGCGTACAACAACAATTTTCAATCAGTTGAAAGCGACCTCAGATCGTCAGAAGTCTTATGCAGACTTGAAACGAAAAGATATTGAATTCGAAGTTGGTGATAAAGTGTTTTTGAAAATATCTTTGTTGAAGAAAATGCTTCGATTTGGCCGGAAAGGCAAGCTGAGTCCGAGGTTCATTGGACCGTATGAAATCATCGAGAGAATTGGGCAGGTTTCTTATAGGTTGTTGTTGCCATCTGAATTAGAAAAGATTCATAACGTGTTTCATGTGTCGATGCTTCGACGGTATAGATCTGATCCATCTCATGTGATTACTCCTACTGAGGTTGAGATTCAGTCAGACTTGTCGTATAGTGAAGAACCGATCCGAATTTTAGCAAGAGAGACCAAAGAGTTGAGAAACAAAAGAATTTCCTTAGTGAAAGTGTTGGGGCACAAACATGGAGTTGAAGAGGCTACGTGGGAGCCTGAGAACGTTATGAAAGAGCAATATCCACACCTATTCACTGGTAAGATTTTCGGGGACAAAAATCCCTAAGGGGGGGAGAGTTGTAACAGCCTGTTTTAGGCCCTAGTCGGAACAGTGGTTTCGAGACCACAAATCTAAGGTCGAAATAATATTTTAATATTATTTTCTATGTTTAAAGTATGTGAACTAGCCTGTGTGAAATTTCTATGTAAAGATTTTATTGATTGTGTGTTTAAATTGTGAAAAGGACTTAATCGCATAAAGTGTAAAACTGTGTGCTGATTTATAAGTGCCAAATTGTTATTGTCTTTTAAATATGGAGGCTTTATGATGCAATTAAACCATTATATAGTTATTGGGTGGTGGATGGACATAAAAACCTATAGATGGTGGAAATGGAATAATAATAAAAGGGGTAAAAAGGTAAATGATGTATTCATGATAATAAAACAAAACAAAAACATTTAGTAGCCATTTTTATCATATTTTCTTCCAACGAATATTGAAGAAAGAAGAAGGGTTTAAAGTTTTGGTAATTTCGGCTAGCATTTGACTTGATTCAAGGTTAGTTTTGTTTCAGTTTTTGATAATTTCTATGTTTTTGTAATCATTGCTTTGTGCTCTAGCTAGCCCATGCTTTAATTTTAGAAATAGATAGAGATTTTGAGATGTGCCATTGATGAACATGTGAGCTTTGTGATGTTAGTTGGTGAAATATGAAAGCTTGGTGTTGGGTTAACATAGTTTGTATTTGAATTTTTGGTGAAATTGAGTATTTTGGGCTAAATTGAGAAAAGTATAAATTGGAGGACTAAATTGTAAAATAAATGAAATTTTTGGGCTTGTGTGAACACAAGGGAAATTCGGCTAGGCTTATATGAAAAGAAATTATGTGAATTTGATGATTTTGTGAAATAAGGACTGAAGTGTCAAAATGTGAAAATGTGAGGGCTATTATGTAAAATGCCCTAAATATGTGTGTTTGGACTAAAATGGATGATTTGGTGATTGAATGGATTGAATTTGAATGTGTATTGACCAAGAGAGGAGAAGTTCAGATCGAGATTGAGGCAAAGATAAAGTGCTCGATTAATCGACCGTTTCGGTATTTCGACGTTCGAGTTAAGTTCGGACATAATACGTGTATTTAACTATGTTTAATGTTATGAAATGAATGTATGATATTATTGAATTGTGAATGCTATGTGAGGGCTCAAGTTATGTGGCACTAAGTGTGCGTATTCGGAAATGTAACCGAGATGATTAGCACTGTGTGTGCGAAATAATATAAGCTTCGGCTTTGTGGTTGGCACTGTGTGTGCGATATCAATTTAAGATTGGTTTGATATAGAAGCACTAAGTGTGCAATGTTAATTAATCTTCGGCTAGTGATTTGGGTACTAAGTGTACGATTGAACCGAAGAAGTGACGAAAGTTGATCGAAATGAAATATTGAGTATTGAGTAGCATGTGTAATCGATAACTAAGTGTTGGCTAAGGTACGTTCGGAACCTATGTGGTTGATGAAATTATAAATGAGTTTATGGAAGGTTAATTGAGCATATTAGCTTTGGGTGGTATGGTATATGTGATTGTGAATTAATCTATGTGATGGTTTGTTTTGGTATAATGCATTATGTTACGAACTTACTAAGCTTTTGAAAGCTTACTGTGTGATTTGTTTCTCTGTTTTACAGTGTCAGCAAAGCTAGCTTGGATCCCGGGATCGTCAGCATTTCTATCACACTATCGGCAATCTATTTTGGTACTTTTGTAAAGATGTATATAGTTGAAATATGGCATGTATAGGCTAGAAGTTATGGTATGTTTTGAAATGTTTAATCCTTGCCATGTGATTTGGCTTGGAAGTTGAATGATGTTGAATTTATGAATGAGCTATGAATTTGGTATATTTCATGATTTTGTGGTTGATGAAAGATGTAGTTTGAAGATAAATTATGGCAGGGATTACTTAATGCTTGATATATATATATATGTGTGTGTGTGTGTGTGTGTGTTTTGAGATGTACAATTGTTACTTTGAATGGACTCATTTGTGATGATATTAGGTATGGAAGTAGATGGTATTGTTGATGATTAATTGGTGAATGAAATGGTATGTGTGAATGCATTTAGAAGCATGAATTGGTATTGCTTTGAAGCTTGTTGGTTGACCCTTGTATGGGTGGCAAATTGGCCTTGCAAATGGCCTATTTTGCATACATGGCCAAGAGACACGGGCGTGTGTCTCTGCTGTGTGGTTTAAGGGTCATTTCTAGGTGTGCCTGGACAAGTTACACGATCGAGGCCCACGGGCGTGCATGGTGGCCGTGTGACCAAGTCAGTAGCTAGCTTAATTTCACATGGCCAAGGCATACGAGCGTGTCTGGTGGCCGTGTGAACAAGTCAGTATGTATGCTCTGTTTGGGCACGACCTAGACACATGGGCGTGTCTGGTAGTCATGTGAGGCACACGACTGGGCCACACGGGCGTGTGACTTTTGCAGTGTTGAAGAATGTTTAAATTTCTGAAAACTTACGTAAGTGTTCGATTTAGTCTCGACCTCTTTCTAACAGGTGTTTATGGTCTTGCAGACCTCGATAAGGGACTATATACTCGTATTTAAATATGTTTAATTGACGATTGACTTTGTGTCGTGAAATGGATGTGAAATGTTTTGATTGTCCGGTAACGCCTCTTACCCTAATCCGGCGACGGTTACGGGTTAGGGGTGTTACAATGTGCCTTGTAGGACGTGTTTTCCTTTCAATGGTAACTTTTCCAACGACTAGTAGGGGTCCAACAGCCATAAGAATTCCTATATAAGCCCCTCAAACTTTCATTCTTTTCAACTAAATACTCTATACTCATTATTCCTTCATAAATTCTCAATTTTCAATCCTCAATCCCATTTTTCAATTTTATATTTTCAATCTTCAAATTTTAATTTTCAATTTTCAATTTTCAATTTTCAATTTTCAATTTTCAATTTTCAATTTTCAATTTTCAATTTTCAATTTTCAATTTTCAATTTTCAATTTTTAATCCTCAATTATTTTTTAAATTATTTTTTGAATTTTATTATCCTCGATTTTATTATTTTCTTATAAATTTTAAATGGCAAATCAACTTATTCGTTTGGATGACAAGCATATCTCTCGTGTTCAATTAGAAATGGTGAGGAAATTTGTTAAATTATTTAAATTTCAATAGTTAATTATTATGTTGTTTAGATTATTAATTTTTTATGTTTATATACTCAGCCTGAAGATCAGATTTTGGAGACGTACATAAACAACTTAAGCAAAGCTACACCGGAAGTCATTCATGGGCACTTGCGAGATGTAGGCTTTTTATACATGACTCGCATGCTTGGGGGGTGGGGGTGGGGGATTAAATTGGATCCCTCACTCATCAGTACTTTGATCGAGAGATGGAGACATGAGACGCACACGTTCCATCTTTCCTGCAGTGAGTGTACAATTACACTCGAGGACGTCAGCTTACAACTCAATCTACCAGTGGATGGGGATGTCGTTTCGGGGCTAGTTGTTATTTTTTATTGGAGTGCAACATGCGAGCAACTACTAGGGAAGGTGTCGAAAAAGTTTAAGGGTAGTTGGATCGAGATGAGATTTTTGGAGGATAACTTCCAAACTATTGAGGATTCAATGAACGATGCCGAAAAGGAACAATTCGCATGTACTTTCATTTTGAGATTGATTGGGGTCTGCTAATGCTAGATAAATCTCGTAATCTGGTGCATTTGAGGTGGCTACTACTAGTAGCCGACTTCAAGGAATCGAGACGATTTAGTTGGGGATCGCGACATTGGCGATATTGTACCAAGAAATGCATTGAGCGACATTATCAGATAAAGTCAAAATCGATAGTTGCATGCTCCTTCTCAATCGTGGACATGGTATCGACTACCATTTTTACGCCCTCGAGTGGAACTCCCTCACGAATTCCCACTCGTCATATGGTAAAGTTCATTCCACAATATCATTACTGTTTTTATTTTTCATTGTTGTAATTTTGAAATAACATATTATTTGCATAGGTGGAACAACACTGCGAGACACAACAGTATACCGATCGAGCTCGAGGATACCCGATTAGCTTTAAATCAAGAAACCGAATAGAAGGTTAGTTTATGAATTTCAAAGTTATATAATATGTATTCTAGCACCTAAAATTAAATATTGCACACGTTCTAAAATATATAAATTCGTAATGCAGTTTGTATGGATGCCATATGCGGATCCAAGGATTCAAGAATGTGCTTCGACCGAATTTCTGGACAATCACAACATCTGGCATGTCAAAGTGCCATTGGTCATTTTTGCAGTGATCAAGATGCACGAATCCAACCGAGTCATGCAACAGTTTGGATGTACGTAACGTATTCCGTCACCACCCGAGGAGCTTGATGACCTCCATAAGATCGACTTGCGGGGGAGACTCAAGGAAGATTGGCTAACATTCCACAAGAAGTATATCGAGATGTGGGAGCATAGGTACGATTTCTTGCCAAACACGTGAACCAATTCTCACACCGGAGTTAGCGACGTCTCTGGATTACATGGATTGGTTCAGGCATAATTGCAAGTTGTATCTACTGCCAGATTCAATAAAGAGTGAGCAACGTTGCTATAAGAGGCCAAGACAAAAGCCCACCAATTTTAGGTCAGGAGATGGATATGCGACGGGATCGACATCTGCTTCATCTACATCGAATGACTCGATTTTCGTGCAACCTCTCGGTCAGTGTAGTTCATTTAATTTTTCTTCTAGCCCATTTTTTTGTCACAACCATCACAACACACACACACTCATTCTCCACATCATCACCTTTAGTTCCGGTTTATTTTACACAACCACCACAGGATGCACAATCATTTCATGCATCAACACATTCAACACTAGTTTATTTTACACAAGCACCACAATACGCCACATCATTCCCTGCATTAACACATTCTCCAAGGATATATTATGTACGACCATCACCCACCGTGCCATATTACATGCCGATCCTGCTAACAACACTGAAGCATCTGGTATCGCCTTCAGTACCCACCTTTTATTCGCAATCAGGCCAGTTAATACCATATAGTGTGTCACTGATAATGTCGCAAACGCCCCGAGCATTATTGTTCTACCGAGGTGAGTCATCCTTGCAATCGCTGACTCAACCCGATGGGATCCACGATCGGTGGCTAGGACATGATCAGGTTCAACCAAGAAGGAAGTAGACGAAGTCAGCGGTCAACCCCGACATGCATGCCAAGGTGAAGTCGAAATCGAGGAGCAGTCGCCAAACGCAATAGTGCGACAAAACCCCAGTTGTGCCAATGCCCACTCAATTGTGGTACACATTCAGGATGTCCATGATGACGTTATTTTATAATTTTTTAATTCTTTTTATACTTTGTTTTACATCCAAAATATACACTTATTTACAATATACGAAACAAATTTATTAAATTGGTTTGGTTTGTATGCAATCATGCTGTAAGTTTAAATTTTAAAATTTGAATAACATATTTTATATGTAAAATTCTAAAAATTTCAAAAAACAAATTCTAAAAAATATATAAAGAAAGTTAAAAAATTAAAAACTTAATGATAATTTTAGGGACTGAACTAAGCTAATTAATTATTCACGTTTTTCATACTAAATCATTTTTTTATTTTGATTTGGAAAAGTTTTCAAATATATATATATATATATGGTTTCAAATTTATGTGGTCTAACATAGAATTAGTTATACTGGCATAAGATTTTAACTTGACATGTTTAATTTTTTAATTTAACTCCACACTTTCACTCGATTTAGTTCAACTCTACTCGAATTTCATTTTACTCGACTCTATTTGAAAAAATTTCAAGTCGAGTTAGGATGATAAAATAAGACTTGTCAACTCGATTAACTCGAATTTTTGTCACTCGATTCAATTGAGTTAGGATGATAAAATAGAACACATGCAATTTTTACATTTTCCTTGATCAAGTTCATCCCGGGAATCCCGGGCTGTAAGAGCTCAAAAGCAATCAAGTTTTGTAGTTGAAATGGCCTAAAAGAAAATGCTCCCTGCAAGGGGCGTTTTCATCTGACATGGCAGTGAAAACGGTTTCTACAAAATGCATTTTCAAGTCACATGTTTGACATGTCAGCAGAAAATGTCCCCTGTAGGAAGTGTTTCCACTGCCATGTCAGATGAAAATGCCCCTTGTAGGAAGCGTTTTCTCTCTGGCCATTTCAACCACCCTAGCTTGATTGCTTTTAAGCCCTACAACCTGGGATTCCCAGGATAAATTTTTTTCGGTTTATACCTCGCCCCAACCCCTATATAAATGCTCATTCTTTATCCCCTACTCACCACATCTCAATCTACTTTAAATTGTTTTTTCTTCTTCTTCCGTGTTGAAATTTTTGAGTTTAAAAATTTATTTCTCCCTCGTTTTAAGGGAGACGTAGTCATAGATTTAAGTTGTGTTTAGGTTCACAATGATCTCATGGAGCTTGGTAACCTACAAATTTCACTTGCCGTGTGAGTATGACGCCATCACCTGAGAAGTCGGATCACTTTGCAACTCGAGGTCCAAGTTGGTAGTGATTATACCGTCTCGTGTTGAAGTGTAACTAAGGCTTCAAGTTTATAAATGTTATGTTGTCAAGGGATAGAGCATGAATGGGGCCGTAATTGGCAGTGCTAATGCAGGCACGACGGGTCTTCTCATCAGAAGAGCAAGTTTCATAATACTCAAACATAGGTACGAGGAAGGAAAACACAATGGGTCTTCCAGTACAATTAAGTTATTCGTGTTGTCCATCTCCACCAAAGGCGGTGACCTTGTTAGTATAACTTGGTACACCCCAATATTGTGACAGGTTATAATAATGGGGTCACTGTCCTCGGTTGTGGTGGATAAGACGCATCACTTAATTAAACTGAAACGCCACTGTTTTTTTCTTCATTGTATTTATGCTTGAGTTTTATAAAGCAGCCTCTTCTGATGAGAAACTTGTTGTCGTGCCTGCATAACCATCGTCAACTACGGCCCCATTTATGCTCCATCCCTTGATAGCATAACCTTTGCAAACTTGAAGCCCCAGTTACACTTCAACCCCAGACCGTATAATCACCATCAACTGGGACCTTGAGTTGCAACACGATTCGGTTTCCCAGGAGATGGCTCCATACTCACATGGCAAATGAAATTTGTAGGTCACCCAGCTCCACAGCACCACCAAAAATTCAAACATTCCTTAAAACTATAATCATGTCTATCTCAAGCATAGATAAAAATAAATCTATAGACTTCTAATTTCTAATCGCAAAAAAGAAATTACCTAAGTGAAAACGCATACTTTAGAATATATTTTCACTTCTTTCTCCAAAAACAATACAAATCAATAAATTTTTAAGATTTCTCAAATATTTTTTTTTTCGCCATATATGCGTAAACTAACCATCATCTCCATTTCCATTTTGATAGGAAAAAATTAAACTAAATATTTGTTTAAAACCCAGTCATTCCCTCTCCATCTTTTCCTTTGATCATATCCAATCAAAATATTTTCTTTCATCCCCTTCCACCAATCTAACTCCTTAATAATTTATTTATTCTTTTCCTCTTTATCTTCCTCACTACAACTCCATCTTCTTTCTGCTTTGTTTGGTCACCAAGAAAATATAAAGCCAGCCAAAAAAACTATTAAAAATGGACTGAAAAATGAAAGAATAATTGTGAGGTTAGCTTACTTTACATTCTCGGTAATAAAATCATTGTGGCATAAAGCAGCGAATAGACTGTTAATACAAACTTCATGCTTTTTAAATTCTCCTATACCTGTAGAAAACCAAATCCATACCCTCTGCATATAGCATGGCTCAAAGAGCTAAAAGTTGTGTAGGAGATGAATTCTCAGACTTGTAAGCGTGATCGTCAATCGAAGTTTTGCTTCTACGAGTCATATAATCAGAATTTGACTTGTTTTAATTGCCATGAAAACCAAAGCATTGAACCAAAACTTTCTTCAGTCTATTCACTCCCTCGCCATCTCTTCGTAATTTCTTTAACAGAAGAAATTTTTTTCATTGCTTTTTCAGTTAATCTGCTTAACTTGTCACTGGGAAAACTAATTTAATTTTACACTAATTCCTCACATACATATACCTCTAATAAATAGCAATAAAGCAAAACCTATATTTTACGTGCATTCTTCAAGAAAAAAGATGGGGTTAGCTTATCGAGTGGCGTGAATTCCTTAAATATCCCAATTTGTAGAAAAGATTACGAGAGAATGCCATTTTTTTTTTAATTTATTGAAATAGTACGATTTTGAAGAGAAAGTGTGAAAATAAATTTAATTGGACGCGTTTTTAGTGGATTTTACAAGAAAACTCTTTTAATTGAATGTGTATTCAGCTTTGGTTAGATGGTCAAATGTTAGTATTTTTATTCTTAAATTCTGAGTTCAATTATTTTCCTATTCACATTTGTATTTTTTATTTCATGTTGCTTAGGTTTTTTTTTAATTAATTCTTTTAACATATTAGCTCCTTTTGTTAGATGGCTAGATAATTGCGTACGAAGTTTCATTATTATTATAAGCATATTATGTATTTTTTTTCATGTTGTTTTAAACTTTTTTTTATTTT
Organism: Gossypium australe; assembly: GCA_005393395.2. Classification (NCBI taxonomy): domain Eukaryota; kingdom Viridiplantae; phylum Streptophyta; class Magnoliopsida; order Malvales; family Malvaceae; genus Gossypium; species Gossypium australe. The sequence continues at coordinate 58,575,528 of CM016620.1, forward strand.
TAATTAAAAATACGTTAATATGCTTATAAAAATAATAAAATCTCAATGTCAAGGATGTAGTTTCAATTATCTAACCATCTAAATAAAAAAAAAAGAGTTTGATTGATAGAAGGAAATGAAGAAAAAGACTTTGCTTGATGATGAAATGAAAGAAATGGAGAGTGTCAATTTTTAATTTTTAAACTTTTATTTATTTTTTAAGATATTTGTTGGAGCGAGTCTAATAATTAATTCTCCGCAATCCGTAGACTCATTAAGAAGGTAAATGTTGTTTTAAATTTTAATTTTAATATAACCGGTAATAATGCTTTTTAATCTTTTTCAATAAAAATGAAAAGAATAGATTACGTCCCACATTTGTATGCTTTAAGTATTTAATTAAGTAAAAAAATTAGGTAATAAAATAAAAAAAAATGATATATTTTAAGGGTTAAATCGTGAATTAAGTTTATAATATTTAATCTATTGTTTTTAATAGTTATATTGTATTGTTACAATAATTTATTTTACTGTTGTCACTACATTTTTATTTAAATACATATTTTACTTTTACTTTTAAATTTATAGTTACAATATCTAATTTCACCACTATAATAATTAATTTTACTATTATTGTTGATTTTAATTTTATCAAAATTAATGTCAATGTCCTTCCTAATGAATGTTTAATACGTTCATGACACAAGTATTAACGTTGTATATTATTGTATGTGAGTTGGTTTGCCCGTATTAAATCACATAATTATGCAGCATATAAACCTAATTGAACTCATTTATTATATTATTCATGTTTAAACAAATCAGTTATATCTAAATGTGATATCAGTTGTCTATCATGTCATATGATTTATATAATATATGTTGTGTGTTGTGCATTTTTAAAAGAACACAATTTAGAATTCAATGCTTGAATAATTCCTAACCTATTCTTTATGAAAAAGATTTTAACTAGGGAAAATTCATTTATTTTATCAACGGAATTATATAATTTGAAGGAAAAAAAAATAGGATAAGTTTCGTCATCATAACAAAGGCTTCAACTTTAGTATTAGTAGAACATTATGATACATTAACAACCGACTCTGTGACAACTCAAGCACAACATATCTAAAGTGATTGCAAGCATTTAACACGATAAGGAAATTAACTCTAGATGGTCCAAAGCGATAGGCAAAATCGGCAAAAGAACCAAACATCCACTAAGTTAGAGAGGACCGCGACAAAACCATTCCTAAAATCACATGCAAAAGCAAGACTATATGCATAAGTAAGACTAAAACTTGTACAATACAAGACAAAAACTTCCAAAAGTGAAGACTTATTAAACAATGAAAAAGAAACAAAAAAAAATTGTAATACTTAAGACAACACGAGTCCAAATCGACTCATGAAATCATTTTTTATTCTAAAATACTCTCAAAATATAAACATATTAAGAAGCCGTCGAAGAGCCATCATTTGAATATCTACGACCAAGCCACTTTTCAAGAGAAACTGCAGGTGGTTAGTGGTGGTTCAGTAGCAACAAGCAGAGAATATAACCACAAAACAAATCTGCAAACTGAAAAGAAAGAAGACATGTGGAGTGAATGAGGACAAAGAAAGAGAGAGTTAATAGGAGAAAGTGAGAAAAAAGTCAGCGGTAGTCAGGATAGCATCATTGCTGGACAAAACAAGGGAGAAAAGTAACTTTAAAAAAATTGACATGTGTTCTTTTATTTTTTTAATATTTACTTTTTAATATTTTACTATATATCTATACGATTCACTTTGTTTCTACCAAATAATTTCGTTATATATTTTGTATCATTCTTATTCGGTAATATATTTTTTAAATTTTGTAGATATTGGATATGAGATTTGATTCAAATTTTCTCAAAGGTGTCGTGGGCTGGACTTTAAACTCCAAATTTTTTGTAGGTGTAACAGAGGATTAAGGAAGACGTCAGAAAATTTTGGGCCATACCCCTTAAATGAGGATCTATCTGAAAAGCCCAGAGCAAACTTTTTGATCAATTATTTTAAGCTCCCACAACAAGAAAGCTACCCTACGTGGTCACAAAAATAAAGTCACCATTCTTTATAAAAGTCACATTTTATGATAATAATCAGATTTGTTATAAAATTATTTTTTATTTTTTTATTTTTACCATTTATAGTAGACTTTTATCTCAATAAAATTAGTTTTATTCCGAAGTGAAATAAAAACAAAACATTATTTTAATAAAATCTTAAATTTTATATAACAAAAACTATTAATCATATTTTATAAAATAAAAATAAATTTTAATAAATGAAATTGCATTTGTAAATTTTATTAAAAACATAGTCTAAATTTCAATAATTAATATTATTAATATATTATATTTTTTTAATTAATTTTTTATAAAATATAATTTGAATTTCAAATGTTATTATAAGTGTACAACAATCACATCTCTGTAACATCCAAAATTTTGACAAACAAATATAATTGTTATAAAGAGAATTGACGTACCTTTTTATCCAAAAATTGCTACTTGTGAAATCAAATGTTAGAAGCCCTAAAAATTGAACCTATCATGGTGTAGGGAAAAAAAATAGTCACCGAAGACTATTGTCAAACAACTTGTACTCAAGGGAAATACTAAACTGGAAAATTTAAGAAGAAAGAAAAGCTGAACCCAGAATGACTGAAGTTGTGGTTTTATTCACACCCAAAATGAAATAAACGTAGGCCTATAAATAGCCTTTACACCATAACAAACTAACGTAAAAAATGTGCAACACTATTGCACGAACATAACAAAAAATCAGAGAAATAAGAAAATAACAAATTAAGCACAACACAACCAAATCTAAATTTAGAAAAACTGACTCTGAATCATTCTCCAACACCCCCCCTTGATTCAAAGTTGCAGACACCAAGCTAAAGTCTGAAGTAAACATGTTTTTTTCTCTAGGGAGAGGCTTCGTTATAATATCTGCCATTTGCTCATTTGTGTTGCAATATTTCAGAATAATTGACCCATCAGACACAAGATCACACGAATGAAGTGTACCTGAATATCTATATGCTTTGTTCTTCCATGAAAGGATGGATTTTTGGACATGGAAATCGCTGCTTGATTGTCACAGTAGATTACAGTTGCTTCCTTCTGCTTCATATTAACATCAGCTAGGATTCTTCCTAACCATAAGGCTTGACAAGCTAATGAAGTTGCAGCTCTATATTCAGCTTCTGATGAAGATAGAGCTGTTGTCGCTTTTTTTTGGAACTCCAGCAGATAGCAGCTGATCCAAAACCAAAGACATAACCTGACGTGCTTCTTCTATCTTCCAAACCACTCAGCTTGAACTCTGAGATATTATCATCCCACAGCCCAAAATCAAGAGTTCCGGCAATATACCGTAAGACTCGTTTTGCAGTTCCAAAGTGATGCCTTGATGGACAATGCATGAACCTGGAAATAACTCCAACAGCAAAAGAAATATCAGGTCGTGTATTGGTCAAGTAAATCAAGCCACCAACTAGACTTCTAAAGCTCCTTGCATCTGTTGCTTCAGTACCATCATCATTTTTCAACTTTTCATTCAAATTCATAGGTGTTGTTTTAGTTTTGCATCCCAGCATGTTGAATTTTTTAAGTAAATCAGCAACATATTTCTTTTGCGACACAAAGATGCCATCTTCAACCTGCTTCACCTCAAGCCCAAGAAAAAATTGCAATACTCAAAGATCCGTCATTTGGAATTCCTTTTCCATACAAGCTTTGAATTTATTTATCAAACAAGAGGAACCGATGTAGATCATATCATCAACATAAAGGCAAATAATGAGGAAATCATGGGTACCTTGCTGTTCAAATAAAGATTGGGCTCATACTTGCTTCTCTCAAAGCCATTTTTGAGAAAGTATGCATCGATTTTGATGTACCATGCATGCAGGGCCTGTTTTAGTCGGCAGAGAGCTTTTCGTAGTTTGTACACTTTTTCTTCTTTGCCTTTGATTGTGAATCCCTCTGACTGAGCAACATAAACCTCCTCTTGTAATTCACCATTCAAAAAAGTCAACTTAACATCGAACTGATACACAATCTTTTTCAAATGTGCAGCCAATGCCAAAACAATTCTAACAGTTTCAAACTGTGCAACCGGAGAGAAAGTGTCGTCAAAATCTACATCTGGTTGTTGTGAATACCCTTTTACCACCAGACGTGCTTTGTGCTTTAGAATGGTTCCATCTACCTCGAACTTGGTTCTAAAGACCCATTTGACACCAATGATTTTTTTTGTCTTTAGGAAGATCTACAAGCTCCCAGGTCTCATTGCGTTATATTGCTGCAATTTCTTCTTTCATTGCAATTTGCCATTCCTCTTTGTCCGCCGCTTCTTTGAAAGTTGTAGGATCAGTAACAAACAAGGCCTGTGTAGATGCATAGATCTCAGCCAAAGATCTGAAATTCTTTGGAGGAGTCTCATCATCAGATGAACTGCTACTATTTGGAGGTGCACTTGATGAAGTTAGAGGAGATGACAGATTTGGAGAAGGGGGTTGTAACACTTCAGTCTGTGGAGCCGCATCTTCACTCGCAATTTCAAATTTGACATCACCTGCATTTTCTTCCCAAAACCAGCTTGCATCTTCATTGAAAATCACATTCCTACTGATTATTATTTTGCCATTAATAGGACTATACAGCCTGTAAGCTTTGGACTCAGAACAATAACCAACAAAAATGCATTTTGTTGATTTTTCATCAAGTTTGTTGCATTTATGTGAATCAACTAAAGTATAAGCAACACAACCAAAAACCTTTAGATGGCTTACCCAAGGTCTTTTTCCGTACCAAGTCTCATATGGAGTTTGGTTGAGGACAGCCCTTGTTGGTGACAAATTCAGCAAGTAGGCTGCAGTCGCTACAACTTCTGCCCATAATTGATTCGGAAGTCCTTTGGCTTTCAACATGCTTCTTGCCATTTCTACAACCGTCCGGTTCTTCCGGACAGCGACACCATTCTGCTTCGGAGTATACGGAACAGTTAGCTCTCTTCTCAAGCTGTGTTCATCACAAAAATTATTAAACTCTTGTGATACAAATTTATCGCCTCTATCTGTACGCAGTGCCTTGATGCATCTTCCAGTTTGCTTCTCCACAAGTGCTTTGAATTTTTTGAATTTTTCAAATGTTTCTGACTTGAACTGTAGGAATTACACCCAACTCATCCGGCTACAGTCATCTGTAAATATCCCACCAAATGATTAAGTTTTCATAGGACCAACCACATCAGCATGTACAAGATCAAGGCACCTCATTGCCCTTCTAGACTTCCCCACAGGAAATGGTTTTTTACATTGTTTCCCATATATGCACCCTTCACACGTATCTAAAGACTCAATTCTTGGCAATCCAAAAACCATTTCCTTTTGACACAACAATTTCAGACCTTTGACGTTTAAATGCCCATACCTTAAATGCCATAATCTTGACTCACCAGTTTCTTTGACAGCGAGTGCATGGTTCTCAACATCAGAAATAACAAGTGGGAATAACTTGTTTGGTGTCATGCGAACATCAAAAATAGTTTGATTTGATTTTTTATCTTTGATCACACACGAGATATCATCGAACATGATAGAATCTCCAGTAGCCATGAGTTGCCCTACACTCAACAGATTTTGTGACAGACTAGGAATGTAATAGACATCATAAAGAAGTTTCACATTACCGGAACTGCTTTTGACTGCCACATTACCCTTCCCTTCCACTTGAATCTGCTTGTTGTCTCCAAGTGTTACTTTTTGTTTGAAGGTTTCATCAATTTCATTGAACAGTGACTTCACACCAGTCATGTGGTTCGAGCATCCACTATCCAGAAGCCAAATGTTGCTATGACTTGCTGCATTTTCTTGATAAGCCATGAACAATTTGATCTCATCATTTTCTTGCTCTACGTAACTTGCTTGTTCCTGCCTTGGTTTTTTCCAGCAATCTGCCTTCACATGCCCAAATTTTTTACAATAAAAGCATTGGATAACCTTTTGTTATCTCGTTGTGTTTGATTTTGGTGTCTATCACCCCGACCTCGTCCTCTGCCACGACCTCCTCTCCCACGAGCTCCAACCTGACCTCGCCATTTTTGTTATTTTTTCTGGGGTAATGCCTCCCCTTTCACATGGAAAGCCTTATCCTCGGTCTTCTCTTCTGATATGTTCAGCCTTGCCTCATGGGACTGCAATGATCCCATCAATTCATCAAATGTGAATGTTTCCAAGTCTTTGGATTCTTCTATGGCAGCCACTACATAATCAAACTTAGAAGTGAGACTCTTTAAAATTTTTGCAACAATCATTTGATCATTAATATTCTCCCCAAAAGACCGCATTTTGTTGACAATTTCAGCAACTCTGGATAAAAAATCCTGCACAGACTCTCTACCTTTCATCTGCAAGGTTTCAAAATCTCGACGAAGTGACTGAATTTTTATCATGATTACCTTAGAGGAGCATTGAAATGCTGTCTGCAAGATCCCCCAAGCTTCTGTCGCTGTATTTGCTGCAGCAATTTTCAGAAAAATGGTCTCATGAATGGCTTGTTGGATAAAGAATAATGCCTTTGAGTCCTTATTCTTATTTTCTCTTAATCTCGCCTCTTCATCTGGTTCGGTATAGCCATTCTCAACTAAGTCCCAGAGATCCTGAGACCTGAACAAGGTCTTCATCTTGATGCTCCAAAACTCATAGTTTTCTCCATTGAAGGAATCGACAGTTGAGACACATTCACAACATTGCCATTAGTTGCACGCCCAGTTACAAACGAACCTGGCTCGGATGCCAAAAATGTAGGGAAAAAATAGTCACAGAAGACTATTGTCAAACAACTTGTATGCAAGGAAAATACTAAACTGGAAAATTTAAGAAGAAAGAAAAGCTGAACTCAGAATGACAGAAGTTGTTGTATTATTCACACCCAAAATGAAATAAACGTAGGCCTAAAAAAAACCTTTACACCATAACAAACTAACATAAAAAATGTGCAACACTATTGCACAAACATAACAAAATATCAGAGAAATAAGAAAATAACAAACTAAGCACAGCACAGCCAAATCTAAATTTAGAAAAACTAACTTTGAATCATTCTCCAACACATGGCACAAATCTTTTTGTCATAGTCCAATGGTAATTATGAAAACCTAACCAAAATGAGGACTTAATTAAGTGTATATCCTCCCTCCTAATAGAATTCCAATAACTAGACCGATAAACTATGGCCATAACTAAATTCAGAGTAGCCATAGTATCAATTTTCACTAGTAAAAGATTGTAACCAATATCAATAATGTCAAACTTGTGGTTGGTATTCCATAGACCTTGAAATGCAAGATAAAAGCAAATGGTTTATAGAATCTATTTGTCTACACGAAACAAATTAATGATGAATGATCTTCGGAACAATCTTTCAACTCTTAGTAGCCTCCTTGTTGAGGGGGAAATAAGAAAAAGAGGTGGAAGACAACGGTTCACATGGTAATGAGGGGTTGAGAGTCGCTAGAAAAGGAGAAAAGTGTCTAGAGCATTAGAAGTAGATAATTAGAGAAAAAGATCCTTCCTAAGGTCAAGGATGGTTAATAGGCGAGAATGACCATTCTCGGTGTTAGATCTTCGGAACATAGCCTTTGCCTATCTTGTCATGGTTGGGTACTCTTAATCAACATGGTAACCTGCTAGATAGATGGTGATGTGAATGATGTATATAATAAGTCATGGGCTGGTATAACAATAATAAAGCAAACGCCCATAGTTAATATTTCTCTTGCAAGACCATGGGCTCAATCACATTCTTGTGTGGCCCAACTCCATTCCAAAATATACAAATAGTATTTAGTATTATAACATAAAAACTTACACAATTTTTGGGGAAAAATTGTCACTAAAGGTAGTTTTGATTTGCGTACAAGTTTTTATAGAAAATATTTTCAATCTTTTTTATGTTTGTTTGATATAAAATATGATAGTTAACATAAAATTATCCTATTATTTCCGTAAAATGTCTTACCTTTTTTTTTGGTAAGACATTTTCTAAACTGATAAGGTTCTGTTTATCAAAATGTCTTTGGACATTTTCCAATCGACGTTAGCTACGGATTAACATAAAACATATATCACTATCAATAATCAACCAATTCACATTCAATTATCAATTTATACAATTTTTGCAATTTATTCAATTTTGTCCCTAAAATCGAGACTAACATAACTTTCCATTTAAAGCTTCAAATTGAATTACGATTTCACTATTATACATTAAGGACCTCCTATTTCTTATTTTTACAGTCAATTTTATATTTTATTCAGTTTAGTCTCTAATGTACGAAACTATCAATTAAGTTTTGCAATCTAGTCCTTTCTCACATCTAAGCTTAAAATCATCAATTTAACACCTAAAACTTCAAGAAATCAACAATGGCAACTTTCTAAAACTTTAACAATTTTACAAATTAGGACATGAGCTAGCTAAATCAAGCTCCCATGACCTCAGATCTATAAGAATTACAAGAAAATAACCAATGACTTACTTGAATTTTGAAGTTAAAAGCTTGGACCCTTAGAATGGCATCCCCCTATTTGTCTTCATGTTTTACGATTTTACCATAGATTTGAGCCCTTGTATTCTACTAATTGAATAGTAATAAATTAGCTTTTATTTTATATTTATTCTACTATTTTTTGAAGCTAATTTATTATTATTCAAACAAATATTATAGTCATCATGTGGTGTACTACTAATTATGCACTTGGGTAATATTATTAATTTAATGTTATGTAGTACTAATTGTGGTTTGAAAGCTAATTTATTATTCAATCTTTGTTTTTTTTTTATAACACAATTAGGAATTATCTATTCACTTTGGTTGTTTTCAATTTATGACTGTTAATATTCTAGCTTAATAATTGAGTAATATTATATATTTAATTTGATGTATTTATTTATGAATAAATAATTGCAATATATGCAAAATAATGTAAAATAAATTTATAAATATAAAACAAACTTAATTAAAAAAATGAAAAGATAAGAAAATCTCAAATGTATGTTTGTTTCATTGAAAACAATTTTTATGAACTATTTTCAGGAAATCTGCCAAACAACAGAAAATATTTTACACAGATTCATACAAAGACTAAAAAATATTAGCTTTTCTAGAAAAATAAGTCATTTTTCAGAAATCAATTTCAGTAAAACAAACGGAGCCTAATAAAGAAGAGAGAAAGGTAAAAGTGTCATGATAATTATTGTACTATACTTTTGATTGGGTAAAATTGTATCTTCAATCTTTTTTACTTTAAATATTAAGTAAATTGATCCCTCTAAAAAATTGAAGCAATTTAATTTATGTTAATTTTAAAAGTGAGCATCTAAATATAATTAATAACAATGTTAATATTTTTCATCATTTTATCTTACATGATAAAAGAAAAATAAAATCTATTAATAAATAGGAAATCCAAGTTTCAAATTCTTATTGGCCCATTAAAAAATTAAAAAAAAGATAAAAAAATTTCAAAAACATTTTAATAAATTTTGCGTAACGTCCCCCACCCCAACCTAGTGTCACAAACTTAGATTTTTCACCTCGCAATCCATACAACCTTAGGCTATCCTTTCGTTTCAAACACGTCTAAGATAGTCTAACCACCAAACAATTGAGGATTTACAAAGAATTCCTCCAAGGCACTAATTTATATAGCGGAAGCAACACAAATAAAAAGAAAGCTCAAAAGAACAGAATAGCCACATAAAATAATGCACGAAAGGTGTTTAAGTAAATGCTCTCACTTTAGTATTCACAACTAAAGAATGTAATATAATGGATGAATGGATGATTTACAAGTGAAGAGAAGGCTCTCTATTTATAGTTGAGCTCCTCCAAATCCAACGGTCTAGCTATATTTACATTGACGAACAAGATTAAGCCTATCCCTACAATCAAGGGATTATAAGATTACATAATCAAATCTTATCAGATATGATTCCCCTCAATCTTCTAATATTAGTTTCCCTATTTACCAAGATAATCTATGTATCCATATATGCATCATTGGGCCACCCAAGCTTCAAATGGATAGGCTTTTCCATTAGTTCTTTGAATCGGTCCAACTCTTGTGGGTCAAATGATCCCCATCTAACTGATAAACCTCATTGGGACTCATTTTGTACAATGGTCACGGACTCATTCTCCCCTACCCATTCTCGCAACGCATTCGTTGCGCTCTCAAAATGGCACTGACTTAATTCGCCTTGAAACTTTCTCACTACTTTGGCTCATTCCCAACTAATTTTACTATTGGGTCGTCCCTAAATTTTTTCCTCAACTATCGTCTCCTCTTAGCTCGATCCGTCCCACTTATTTGCACATCCCGTTAGCAAGAAGCTACGGTTCTCACTTGTCCACGCTCTGACTCGCTTCGATCAGAATCCTCTTGATTCTCGCAACGAGGCTTCGAATTGCCACAGCCCTCGAAATCCTTGCTTAAGAAATTTGAAAAGGCCCTTACGTTCTTGACAAGTCAACAAATCAGAATTCAAAACTACTAAAGTGTTCGAAATGCACCTTACTCGCAACATTTACTCGTCTTAACTGTCTAATTTGCATCGCTACTTTTCCCTCAAAGTTCGATGCACAACCCACCTTACTCAAAGGTGCTAGTTCCATTTATGACTCTATAGGCCTCATATTGGTCTTATGCTCCACTAGCAACTCTAAAGAGGCTTTCATAGCATTCCATTCTATCGAGTCAATGCTCCTCCCACACGAAACATCCTTGACTAGCTGGATTGCGACAACACCTTAGTCTCAACTTTCATATCTCGATTCATCGGCATAATTATTTATGATAACGAACCATTAATGTTATGAATTTGATCGACCCAAGGAAAAAGAACTGCCTTGATCCTATCAAGAAATTTTAAGCCAAACACAAAATTGTAATCATCAATTTGGGTTACCTCAAAATCTTCTTTGCCTTTTCATTCGCCGATTTTTATCTCCATGCTTTGAGCTACTCCCACAGTTGGGGCCTCCTCATAATTTACCTCATTGATCTTCTTATTTGATTTCGATATAAACAAGCCCGATGTTCTTGTGTCAACAAGAGCACTCATCTTTTGGCATGTAATGTTAATGTATACAAACATCAACCCTTCTCTGCCATTCTTCTTCACAGGAGTGAGTACCATTGAATTAAACTTTGATACCTTCTCATTAGGCTTCGCTTCCTCTCCTTTACTGGTCATGGACTGCTTAACTCGCTCTAGACAGTTTCGCTTCCTATGTGAATCACTACAAGAGAAGCACTTCACCGGCTTCTTCTCACTATCATTAGTCCTATTAGCATCGTCTCTACTCACAATCGCACCAAGCTTTATAGATGCTTTCTCCGGCTCATCATTCCCTTTGATAGCCGGAAACGAATATATCTTTGGGTAGTTCTTTATTATATGAGGTCAATTGCAAAGGTAACATCTCATCTTGCTCCTTTTCTCTTTCAGGTTGTTGGGTCTTCACTTCCTATTTTGTGGTTTTCCATTACCACCATCTCTACAACTACCATTACCATCATTTTTGTGTCCCTTTTCATCTTCCTCATGGTCTTCTCCACCATTTCCCTTCCCATTGGGTTTGGAATACTCAAACCTATTTCTTCTCGAAATAAGTTCAACTGAAGACTCCGCTACCATCATGGCTTTGGTAAGTTTTTGGACTCCTTTGCGTTACAACTCTTGCTTCACCCATGGTTTCAACCCATCCATAAAGACAAAAACTTTTCCTTGCTCAAATTAGAAATTTGGAACATGAGTTCACTAAACTCCCGCACATATTCCCTAACTGTGCCTCATTGCGTAAGCCGCTACAACTTTTTTCGAGCCTCGTCCTCGACATTCTCTGGATAAAAATGTGCCTTGAATTCCTTTTGGAACTCCACTCAAGTCCCAATCTTAGTCCCACCACGTCTCACATATGTGGACTTACGACGCCACCATAACAAAGCAACGTCAATGAAATACATATCAGCAGTATTTACCTTAGTAGTATCATCCTTGATGCTCATCGCTCAAAAGTACTACTCCATTTCCCAAAGAAAATTGTCTACTTCGCTTACGGACCTTAATCCTTTGAACTCTTTCAATTTTGGGCATATCCATTGCTTGTTGCTTCGATCTGGAAGCCAACACTCCATTACCCAAGACAACCTTGTAAATCTTGAGCTCCCTCCTAAGCTCAGCCATCTCTTCCTTCAAGGCTATCACCATAGCCTCGAGAGCATCATCCTTTCTCGTCAGCTTGTTCTCCAAGGAGCCAAGAGAATCCCACACATAATCCTTAAGCTTTTCCTTCATAGATTGCAACCCTTTAGTGAGTTCTCCCTCGACTTCTCCAAGTGTCTCCTTCACATCCCCCATGGGCTTCTTGAGCTCGATCACTCAAATTTCCAAAGCTAACAACATGACCGTCGATCGACTTACTTTTCTAGCCCTTCCACAGGTCTTCACTGGATCACTCTGATCAACAACTTCTTTCAACATCTCAACGGTACCTTTGCAACCCAAGCTCTGATACCAACTATCACTGACTTAGATTTTTTGCCTTACAATCCGTGCGGCCTTAGACGATCCTTTCGTTTCAAACACGTCTAAGTCAGCCTAACCACCAAATAATTAATGATTCACAAAGAATTCATCCAAGGTACCAATTTATATAGCGGAAGTAACACAAATAAAAAGAAGGCTCAAAAGAACATAATAGCCACAGAAAACAATGCACGAAAGGTGTTTGAGTAAATACTCTCACTTCAGTATTCACAACTAAAGAATGAAATACAATGGATGAATTTATGATTTACAAGTGAGGGGGAGGCTCTCTATTTATAGTTGAACTCCCCCAAATCCAACAGTCTAGCTACATTTACATTGAAGAACGAGATTAAACCTATCCCTACAATCAAGGTATTACAAGATTACATAATCAAATCAAATCTAATCGTATCAAATATGATTCCCCTCAATCTTCTAAGATTAGTTTCTCTATTTACCAAGGTAGCCTATGTTTCCATATCTGCATCATTGGGCCACCCAGGCTTTTCCATCAGTTCTTTAAATTGGATCAGCTCTCGTAGGTCAAATGATCCCCATCTAACCGATAGACCTCTTTGGGACGCATTTTGTGCAATGGTCACGGGCTTTGAACCGCACTCATGACATTATCTTAAGCTTAAACATTGTCTTTATTCTTACCAACCATTAAAAAATTTCCATGCAGAGCTCTATTTCTTTACTCAAAAATTGAATTTCCTTTTCAATTGAATACTTTCTAGAATTATTAACTTTATTAAACCAGAAATTAAAAAAATAAAAAATAATTAAATCATATAAAAATGAAGGAAGATGAGAAAGGAGAAATAAAATAATATTAAAAAATTTTGAGTGCAATATAAGAGACATTGCAGTTCTAAAAAGAACACGCAAATTTGAACCTTAAAGACAATATTGTTAGGAGAACTAGTCATGAATTCTAAACATAGACTATAAAACTGACATTAAGAATATTAAAAAAAAAACAAAAGATATAGATGGAAAGGTAAGGACGTGTTTAATTTTCAATTTGACACTTGAATTCCTTATTATTAATAGATTTTTTTATTTTGCCACATGATAAATTTAAGGAAAATGTTAACATCATTATTAAATATTATTAGTTGCTCATTTTCAAAATTAATAGGAATTAAATGTTGTTCTTTTAAAGAACTAATTTACTCATTATTAAAATTATGAGGGACTAGAGAGACCTTTTTACTTCTCCAATTTCACTTTTGTCTTATTAAAAAAAGAGAGTATATTAGTATTTGATATAATGCCTACAAGTACCCATAGCCCTTCTTCAACTCTTAAATATGAGGATAATGCATTTTAACTCATGTCATCCTACATTAATAAAAATATCAATACTAATTAAACTATTACTCAATCGGCAAAAGAGTAAATACTACTATATATATTAAAGTATCGCATTTGATATTATTAGTTAAATGTGATTATATTAAAAGTTGAATGTAATTACTTGAAAAAAGAAAAACTTGACATGGAAATTAATTAAAAAATCAATATTATGAATTAAAAACTCGACCCAAATAATTGAAAAACCCACCCCAAATATTCAATTGACCCAGCTTTTCTCAGCTTAAAACAATCGAAAAAAAAAAAAAAACCCTAACCCACGATTAGAACCCTTCAACCATAACCATTTGAGCTACCGTCGAAGCTAAACTCATCATTGACCTGAAATCACCGGCCATTCACCTTCACCACTGTCAACCTCATATTGTTGAAAAGTTCCAACACCCCATCTGAAAATTCAATCTCTGAACTTTGAATGCGTAATGGGTTGCTGGTTACTAGTTAGTGGGGATGTAGTTCTTATTATGAAGTTTTAGTTGTCTTTCTTTTGAGTCAATTTTTTTTTCTTTGATGAGTATAGAAAGAAATGATTAATGGTGAAATAAAAAGTGACTAGTGATCAGAGTGGTTTCAATATTTTTTTATCATTATAAAGTTGAGAGAGGAAGAAAGGGTGAACTCATGTTATATGAGTGCAAGATAAAAATTTAAATCATTGTCCCAAACAAGCCATGAAAAGTATTTTCGATACAAGGTTTCATTTTTTGTCAGGATGTAAATCTCCAGTGTCTTGATTAAAGAAATAAATGAAATACAACAAAATTTTTTTTAAAGAAATACTCTATAATGAGTAAGTGGGTAATGGGTAAATTAATAATAGGTTAATAAAAATATATAAAATATTTCCATTTATCCTACTCGTCATTCATTTTCCATGTTACTTATACTAAATAATATATATATGAAAAAGCCCCATCACCATTTAATGGCAAAAATAATGAAAAAACTTTTTACTCATTCTGAGGGATAAGAATTGATATAAAGAAAATTATTGAGAAAAGGATTTTTAGGAATTCCAACAAAATAATCCTCGTCTCTTGTATCATTACACTATTTCCCCACCTTTTGTGAACCCTAACATCATGATTGCTTGACCTGAATATGAATTCTTTTCAACTCTCGTTCTATTCACTCAGGTAAAGCAAATGTTTGATCGGGTATTTCTACCTTATTACATGCAAGGTTGTAATAGGCATTCTTTGAGTCCTAAGAATGGCTATTACGGTTTCCACCGTCATACAGTTTTATCTTCATAAAAAACACAAGTCGCCAACTTTAGGGATTTAAATTGCGGTCGCGGTCGCGTTTTCGGTCGCGTTGTGTTTATCGCGGTTGCGGACATAACGGATACTATTGCGGTCACTGCGGGTATCGCGATCGTGATTTTTTTTTAAAATTCGTACAACTTATTATAAAACATTATAATTATAATTATAATTATAAAAAGTCACTTTTAATGATTTTTAGAGTGTTTTCTAACACTTATGAACCTTTATTAATATGATATGAGAACACAACTTTTATAATCATTAAATATTCTTACATTTATTTACGAATTTTCTAATAATGTTATATTAACTAATAACAAAGTAAAAAAAAGGAAATATTAAACATTTATCATATTTAATAAGTTTGAAAGTTTTTATAGATAAAATAATTGAAAATTCATACCTGAGAGATGTGTACAATATTTCTTGACAGCTTTGAAGATGGTGAAGATATAAACATTCTATGCTGCAAAAGGAAAAAAGGAATAGATAAATGTACAGTTTAACATGCTTCGATTCTTAATTATCTTTTCAGAAAATATACTCCATTCATTTATCTAAAGATATGTTTTAAATGTTTTAATATCATCAAAATTAAGAACATTAACAAAAGTTTTCTTTAAAAAAACATACCTTACAAATAATGGTAGTGGTACGATTTAGTTTTCACCAATTAGTGGAATGACGAGGAAGATCAGATCCTTCACCTTCACTTTGAGAGCGTTCTTGACTTGATTCTCTTGGCTTTTGTCCAAAAATATATCAAAAAAAGTAACATATTCAACTTGGTTTTCATATAATTGATATGGAGGATATATTTGAGGAGGAGGATACATGAGAGGTGGAGGTGGGTGATACATTGGTGGTGGAGGATGCATTTGAGGCTGGTATGGCACACCATAATTAAGAAATGGTGGTTAATAACCATATGGTTGTGGATAACCATGTAAAAGTTGAAAATATGAAGCTTGTTCTGGTGGATAAAAACCTTGAGTGCTAGTAGATGAATCACTATACCCAAGGTTACTAGAACTCGATCTCCTATCAGATGAAGAGCCTATAGAATTATGCTTTTTGCCTTTTCCTTTTGATGGAGCTCTAGGTTCACTTCTATCTCTCATAGGTCCAGGAAACATATTTTCGTCAAACTTTGATCTATCACGAATCTATCACGAAAATGTCCACTAGTGGTACCAACCCCATATTCTCCTCCATACTGGCTAGAAGACCTAATTTCACCTCTATCACCACTATATCCATCATCCTCATCAATTGGACTTAAACCACCATCATCGGGTCTATCGCCACTCTGACTTGGCGTTGAACTAGAACTTGAATGAGACAACTTTTGTTGTTGAGATTGATTAACATCCATTTCATCATCAGAGGTATCCACAAGAAACACACCAACATTTTCACCATCTAATAATGGATTCTCTTTCTCATGAAGCCATTCTGATAGTGGATCAACATCTTCAAAGGTATGATCAAGGCTGATAGGATTAAAACTAGCGTTTATATCCTCAGTGCTCATTCTTTTTTGATGCCTTATCTGAAGCCTCATATTATAATAGGTAAACACTAGTTTCTCAAGTTTTTTATACTTTAACCTATTTCTTGCCTTGGTGTGAATATAACTAAATGTGCTCCAATTTTGTTCGCAATTTGATGCTGAAGTTGTTTGACTAAGCACTTTAATTGCTAATTTTTGTAATTCGGGAACACGTGCCGTATATTATCCACCTCTCAGCTGCATAATATTATTTAAATTTCAAAATAACTTTAAAATGTACAATATAAATTAAATTAAATAATTTAATTAACTATTTACCTGGATTCATTTGCTTCCAAGCTCTTTGTGCTTGTGGAGTACCGAATGTCTCATGTTTATCTTTAAATAGTAACAACTGCATAAATAAAAGATAGAGTACAAATAAAAATAATAATTCTATTTCAAATTATGTAACTAAGTTACAAATAATAGTACTTGAATCTAACCTGATTAACCATTCTGACTTGATTATCAAGAGAAGGTTCTAATCTTTCAGTTACTGATCGTGTACCTTCTAATGTTTCTATTAGTACATTCTCAGAATGCTCCACCCCAAATTGAAATTGAGGATTGAGAAAATAACCTAAGTATAATTTATAAGAATATCATCAAATAATAATAATATAAAGCTTAAAATAATAAAATATAAAAATATTTCTTAATTATATGAAACATTTTATCTTACCAGCTGAATGCAAGTCGGAATGCATAAAATTCCATCTATTGTCAATAATCTTTTCGTACTCAGTGAAATATCGACAATCTTGTTGAATTACTCGTTTAGCTCTATCAACAGCCTCATAAATAAAACCCATTGTTGGTTTTTCATCGATATCCACAAGTCTCAATACTTTTACTAGGGGTTCGTAAACTTTTATGAGGTCATTGGCTTTTTTCTAAAAATCTTTTCCCAAAACAAATTTTTTGGCTTCATAAGCAGGCCCTGACTTTTGTTGTCCCCATTTTGATTATTTAAAATCCTATATATTCCCCAGTAAAAAATCTTATATATTCATAAGAAAAATTTTAAAATAATATAATTTAAATTATTTTGAACTAATAAAATCATTAAAGGTTGCTATATTTAAGTAATTATATTAACTAATTATAAAAAAACTAACCTTTGAATTAAACATTTCTCTCAGACCTTGCTTTTGTCTTGTTATCTCTTCAAGTTGAATGAAATGAGTTGCAAATCGAGTAAGAGCGGGTCGAAGTATTTTTTTCCCTTGTGTATACTTCATCAAATCAACAGTCCAATGTGATTGTATATAAAACAAGTCACTTTCTTTGCCTCATGTAACATTTTTGCTACACTGGGCTTTTTCCCAATATCTTCAAGGTATAAATCTAAACAGTGAGCTGCACATGAGGTCCAATATAGGTGTTTTCTTTTCAACATGAATTTTTTTCCAGCAGCTTTCATTGCTGCCTCATTATCAGTCACTATTTGGACAATGTAATTTTCTCCAACTTCTTCTACAACTGAATCTAACTAACTGTAGTACAATTCAGCATCTCTACTACGAACACTTGAGGCATCTACCGATTTCCAAAAAATGGTTCCTTTCTGCAATAAACAAGGAAATTAATGATGTGCATTTGATTCAATCTGTTGGTCCAACCATCACACATTAGAGTTGCACCCAATTCTTTCCAATGAGTCTTTAGTCCATTTACCCAATCATGAACTCGTTGATACTCTAACTCCAAATATACATCTGAAACCTCATAAGGTGTTGGGAGCTTTACACCTTATCCAACTTCTGTTGACACTTGAATTAAGTTATACAACCATGGAGAGCTTGCTAATTGAAAAGGAAGTCTTTCATATATTAAAAATTTAGATACCGCTTCACTTATCTTCCTTTGAAAACTCTTTAAAAAAGAGTCATTGACCTTTGGTTGCTTTGAACTTTTGCTTCTAACCAATTCAGGTATAGCTCCCCTTAAGGTAAACTCAAACTCACTTGGGATGGATTTACTTGTTCTTTCTCTATGATATTCTCTAGTTGATCCATGAGAAGATCGCCCTTCTTCATAAATATTATCACAACCACCAGTACTTCGTCTGAATTCTTCCCTTCTATGCCACTCGTTTTGTGATTGGATACTTTCTCGAGTTGCTTGCCTTATAGCAGAAACCTCATCAATGAATTCCTCGTGTTCATCCTCCTCTTCTATTAATTGATATAAGAATTCATCTTTTCTCCTCTTTTTGTCTATTTTCTTTGTGTTGCTTTCCTTCAGTATATTCATCATACTTTCTCTAATTACACCTGTTAATAAAAAATAATAATTCACACTTTATATTATTATCAATATTATATAATCTTTATTGATAAATTTACAATAACAAAATAATAATGAAGTATCACATACCAGTAACATTAGGGCATGGTGCAACATTGCCGGTTTTATGAGCAATGTGCTCTTTAAATCGTGGTATTCCTCCTTTCACAACTTTACCATAAAGTTTACACATGATATTTCCTCTCGCATTTGGCACTAGAGTTCCATAGTTCCAACCTATATCATTACTTGGTGCACCCTCCAATCCTTTAGTCGGGAACTCTTCACGTAGTGGCATGCTTTATTTTTATTTATATATAAGAAACATAAAATTATATTTAGAAATATAAGCAACTCATTACTTATATTATCAACAATATAATACAAAAAAAGTAAACATCATTAACATGAAAAATTTAAATTTATTGCATAATCCATACATAATTTATTTTTTAAAAAACAACGATACACCATAACCCATTATTACTTGGTTCCAAAGTGTTTGGTATAAATAGTTTGTTTTGTTCCATTCCATCTTAATAAAATTTAAATTCAAATTGGATCAAATATAAAAATTCAAGTTTTTCATATTATGCAAACTAAAATCAATAGAGATTTATCTAATGTTGAATTGAAATCATCTATCGGATTTGATAAAGAAAAACACAATGAATTAATTTGTCTTGATTTTTTACCTTTTATAATACAAGTCATAAGTGAAAATATATTTACAAAATAGGTTAAAATATGCAATAAGTCCTTATATTTTTCATAAAATTGAAATTTAGTCCTTATACTTTTAATTCTAAGAATTTAGTCTCTCTATTTTTTCGATTTCAAAATTTAAGACTAATTGTTAACACTATTAAAACTATTTTGTTAAATCCAGCTTTAATTACAATGTCATTTTTTTAGTTACATGGCTACCAAATAATATATTTTTTTTATTTCAAAATGTCACGCCAACAAATTTAACAAAAAAATTTAACAGTTTTAATAATTAGATATGAATTTTGAAATCTGAAAAATAAAAATACAAATATTAAATTCTTAATTTGTGAAGAGTATAGGAACTTATGGTATGTTTTGACCTATAAAATATTAATGAAATTTTGGCTTAAATCACAATATTGATAATTTCAGGTAGGGGTTAATTTAAAAGGGTAGGCAGAGGCTTTAGCCCCTCTCAAATAGAAATTTTTCATATAAGTCATTATTAAATTATTAAACTAAATATTAATTTGTAGTAAAATTACATTTTGACTCTTAAAAATAAATAAAATTATGTTTAATCCTTTTAAAAATATGAAATTGTAAATTAATACATTGTAAAATTATATTCTGATCTCTCAAAATTTTATTATTCAATTCCAGCCCCTAAAAATTATTGAATCCATCCCTAATTTTAGAAGTTTTATAATTTTAGTTGAAATATTTTAGGTTTAAATGATTTCCTTATAGTTTTTATTATATATATATATATATATATATATATAAACACTCTCATTGCAGTATATTTTATAAATGAATGACAATATAAAAAATTATTTTAGATAATATAAAATTCTAAAATCTAAGAATTTTATATAAAAATTAGATTTATTTTAGACTTGAAAATAGTAATAAGAGTTAATTTAATGTTTTTTAATTTATTATATTATTCATGCACTCTAAAAAAAATATGATGTGGTATATTATTATTGAGTGATTAAAAGGAGATTTTTTAATATCATCCTATATAAGATAAACTCTTAAAAAATTTCACGCTATAACTTTAATGTCAATTTACAATGTTATCGATTTGCACTTACTAATAATATTACAAAAAAAAAACATGATTAAATTATGTCAAACTAAAGTATAATAATCATATCTTAAGCCTTGATTTGTATTAAGTGATTAAAACTCTTGATAGACACTCATTTGACACAAATTTAAATTGTATGACCCCATCATTCAGTATTATATAATATATATTTTAAATCTAATCATAATAAATGGACTAAACTAAAATCAGGCCAATTTAATTACAAATGGGTTAAGAAAAAATCATTTTATTATTACTTTTTTTTACCTAATCTATATACATACCCAAGCCCAAATAAATACACAATATTCATAAAATTATTAATTTATTAATTATTAATAAATACCCAATCCCAAATGAAATGGTTACAACTCTCAATTTATTAATTATTTATGTTCTCCATTTATTAATTATTTATGAACTCTCTCTTTTTTACCCTTTCTTTTCCTATCTGATCATAATCCAAAATGAAAAAATAAAAGAAAAAGAAAATGAAACGGAAAAAACGTTCTGCCTCTCTGTTCTAAAATCCCTAAAGGCTAAACACACAAAACGTTCTTTGTTCCCAAATCCCTACTTGTGCCTTCTCCAGTTCTCCCTTCATCGGAGAAATCAAGAGTTTTCATCCCTAACTCGGCTTTCATCCCTAAAGTTTAAAGAAAATATTTGCACTGCTGAAAATTCAAGACATGCAAGCAAGCAAGAATCAAGAGTTCAAGACAAAATTTCAGGTACTACTCTACAACTTACTTGAAAATTATCAGAGAATCAGGGTAGGGTTTGCTTTTTAGATTCAAGTCCTCGGCTCCTCGCTTTCATCTGCTGTTGTGTGTGTTGTTTGCCGAAAATAAGAAATAGAATTTCATTTTCATATTTTCTATTTCTTTTGAGTTTTGAATTGGATTGCTTTTTTCTGTTTATTTACACTTCTTTTTACTTTTTTTGATTGAAAATATCTGATTTTGCAGGTAGGGGAATATATTCCCTTTTGTTTTATTCTACTTCTGTTGATTTTTGTTTAGAAGATATGTATTTTTTTTTAATTTACTGTAATGGAAAATAACGGGAATAGCGGCCTGTTATTGCCACAATTGGCCATTACCCGTTAAATTGCGGCCACGATCCACCGCTATCGGTGTGACTTCGCTTCACACCATTATTTTCAGCATTAGCGGTTTCAGACGGTGCCGCTACCGCTATATAGCGGCCGCTATTCCGATATCAGACCGCTATTGAAAACCCTGGCCAACCCAACAGAAAAGGATGTAGGAAGGAAAGAAAAGGAGGTTGGCACTATCACCGGAGACAGTGATGCTGGAACACAACCCACTTGAGAAAATAATAAAAAATTTAAACATCATAAAAATCACCAAGTCTCTTAAAACACAAGCATGTTCATAAAAACACAAACTCCCATCTAGTTTTAATCAATAGTTATGGGGTCTTGTAGATATGATATCACAATTTTTGAAAGCCATTTGTGCAAAGAGAGAGAAATCTTTAGATGATTCATATCTTAAATTTTAGTAAAAAGGATAGTCAAAACAAAGGGAAAATGTATTTTTAGATGTTTTCTGGAAACAGATGATAAAGAAGATGAACAAATATGATAAAGTAGAAAGAGGTGTAAAAAAATTAGAAAAAAGGACGTTTGGGGGAATAATTAAGAGAGAAGATTTAACATAATTTTCAACATATTAGATATTTTTAACATAATTTAAGCATTTGGAATTAATAGAGTTGATTTAAGCATTTCAAAATAAAAAAAAATTCTTCTAAATTTCCTACATATTACAATTTTCTACATATTAGAGTATTTGAAATAAACAGAGTTGATTTTAGCATTTCAAAATAATTTAATTAAATTATTATTTTTCTAAATTTTTAGTAATTAATTATCCTTTTAACTGTTATCAACATGACATATATTTCTATTTTTTAAAAAAATGAATTAATAGAGTAAAACTTTTGAAATCTTTGGAGTTAATGGGGTGATTTAGGTATTTTAAAATAATTTAATTGAAATTTTAAATTTCAGCATTAGATAAAAATTATTCCATCAGTTATTATTGAAAGTTTCAGATTTCATATAATTTGATTAATCTAAAAATAACTTTATTATTTTTTACTATATTTACAAATAATTATTACATTTTCTATATCTATATATTATCGCAATTTTGGTAACTAAAATAAACATTTTCATTATTTCATTGTCTCCCTCCCAAAAATAGGTTTAGAAAAATAGGAGTAAAATTAAATATATTTTTTTAAAGCATAAGCTAAACTTAGAATGATTTAAAAATCATTTTTGTTAAAAAAAATAATAAGAATAAGTTTGCTAGTTCAATAGTAAGGCATTAGCCTACTCTTAGGTCCCAAGGTTGAAACCCCTAGTAAGCATTTAACCAAAATATTTTATTTTTTTAAATTTAACCCATAAAAATGTCGAATTTACAAAATAACCAAGCCCAAAATTTTTTTCAATTTAATCCTTAATTCAAATTAAACCCTAATTTTAAAATAACTTTTAATCCTGTTACAACTAGGACAAAAGAGTTTATAAATATCCAAAGTTTTTCAAACCCTAGAATTTTATTCAACAAAATTTTCAACAACAAACTCCCAAGTTCATCTTCTTCTTCAACAACACCAAATCAACTTTTAAACAAAATGTGTCAAAGTTTTCAAAATCATTCATCACCCTCAAGTGGATCTTCAGCATCCTCTTCCAAATTAAGGTTTTTTTGTTTTCTGAAATCAGGTGTGAGATCTAAACCTAAATCTTTGTGTATAATTGAAAATATAAGGAAGTAGAAAAATTAGTAGGTGTGAACCCCCTAGTATAAGAGAACCACCTATATGAAGCGAGCCCTTGAATATGTTTGCCCTTGTATATGCGAGCCGTGTATGAGAGAATGTGCGAACCCCCTTAGGCGAACCCTTGTATGCGAACCCCTATAAGCGATCCCCCTTTGCATGTGAAACCCTATAGGCGAACCCTTGTGTGCGAACCCCTATAGGCGAGCCCTTGTATGCAACCCCCTATAGGCGAACACCTAGTTGCGAACCCATGCGCAAAATTGTATAAGAATAGATAGTGAGCTCATTGAATAAACATGTGAACCCTAAACTGTTGTTACATGCGAACCTAGGTCTTAGTCCTACAAACTTTACATAATGATTTAAACGAACCCTATATATATAAATATATGTGCATGTGAACCCTTCTTATTGTTACATGCGAACCCCTCATGATTGTTACATACAACCTATGTTTATACATACGAACCATGTTTATGCAAACTGTAGTATGCGAACCCTAGCATGAAATCGTGTGCTACCCCTTATGTGCGAACTACTTGTGCAAACCCTAGGTATTATATGAGCCTATATATTATGTGAACCCTAGGAAATATACGAACCCTGTAGGTTTACTATGCGAACCCTAAAAGTTTTTATGTGGACCCTTGTGATAATAGTATGCAAACCCATAATATGCGAACCCCAAACTTGTGAACCCTAAGTGCAAACCCTGCATTCGCGAGCCCTACATGTGAACCTGTATATGTGCTAGCTAACTAGGCCTGACTGTACATATTGTGGTAAATACCATTCAAGCGAGTGCTGAAAAAAGTTGGGTGTTTGTTTGAGGTGTGGGTTGACAAAACACAAGATTAAAGATTGTCTTTATCGAGTCGACCGGATGCAAGCTCTGGCCCAGAACTAGGCCCAAAACCAAAGATCGGGTTAGTTACCTCCAGGGGCCAAGGTCGAAATAGGGCCAATAATACCGTAACAATTGGTGCGAATTAAACTAAGGCTAGACAACTTGCCCTTATTTATGTCGTTGGAGGTCGTGAGGATAGAGATGCATTCGATGTCATCGTAGGTATTTTTACCTTTCATTTTTCCCATAATTTACCTTGATAGACATAGGATCCACCCATTCATATGTTGCTTGTAATATGTCGGATAAACTGGGTGGCGGGGTAGAGAAAACCACTACTGATGTTACCGTAGTAAGCCCTTTAGGACCATGATCACCGGAGAATAAATTCGGGATGGTTAGTTATTGTTATTTATTTTGGAGTGTCGAGCAATGTTGAGGGTGGATAGGATGGACGAGTGGGAATGTAATCCATAAAATAGCATTGCATCATACATAAATTAATTACACTATGATTTATTATATGTACCATGAAGAATGCTTAGTTCATTACTATGCTATGAATTGTAGGATTTACTGTTTTACAATTATATATAATGATTTATAAGTTAGACTCATACTGAGCTATTGTAAGCTCACTCCCCATTTTCTTTACCTTCAGGTAACACAGAAAATTAGGACTCGTGATGGCATCGGAAGTTTCTTTTAATTATTATTATTTTAAAGCTCTTATTAAAGTTTTCTTTATTCCTTTTACCACGGGTTGTCATTATTAATTATTTCTCACTTTTATATATTAGGTTAAAATAGACTAGCTCATTTATTTTAAAGCATGATATTTAGTTAATACTCTGATAATTGCATGCTATTTTGGTTTAGAAAACTACTATTTTAAATATATATTTTCTGCTGCTTTTCTAGACACTTAAAGATTTTGATAAAATCTCTCATCGAAAACCTTAATCTTTTTTTTTTTAAAACAACACGATAATAATAGTGTAATTGAATCACTAAGTAAAGCCGAACTAAAAATTAATGAATGTTTTCTTAAAAAAAAGTATGATTTCCTTTCAAAACAACGCAAGTAAAAAGAGTTACTTTACAGGATCACTTCGGTGATCGAATGTAACACTTTCAACTTAGCCTAAACTCCTCGGTCAGGTCGGGGTGTTACATTAAGTGGTATCAGAGCCAAGTTTTTCTATACACGATTTTAAACTTTTGAATGAGTGTACATGAATAGGAGTAAATTGTTTTCATGATATAGTAAGTTTTTACTGAAAACTAGTTCGAGGAAATCCAATGCCAAGTACTGTAGGACACTTTCTAAGTAGTACAAAAACTTTAGATAGAAAGGAATCATAAACTGAAAACTCGAATTAAGTACTAATTGCTTGAAATAATAGAAATATCATAATGAACACTCAAGGCAGACGCAGTAGGGGTAGACCTCGTAAGGCTATACTCGTGGAACCGCCCATAGTTTAGGGAGAAAATCCAACCCAAGAATACGTAGAAAACTCTACCGTCAATGATGGCGAAGGTTGTGATAAGGAAGATATGGGAATGGGAAATCAAAACAATGGAACCATAGGAGACGATGCTGTGACACAAGCTATGTTGAGAGCTCTCTAAAGGGTCATCAGATCGGGTAATGGAAACAGAAATAAGGTCGTCGAAAAACTCAAATCCAATGAGGCCTAATTGTTCAAAGGAGTTGTCGGAACAACTCCCATTGTACCGAAATACTAGATGGAAACAATAGAAAGAATTCTGAAGGACCTAGACTACACTCTAGGGCAAAAGTTAAAAGAAGTCGTGTCCCTACTGAGAGACGAGAAATATAGATGGTGGCAAGTCATTGGTAGGGGAACGCTTGTGGAACAGATAACTTGGAATTATTTCCAAGAGGCTTTTCATAAAAAATATATGGGTCCTCTTTATGTTGAAACCTGCAGACATGAGTTCATAGAATTAAAACAGGGAGATATGGATTTTATTAAAACTATGTTAGATATCACTTTTCCATTGCATTATTATGTAAATGAGATTTGAAAAACTTATAAATAAAAAATCACTCTCCGCAAAGTTAATCATGAAAATCAACTGATTTTCGAAAGATATTGTAACTTTTGAGAACACACTAAATTTTCTACTAAAATTAAGTAAAAGTTTTAAATTGACTGTTTATAAAATTTCGTTAGCTTACTAGGCCATTTTAGTGGCTAATGTAATATTTCAAATTCGAGCTTCACATCTAGGTCTGGTTGGGGAGGTTACATGATGTTTATTTTTATTATTATTTTTATTAGTAATCGTATTATCAACTTCTTTTTGGTCATGTATTATCATTGCTTTTTTAGACTAACTGATAATACTCTAGAACGACATATTTTTATGTATTAATTATATGTTTATTTTGAGTATGATCCTACTAATTTGGGCTATTTATGATCTTTTATCTTTTAGGGACTAAATTGACGGCAAAAGTAAATTTAAGGACGAAAAGCGTGAATTTGGAGATAAAGTGGGCCAACATGCGACATAGAAAAAAAGATGGTGCCAAAAATGCAAGTATGGAAGACATAAGGACAAAAATGCAAAAGAAGAGATTTTATAGCACAAGACTCTATTTAATGTTTAATTATATTAGGATAATTTTTAATGATTATTATTTAGATCTAATTTTAGGATTTATTTTCATTTATCTTTAATTATTTTTATTTGTATTTATCTTTTAGAATTTTATTAGGAATAGGCTAGGTTTCTTAGTAATATAAATAGGGGATAAAGTGACACAAAATGGGATCGATCTTTGGCTGTAACACTCTCTCCCTCATAAAATTTAGCCTCTTGTTCATTCCATATTTTTTTTCCAATAAAAATTCTATTTCCATTATATTTGTTTCTTTCCCAAAAATCATGAGCCACTAAATCCATCTAGCCGGAGGTTGTCGAAATTCTCCAAAAAGGTTCATGAGGCTTAGAATTCGCGCTTAGCCTTTTCAACAGGGTATTCATTGCTTCTCCACATTACGGGACTGACGCTTCCGTCCATGTCCTTAATAGGTAATCTTTTCAACTTGTGCAAGAAACAGCCGCTTTGTACGTTTTGGGAAGGTTGCACAGTCAGTTCGTTGACTTTCTACGTCAGAGGTTGGCGAGTCCAAGAGACAAAATGGCGTGGTATTCGCCGTTGGGAAGTGATGATCTAGCAGAAGATAGTCCCACAAAAGCGATTATTGGCTAAAGTCAGGTTCCGCCAAATCTTAAGTCTAAATTCTTGGAGCTGGTGGTCGTAAGCGTCCTCTTCCACTACAACTGTCTTATTCTACTTGAGAAGTATCACTTAAAAGTCAAGGATTGAACCCAAGGCGAATCGAGACAATCGGAGGTTGGAAAATCACCATAAGAAATCTTTTCTCAACTTTACTTTTACTTTTAATTTCCGAAATTTCCATTCAACTTTTAATTTCGTTTTTATTTTATTCCCAGATTTAAACTTTAAATTCTTTTTTTTATTATTTTTTTCAGGAATGCAAGTTTTCTTGGGCACGATTCTACCTAAGATTTCGAGAAACAAGCATTCGTGCAATCCGGTCCCTGAGGATTCGACCCTACTTTCCCTTTACTGTTCTTTTCATTATTTTATAGGGAATAGGATATTTTTGGTGCTCTCAACGACCGCATCAAATTTTGGCGCCGTTTCCGGGGATTGGCAACGTACTATTTTTTTTTTGTTTCTTATGACCTGATCTGCTCCAGGAACTCTTGTGTTCGATTCAGAAATTGAGAAGACTGCGAGAGCTAATCGTAAGGAAACAAAGCTAAGAAAAAAGCAGTCAGCAGTGGTTGGGACTCAAAGTAACCTACTTCTAGAAATCAGAATCGACGATGAAGTAGAGTCTAGGGTTAACGAAAACCCTACTCAAACATTTGAAAGCGAAAAAGTAGAAGTCGATTCACTAGAAGAAGTGCTTAACGCTAGGATTAAGAAAACTCGAATCTAGCACATCAACCTATGGCTCAAATAATTCGGCAACTGGCTGAAGCTCCGGTAGAACAATCGCCACTATGCATCGCGTATCCTACTATGTATACTGATTTTGAATTAAAGTCAGGCTTAATCCAATTACTGCCAACTTTTCGTGGGTTACAAAACGGAAATCCCCACAATCATTTGAAAGAGTTTCATATGGTTTGTCTTAGCATGAAACCTCAGGTGGTAACTGATGATCAAATCAAATTGCGTGCTTTCCCTTTTTCCTTAACAGATTCTCCTAAGGAATGGTTATTTTATTTACCCCTTGGATCTATTACAACTTGGGTTGATTTATCTAGTTTATTTCTCAACAGGTTTTTTTCCAGCATCTAGAGCAGCTAAGCTAAGAAGAGAGATCGTTGGAATAAGGCAAAAAGAAGCAGAGTCTCTTTACGACTATGGGGAACGGTTTAAGAAATTGTGCGCAAGCTACCCACAACATGGTATAACAGAGCAATCTCTCCTCCAATACTTTTATGAAGGCTTGAAACCCATGGAGATGAATATGGTAGATGCCGCTAGTGGAGGAGCGTTGGTCAACATGACTCCCTAACAAGCAAGGGACTTAATCTCCACAATGGCTGCAAATTCTCAGCAATTCCGAGCCAATACTGAACCCCCTAGAAGGGTTCACCAGCTAAGTAATTTTGTAACACCCCTAACCTGAAATCGTCGCCGGAATAGGGTTTAAAGGCATTATCGAACAATCAAAATATTTCATATCCATTCCACGACACAAAGTTAATCATCATTAATACATATTACAACATAATTATATAGTCCCTTAATGAGGTCCATGAGACCTTAAACTCATGCTAGAAAGGGGTCGGGACTAAACCCAACACTTACGAATGTTTTCAGAATTTCAAACATTCTTCAAAACTGTTAAGGTCACACGTCCGTGCAATCAAGCCGTGTGCCTCACACGACTACCAGACACACCCATGTGTCTAGGCTGTGTCAAAGCAGAGCATGCATACTGACTTATCCTCACAGCCACTAGACACGCCCGTGTGCCATAGTCGTGTAAAATTAGGCTAGCTACTGACTTGATCATACGGCCACCATGCAAGCCCGTGGGCCTCAGCCGTGTACTCTGTCCAGACACACCTAGAAATGATCCTTAAACCACACGGCACAGACACACCCCCGTGTCTCTTAACCATGTATGCAAAATAGGCCATTTGCAAGGCCAATTTGTCACCCACACTTGGGTCTACCAACAAGCTTCAAAGCAATGCCGATTCATGCTTTTAAAAACATTTAAACACACCATTTCATGCATTATTCAACCACAAACTATACCATCTACTTCCATGCTCATTATCATCATAACTAAGACCATTCAAAGTGACAATTATACATCTCAAAACATATGTAATTCAAGCATCATATAATCCATACCAAAATTCATCTTCAAACCACATTTTTCATCAACTACATAATCATGAAATATACCAAACTCACTACCCATTCATAGGTTCAACATTATTCAACTTCCAAGCCAAAACACATGGCAAAGATTTAAACATTTCCCAAAACATACCATAACTTCTAACCTATACATACCATATTTCATCTATTTACATCCTTCCAAAAGTACCAAAATAGATTGCCGATAGTGTGATAGAGATACAGACAATTCCCGAATCCGAGCTAGCTTTACTGACACTGTAAAACAGAGAAACAATCACACAGTAAGCTTTCAAAAGCTTAGTAAGTTCTTAACATAATACATTATACTAAAACAAATCATTACGTAGATGATTTCATAATCACATATATCATACCATCCAAAGCTAATATATTCAATTTACCATCCATAAACTCATTCATAATTTCATCAACCACATAGGTTCCGAACGTACCTTAGCCAACACTTAGTTGTCGATTACATATGTTACTCAACACTCACTATTTCATTTCGATCACCTTTCGACCCTTCTTTGATTTAGTCGCACACTTAGTGCCCAAATAGTTAGCCGAAGCTTAATTAACATTGCACACTTAGTGCATCTATATCAAACCGATCTTAAACCGGTATCGCACACACAGTGCCAGCCACAAAGCTTATACTATTTCGCACACACAGTGCTAATTATCTCTGTTACATTTTCGATTACGCACACTTAGTGCCATACAACTCAAATCCTTACATAACATTCACAATTCAATAATAACATACCATTCATCTTATAGCATCAAACATAGTTAAATACACATATTATGTCCGAACTTACCTCGGACATCGAAATACCGAAACGGTCGATTAATCGAGCACTTTGTCTTTGCCTCGATCTCGATCCGAACCTCTCCTCTCTTGGTTCAATCCATACAATCACCAATTTATTCAATTTAGTCCATACACACATATTTAAGGCATTTTACAAAATAGCCCTCACATTTTCACATTTCGACACTTTAGTCTTTAATTCATCAAATCACAAAATACACATAATTTGCTTGTACCCATGCTTAGCCAAATTCTCATTATACTCTTACAAGCCCACACATTTCATTTATTTTACATTTTAGTCCTTCCATTTCTCATTTTCACAATTAAGCTCAAATTACACAAATTCATCAAAATCTCAAGAACAAAACATGTTCATTAAACACATATCTTCCATTTAACACCAATATTAATCACAAAGCTCACAATTTCATCAATAGCTCATCACAAAAACATCATCAATTCACAAAATTATGACATGGGTTAGCTAGAGCACGAAGCAACGATTACGAAAACGTAGAAATTATCAAAAATCGAACAAAAATCACATACCAATTGAAGCTTGAAGTGGTCGTATACCACAAAGCTCCCAAACCCTTTCTATTTTCCTATTTTCGGTTGAAAAGAATTAAAGATGAACATGTTTCATCTTTTTGTTTTGTTTAATATTAACTAAATTATCAATTTACCAATTTGCCCTTTTATTAGTCATATAAAACAAATATACATTAAGGTTAATATGTCATTTAACAATCCACTAACTTTAATAATGGCTAATTGTCTCATAAGGCCTCCACATTATAAAAACAACAACAATTCAACACTCAACAATTAACACACAGCATTTTACATTTTATGCGGTTTAATCTTTTTTCATAATTCGATACACAGTCGATATAATTATCACACGGAATTTTCACACAGGCTATATCACATATATTGAGCACCAAGAATAATATTAAAATATTATTTTGACCTCAAATTTGTGGTCTCGAAACTATTGTTCTAACTAGGGCTTAAACCGAGTTGTTACAAATTCAACCTTAAAGGATAAAGTTGATAGACTTACTAATATGATGAATTCTCTTATTGCAAAAAAAGCAAAGACAGCCCGGTTTGAGGAATATGTGCTACGTCTGATCACACAACTGATGGATGTCCCAGTTTGTATGACAATACCATGGCTCATCTGGATGCTGCGGGAAATTTCCTTGGGCCACCACAAAGGCGATATGACCCATATCCTAATACCTACAACCCAGAGTGGAGGGACCATCCTAACTTGAGTTATGGGACGAATCCACAAAATATCCAGCCATACCAAAATCGGTTCTCGCAATAGTCGCAAGGATCAAGTAATTCTCTAGAAGCTCTAGTCAATAAATTAGCAGCTAATGTTCTTGATTTTCAACAGAAAATCGAGGCATCCATAAGAGAATTGACCACATAAATTGAGAAATTAAACTCTCAAGGGAAGCTACCGTCACAAACAGAACCAAACCCGAGACAAAATGCGAATGCAATGACGTTACGGAGTGGAAAGGTACTGGAACCAATTCCTAACAGGATTCTTGGCCAAGAAATCGCCCGAAAAAACACGAGAAAAGCGAACAGGTCCGACTGAAACCTCCATTGTCTAAAATTCAACCCCCATTTCCAGAACGATTCAACCGGTGTCGAAGAGGTAAAGAGGACAAGGAGATCCTTGAAACATTTAGAAATGTCGAGATCAACATACCACTGCTAGACGCCATCAAGCAAATTCCGCAGTATGCTAAATTTCTTAAAGAGCTCTGCACCAACAAGCAGAAATTAACAGGTAATGAAAGGGTAAATGTTGGTGAAAATGTATCTGCAATGTTACAGCAGAAAATGCCGGTGAAATGCAAGGATAGGGGCATGTTTGCGATACCATGCAAAATAGGCCATTTGGGAATTAAGAAGGCTATGTGTGATCTAGGGACCTCCATAAATATAATGCCATATTCTATTTATGAATCACTTAACGCTGGTTTTTTGAAAAAAACAGGTGTTATCATTCAGTTGGCGGACAGGTCTATTGTACATTCAGAATGAGTCATTGAGGATGTTTTGGTAAAAGTTAACGAGCTCATTTTCCCTGCAGATTTTTATGTGATTAAAATGGAGGAGGATAGTACTCCTGGATCTTCAGACCTTTTGTTGGGTCAGCATTTCCATAGTACAACTAGTACTAAAATCGACATTCGAAGTGGAACTCTCACGATGGAGTTTGATGGGGAAATCGTGAAGTTTAATATCTACGACGCCATTAGCCATCCAAGCGAAATCTTAAGCGTGAATCGTGTCGACATAATTGACTCTTTAGTGGAAGAGAATTTTGAGTCAATTTATGAAGATAAATCTGAACTTGATGAATATGAATTTGTTAATGAGTTATTATCTCCAATCACTAAACTTTTACCTTCTATTGCACAGGCACCAGAATTAAAGCTGAAACCGCTTCTTGAGCATCTGAAATATGCATTTTTGGGGAAGGATAATACCCTACCGGTCATATTCTCCAATAGACTCTCCACGCATGAAGAGGAAAGTTTGGTCCAAGTACTAAAAAGTCATAAAAAGGCGATTGGTTGGACCATTGCCGACTTAAAAGGGCTAAGCCCTTTGACATGCACACACAGGATTTACTTGGAGGAAAACACAAAACCGAGAAGAGAGGCGCAAAGACGGCTAAATCAGAACATGATAGAGGTAGTAAAAAAATAAATAATCAAGTTGCTGGATGCTGACATAATCTACCCCATTTCTGACAGTAGATGGGTAAGTCCGGTGCAAGTTGTGCCCAAGAAAATGGGCATGACAGTAAAGAAAAAAGTTGAAGGTGACTTGGTACCTACCCGAATGCAAAATGGGTGACGTGTCTGCATTGATTACAGGAAGTTGAACTCTTACACTAGAAAAGATCATTTCCCTCTTCCTTTTATAAATCAATTGCTTGAAAGGTTAGTCGGAAATAATCACTTTTGTTGTCTTAATGGATACTCAGGTTTCTTCCAAATCCCAGTCACACCGGAGGACCAGGAAAAGACCACTTTTACATGCCCATTCGGTACATTTACTTATAGAAGAATGCCATTTGGTCTTTGCAATGTACCGGCCACCTTCCAAAGATGCATGATGAGTATATTTTTTGAATATTGGAAAAAATTATCGAAGTTTTTATGAACGATTTTACTGTATATGGAAATTATTTTGATGAATGCCTTCAAAACCTAACGATAATTTTGAGTAGGTGCATTGAATTTAATCTTGTCTTGAATTATGAAAAGTGTCACTTTATGGTAGACAAGGGTTTAATTCTGGGTCATGTAGTTTCATCTAAGGGAATTGAGGTCGATAAGGCCAAAATTGACATTATAAATTCTTTGCCTTATCCCTCCACTATAAGGGAAATTCGTTCTTTCCTTGGCCATGCAGGGTTCTACAGGCGCTTTATAAAGATTTTCGTGAAAGTAGCTGAACCACTGTGTGAATTATTGCATAAGGATAAGAAATTTGAGTTTGGCCCAAAATGTAAGGAGGCTTTTGACACGCTCAAGCAAAAGTTGGTCTCCGCTCCTATAGTGCAACCGCCAGATTGGAAATACCTGTTTGAGATTATGTGTGAAGCTAGCGAACGCAATGTAGGGGCTGTTTTGGGGTAAAGGATAGACAAGGAACCTCATGTCATTTGTTACGCCTCAAAAACCCTAGATGCTGCGCAGAGCAACTACACCACTACGGAAAAAGAACTTTTAGCAGTTGTATTTGCTTTAGATAAATTTCGACCTTATTTATTAGGATTTAAAGTGATTATTTTTTTTGATCATGCAGTTCTCAAGTACTTGATTACAATAAA
Organism: Gossypium australe; assembly: GCA_005393395.2. Taxonomy (NCBI): domain Eukaryota; kingdom Viridiplantae; phylum Streptophyta; class Magnoliopsida; order Malvales; family Malvaceae; genus Gossypium; species Gossypium australe. The sequence goes on from CM016620.1 coordinate 58,610,269, forward strand.
GAAAGCAAAATCGAGGCTCATCAGGTGGATTTTGCTACTCTAAGAATTTGACATCGAGATTCGAGACAAAAGGGGATGCGAAAACTTAGTGGCTGACCACTTAAGCAGAATAAAAGTACCTTTTGATGACATACCTATTAAGAAAGAATTCCCTGATGAGAGCCTATTCTCGACCGAGGCACCTCTCCTATGGTATGCCGATATGGTAAACTTTCTAGCCACAGGCTCGTTACCCACTAAGTTAGCACGTTCTGTAAGGGAAAAGCTTAGACAAGAAGCTCGATATTACATTTAGGATGACCCATACTTGTGGAAACACTGTTCAGATCAGATAATACGACAATATGTTCCAGAAACTGAGGTAGCTTCTATACTTAATTTTTATCATAGTGAAGCCTGCGGACGTCACTTTGGCCCTAAGTGGACTACTCACAAGGTGTTAGAATGTGGGCTATATTGGCCCAGAATTTTTTGAGACACAAATAACTTCTGTAAGTCTTGCAATAAATGTCAACATACAGGTAACATCACTAAACGAAATCGAATGCCCCTATCCCCGATTCATGTATGTGAAATTTTTTATGTATGGGGCATCGATTTCATGGGCCCATTTATTTCTTCATTTAACAATGTATATATAATTCTTGCAGGAGACTATGTTTCTAAGTGGATAGAAACAAAGCCTACTCATAATGATAAGGCCAAGACTGTTGTGGAGTTTCTAAAACGAACTATTTTTTTCCAAGTTTGGCACACCTCGAGCCCTAATCAGTGATCGTGGCACCCACTTTTGCAATAAAGTCATGGAGGCACTATTGACAAAATACGGAGTTAACCACCGTATAGCTATTACCATCCCCAAACGAACGGTTAAGCCGAAGTCTCGAATAGGGAAATAAAAACTATTTTGGAGAAAACAGTTCGACCCAACCAGAAGGATTGGAGTCTTTGGCTAAATGACGCACTTTGGGCCTATCGGACAGCATATAAGGGACCAATTGGCATGACCCCGTACGGACTTCTTTTTGGCAAAGCTTGCCATCTTCTGGTAGAATTAGAATATAAAGCTTATTGGGTCGTTCGACAATGTAACTTGCAGTTGGAACCTGCAGGAAGGGTAAGGAAATTAGACATCCAAGAGTTAGAAGAAATTCGCAATGATGCCTAAGAGAATGCTCGCATTTATAAAGACAAGACGAAGTTGTTTCATGATAAGAGAATAGCTACGAAGCATTTTTCGGTATGACAAAAAGTTTTGCTTTATAACTCCGTATTAAAGTTATTCCCAGGGAAGCTTCGATCTCAATGGTAAGGACCTTTTATTGTGACCCAAGCGTTCACACATGGTGCAGTTAAAATAGAGAGTGAAGAGACAGGAAACCGGTTCGTAGTTAATGGTCAACGGTTGAAGCCATTTTACAAGAATTCTCAGGCCCACACAGTCGAAAAAATTCAGTTAAAGCCACCATAATCTCATTCACAACGTCAAGCTAACAACGTTAAACAAGCACTTATTGGGAGGCAACCCAATTTTTATTTATCTTTATTTTTATTCTATTTTTTATTTTATTTTAATTATTTATTTTTTATCTTAATCATTTATTACTTATTTTATTTTGGATATTAATAAAAATTCTCTTCTTCTAACTAGGTGGACCAAAACGAAAATAGAGAGAAAAGGGGGAAAAGACAAAACTTGTAGCCAAACAGCTCTCGTCCCATCCCTATTCTAGCCTGGAATAGCGTATTCTTGCTCTAGATTTCCCAAAACTTGCAGTCAAACACTCCTTTTCAGCCAAATAAAACCCCAAAACCTAAAAAACAATCCAATTCTTTTCACAAAACCTCCATAGCTGCCGAAACCCCTTCACCACCCCCTCCACCGCTGATTTTCCAACTACCATGGTACGAACCCACTCAGGCCCAACCTCCGATGACCGTTGAGTAACGCTTACAGCGCATTGAGGACCAACTTGACACTTGTGGCCAACAACTAACCGAGCTCATTGCCATTATGTGCGAACGACAGTAACTACGCATGGAGTTCTTCTAAACTTTTCCACCTATTTATTTATTTTCTTCTACATCGAGGACAATGTGTTTTAAGTAGGGGGGAGGTACTCTTCATTATTACTATCATTTTTTTGTCATGTTTTTGGTGTTGCTGCTTGATGCTCCATTTTGCCCATTATCATTATTATTATTATTATTATTATTATTATTATTATTATTATTATTATTATTATTATTATTATTATTATTATTATTATTATTAGAATATTCTGCCTCTTTTCATTCCAAGATTTTACCAAGATTTGCCCACTATTTGACCTACATGCATGATTCTTGTCTTTTGAGAAAATTAAGATTTTTCCATAATTGATGCCATCTCCACTGTTTTATTTGTTATTAGGCTAAAAATAATTGTGATTAATAGAGTTAACTCTATCTTACTTTTTGTAAAATTGATCAAGTTTAATATAAAGTGGACACTTAATATGATTGCATGCTAAATTTATGTTCATGGCTATTAGGTGATTATTGAAACTTATTCTTGACACTTGATTGTTTTTCCTAAGTTCTCTAAAATTAAAATTTCGTTTAATGTTAACAATTTTTCCACAATTATGAGGGCAACTTCAAAATGTGACTGATTGAGTAATCGGGGTAGGGTGCTTGGGTTGTCATCCTATTTTGCGTCAAAAGGTTGTGTGACGTGTTAGGTAAAACTCCGCTAACCGGAATTAATTTTTAAGAACATGTTGGGCTAAGTAACCGGGGTGAGGTGATTGGCTGTCATCTCTCTTCGCATCAAAAGGTTTGATATGTTCTTAAGAAAAACATTATAATAAATTAGAAGTATGTTGGGCTGAGTAACCGGGGTGGGGTGCTTGGCTGTCATCTCTCTTCGCGTCAAAAGGTTCGATATATTCTTAAAAGCAAAAAATAAATAAATAAAAAGAAAAAATAAAATAAAATAAAATTTGAGGACTAAAGGAGGAAACAAATAGGGTGTCTTGGTAGGTTTGGTAATATACCTAATTTTCATGAAATAATTCAAGTCGATTCTAATTTCCATGTGTATTAATTGGAAAACTTTTTCTGTTTTACTTAAGCAAGCTTAGGGTTCTCTTTATTTTTCATACGCAATTTTGACTAATTTTTATGAAACTTTGGAGTGGTATTTCTTTTATAACAGATTCTAACTTTCACAGTGGATAAGAACCATACTTGAGGGCAAGCATGGGCTAAGTAGGGGGAATTTGATAATACTCTAGAACGACATATTTTTATGTATTAATTATATGTTTATTTTGAGTATGATCCTACTAATTTGGGCTATTTATGGTCTTTTATCTTTTAAGGACTAAATTGACAGCAAAAGTAAATTTAAGGACGAAAAGAGTGAATTTGGAGATAAAGTGGGCCAACATGCGACATAGAAAAAAAGGTAGTGCCAAAAATACAAGTATGGAAGACATAAGGACAAAAATGCAAAAGAAGAGATTTTATAGCACAAGACTCTATTTAATGTTTAATTATATTAGGATAATTATTAAGGATTATTATTTAGATTTAATTTTAGGATTTATTTTCATTTAACTTTAATTATCTTTATTTGTATTTATCTTTTAAATTTTAATTAAGAATAGGCTAGGTTTCTTAGTACTATAAATAGGGGATGAAGTGACACAAAATGGGATCGATCTTTGGCTGTAACACTCTCTCCCTCATAAAGTTTAGCCTTTTGTTCTTTCCATATTTTTTTCCAATAAAATTCTATTTCCATTATATTTGTTTCTTTCCCAAAAATCATGAGCCGCTAAGTCCATCTAGTCGAAGGTTGTCGAAATTCTCCAAAAAGGTTCATGAGGCTTAGAATCCGCGCTTAGCCTTTTCAACAGGGTATTCATCGCTTCTCTGCATTACGGCGCTAATGCTTTCGTCCATGTCCCTTAATAGGTAATCTTTTCAACTTGTGCAAGAAACGACCGCTTTGTACGTTTTGGGAAGGTTGCATAGTCAGTTCATTGTCTTTCTGCGTCAGAGTTTGGCGAGTCCAAGAGACAAAATGACGTGGTATTCGCCGTTGGGAAGTGATGATCTAGCAGAAGATAGTCCCACAAAAGCGATTATTGGCCAGAGTCAGGTTCCGCCAAATCTTAAGTCTAAATTCTTGGAGCTGGTGGTCGTAGGCGTCCTCTTCCACTATAACTGGCTTATTCTACTTGAGAAGGATCACTTAAAAGTCAATGATTGAACCCAAGGTGAATCGAGACAATCGGAGGCTGGAAAATCACCATAAGAAATCTTTTTCTCAACATTACTTTTACTTTTAATTTCCGAAATTTCCATTCAACTTTTAATTCCGTTTTTATTTTATTCCCAGATCTAAACTTTAAATTCTTTTTATTTTTTATTTTTTTTAGGAACGCAAGTTTTCTTGGGCACGATTCTGCCCAGGATTTTGAGAAACAAGCATTCATGCAATCCGGTCACTAAGGATTCGACCCTACTTTCCCTTTACTGTTCTTTTCATTATTTTATAGGAAATAGGATATTTTTGGTGCTCTCAACGACCGCATCACTAACATAATACACATGATGATTTAATTTTAGTTTTTGTTACTTGTTTAGAAATTATTTTTATAATACTTACAAGTTCTTATAATAATTAATATTTTTTAAAAAATATAAATTATTTAACTATATGATTACAATTTGTATTACCAAACATGACATAGAGAATTAGGATATAATTACATTTGTCTATCAAACACATCTAAAATATTACAATTTTTTATAATTACATGATAGTATAATAAATTAATTTGTATTATCCAAACAAATCCTAAAATCAGTGGCAAACTAGGGGCTAATAGGGGTCCCACCACCCTAAAATGAAAATTTTTTCATATGACCCTTTTAAAATTTTTAAAAATTTAAATTAGTAAAAAAAATTACACTTTATCCCCTAAAATATAAAAAATTTAATTTAATTATTTAAAAATTATAAAGATATAATCTATTAAAATGATAAAATTATATTTTTTATTTTAAAAATTATAATTTAATTTCGACCCGTAAAAAAATTTTCAGATTTCACCCCTACCTAAAATATCCTATTCGATATTCATCAATCCGTAGTATGGAGTTGGAGATATAGAGGTTGCATAGCAGTGTGCAGAATACCCAATTTAGTGAACCAAACACGCTGTTATTTCCCTATTCTAATCTCGTCGATTAGACAATTCAATAGCTATTTTATTCTATTCCAACATACCCAACATGTTATAAAATGATTTCGTATTTCTAAATTGGCTCTCCCAGGGCCTTAATTGAACGGAGAGAAGAATGATCCGTAGTAGAAAAATAAATAAATAAAATGAGTTGAACTGTGCTTAACACATTAATAAATACACTTTACAAAAGTCGTAAAAATCCATGGATGAAAGCCCTGAATGAGTCTGGAGGCTGGAAGGTCAGGTCTTTTGCATTATTTGTTTTATTAACCATGATTAGGCCACTTGCAGTTGTGATTACATAATTTAAAGCCAATGATATGATTGATTATTCGTTGTGAAGCCCCAAAAAGAAAAGAAAAGCACATGATTCCATCACGTGCCGTCTGACACTGACATCATCATATCCGGCCGCCTGCCTGGCCACCACTTCCCCTCTTCCCAATGTTCCCAACATTCAAACATCACGTGTTCTATTTTATACCCTTTCCTTCCATTTTCGTTTACCAACTCTCCCAAAATGGATGCAAAACTGGATCCTCTCCAATAGGCTAAAGATGAAATTAAGCAGAGCAAAAACATTTGAGTAGCATTGAATAAAAGAGCATAACTCACTTGCAAGGAAAGCTCTCTTAAGCTTTTCTCTTTTATAAAGTTGAACATGATTATTTAACTAATTTGGTCCTAAGTTAGAAACAAACTCACATCAATTGTCGATCATTGAAAACATATAATCTGCCAATCAAAGGAAATAATGGTAATTCACAATTCGTGTGAAAGAAAAAGGATGTGGCTTAAGTGAGTACACTTGCTCACCAAATAGCCCCTTGTATAACATAATCTGATTTTTGGTTTGCCTCCTTGGGAAAGTTCTTGCCTTCATATTCCCTCAATCATATTTTATCATTTGATAAAATAAATAATTATAATTATTATATCTTTATTGGGTTTGAGTTTAGAATTTAAAGTTTATATCACATTTTAAATTTTGGATTTAGAGTTTTATGTTTAAATAAATTATTAGTATTTATTAATTAATGTATTGTTCTCAATATTTTGAGTTTAGAATTTATGGTTTACGGCTTATATCTAATTTTTAATTTCAAGTTTTAGATTTTAAATTTTTAATTTTAAGTTTATGTTTAAATAAAGTTATTACTATTTATTTAAAAGTACCTTATGATTTTTTATTTCATCAATGAATGTGTCATGTTGTTATTGTTCACTTGCGGTGCATGAGATTCATGCACTCACAACACATCATATTTTTGATGTTTCAAATTTAATTTTGTTGTAGAATGAATGCATGGATTAAATTTTTAATATGTTTGGTTTTGGTTTTCAAAATTAATTTTGATGGTTAAAATTTCAATATTTTAAAGGTTTAAGTGTTAAAAATTATTCTTTAAAATGATAAAAAAATTCAATCAAATATTTAATTGATAATTGCAATAAAATAAACTCTTAATTAAAAGTTTGCAATCAATTGAGACATTGAACTGACTATGAAAAAAATTAATGATATGACAATTCACATGGCGTTTGGTACGAAAAAAATACTAATATGGAGAGCTTAATTTATTTTTAATTATTTTACAATGGCTTAATTGATTTTTAATTATTTAAGCTTATTAAAATATTAGAAAATTATAAAATTATAAAAATTATAGAGTAACTATAAAAATTACATAATAACTATAAAAATTATAAAAATATTATACAAATTTACAAAAAATATATAAAAAATATTAATATATTATGAAAAATATGCAAATATTATAAAAAATTAGAATTATAATTTTTTATAAAGTATATAAAATTGATAAAAAATATTGTAAAAAATATTAAAGACTTGTTAAAAAATTATAAAACTATATAATTATTTTTTGTTATTTGAAGGTTTGAAGTATTTGGTTTTTGTAATAAGAAAATGAAGAGCTTGAAGTGTGATGGTGATCGAACTTGTATGGGTGCCGGGGGCTTGAGAGACGATGAGTTTAGTGTTTGGTGGCTTAAGGTGAGTGTTGAGTAATGGTTTTGGTTGAGAAGGGGTGATGCAAGAGAAGTTGATAAGGATGAATTGAGGTATGATATAGGCAATCTATGAGGGAAAACAAAAAAGAGTAGTAATTTTCTGTTAAAAGATTTTAAAAATTATTAAAAATATTAAAATATTATGAAATCTTCAAAAATAATAAAAATAGAAAGTTATAGAAAATTTTATATAAAATATTTAATGTTTTTAATAATTTAAAACATACTAATGCTTTTATGATTTTAATAATTTTTAAATAATTTTTTATCATTTTAATATAATTTTCTATGAATTTTTATAGTTTTTTTAATAATTTTATGATAATTTGTTTTATTATAATTTCTAAAAATCATTTTAATACAAACGTCAACATTTTTTTAATGCCACATTGGTCACCATGTGATCATTTTTCCACACTAGTTACTAAATAATCATTTTTCCGTATCAGTTGCTATGTCATCATTTAACAACCCATCAGGGGCTTTGACAAAATTTATATTTAGAGACTCGATTAATTACTAACTTTAGAATAAGTATTTAATTACTCACAATTTTAATTAGCGCTTAATTAATTTTTAAATTTTTATAGGGCATCTTTAGTACTTAAAGCCTATTCTAAATTATTATATATTATGGGTTAACTCCACTAAAATGTGTCTAAACTTTAAATTTTAAATTAGTCTCTAAATTCCAAAAAAATTCTAGTTAAGTTCTTAAAGTATAAATATTATATCAATCAGGTCTCTGTACCAGTCTAACTATCAATTTAAGCATTAAATGTCAATTCAAATCTAACAAGAAGTATATGTAAAATACGTGGACAAATTGTAAACATGTGTGACATGAGCAACCAAGATCCAACCTCGTATGTATGTTTGTATGTATGTATGTATGTATGTATGTATGTATGTGTGAGTTTAGAGAATTATTTTTTTGTGAATAACAAACTGATAAATTAAACACTATTAACTAGAAATAATTAGCGGATTCTCTGCAAATAGCTATAGCCCTTCAATTCTGTCGAAAGCTAGTTTAGTGATACCATATGTTTCTATATTCTCTTCTTTAGGAATATATTCAAATTCCCAAATATCTGTTTCCAACAGAAGTTGATGAATACGTTTGATTAGTGTTGAATGAAATGTTTTTGAAAATGCTTCCTAAATTTTCTGAATAATCTCTAAGCTGTCCATTCGAATCAAAACTCTATCGTACTGTCTACTCTGAAGAAGAGTCGAGTCATCTAGAATATCCCAGAACTTAGCGTTAAAAACAGATTACTGGCCCAACCGTCTAAATTAACATTTATTATATTATTAACTTAACATTTTAATAACTTTGGAGAGAAGAAAATAACTTCAGTATTTATTATATTACTAAATTAATATTTTAATAATAATTTATTAACATATCACTAATTATTATGTGATAATAATAAAAGTAATATTAATTAACTATTGATTTATTGATTATAATTGGATAAATTAAAAATAATCAAAATCCTTAGGTATATGATACAGACATATTACATGTATTATTAATTATTATATAACAACAAAAATAATCTAATCATCCATGTAATTTTTTAATTTTCATCTTTATTTTTAAATAAATATGATATATGGTTACTAATATGAAATAATAATTATAATTATTTTGCTAATAGTATTTTTATATAAAATATAAAAATAATTTTAGTTATAGTTATTTTATTAATAAAATTTTCATATAGTTAGTATTGCAATTATTGTCATTTTTTTTACTTTGAATCCATATTATTAAATTATATTTATTATTTTAAATTGATTAACACTTTTTTTTGAATAATCTGACTAGATTTATTAATAAATAAAATTAGAAAACAAACAAATTTTTTGGGCTTCAGTCCAAAAACATAAACAGAAAAAATCAAAAGAAAATAAAAGCGGAAAGCAGGCCTAAAAAAGCTAACAAATCTAGCCCAATTCGTCCGGAAGTAACCGAACCAAACAATGCCTAAATCAAATTCAAATTCCAGTCAAATCAAAACAGTTGGATGCCACTTCTCTGTGACCTTTCAAATCCACCGACCCAACCATTAATGATAGTAGCTTTTCAAAACTGATTGACCACTTTTTCTGCTAACTTCTTCTTTTTCACCCTTTCATTTCTATCTTCCTTCAGTCCAGATGCTCTGCCAAGAAATCTCCAACGCTTGACGGACGAAATCTGGAAGTCCTCCCAACAAGTAAAAACTTTCTGCTCTTCTTAGGGCCTCTTTTGCAATGGTATGAGCGTAGCTATTTTCTGTTTTAGGAATAAATATAAACTCAATCTCCTGGAATCTATCTGTTTGGCTTTGTATGTCTCTAATAATTGCTCCGATGACCGATTTATCTGTATCTTTGCTTCGACATTTCTTAATAACTATTTTTGAATCACCCAATATCATCACTTTATTCAAACCCATAAAGATCCCTAATTTTTCTGCCTGAAACCCTGCATATGCTTCTGCCATGAACGAGGTTGCTATTTTGAAGTGGATGACTACCTTCGATGCTAGGATCTCCCCCTTCTCATTTCGGACAAGTAAACCTGTTGCCGATCTGAACGAATGGCGATCAAAAGCCGCGTCAAACTGAACTATGGCCCTTCCCCTTCTTTGTATTTGGTGATTGTTTCCAGCAAACCAATGAGTGATTTTTTCACCTTTTATTACGTCTAATTCTTCAATATAACTTCTAATCTTCCTTGCTATTTCTGTGTCTGTTAGAAGTCTTCTTTCATATAATAAGGAGTTTCTGCTGAACCAGATGAACCAAAGTCCACAGCAGAATAGCCTAATCTGTTCTTTGTTCCCTTTTTCGAAGATCCAGGTAAACCATTCCCAAATATTTAGATAATTATGATTTAACATCCATGTTAGCTTTAACTGATTCCAAACATCAATTGTTGCAGGACACTGTTGAAAAATGTGGCAGCAGTCTTCCTCTTCTTGGCGACGTCTAGGACATTGGACTTCCGCCACGACCCTTTTGAGTTTAAGGTTTACCAAGGACGGGATAAAATTCCACGATATTCTCCATGTTGTAATTTGGATTTTTGTAGGGATGTTAAGTTTCCATAATTTCCTATAGAAATTTTTTATTTTGGCATGTAAATTAATGATATTAGGATCCTAGCTAGGCTCATGTAATAGTTTATATGCACTCCTAATGGAGAACTCCCCTGTCAACTCCCCTCGCCATACTTGTAAATCTTCATGAACAAACTCCGCAAGTTGGATCTGCAAAATTTTCTCCGCTGTATCAACTGGAAAGGTATTTCTTACCACCTCTGTTTTCCAGCTTCTATTAGTAGCATCAATTAAATCCGACACTAACTTAACGTTTTCATTATTCACTTGATTCAAAATTCTATCTGCTTCATTTCCTAAAATCCACAAATCACCCCAAACGGAAATTTTATCACCCCTCCCAACCCTTCAGCATACTCCTTTCTCAAGAAGCCCTCTCGCAGCATAGACACTTCTCCAGGTAAGTGAAGGTAAACTTCCTAACTGAGCTTCATAAAAATTCGAGTTAGGATAATATTCTGCTTTCAACACACGCGCTAATAATGAATTTGGAAAATTAATAAGACGCCACCCCTATTCCTAAGACGCCACAAAAACCAAGGCCACCATCTTCCTTTAATAAACATAAATCTTTCTAAGCACACCAATGAATACCTTTCCTATTGCGACTTTTCTGCCACCAGAACTGTAACAGACCGAATTTGACCCTAATTGGAACGGTGGTTTCGGGACCACGAATCTGAGTCTGAGAATTATTTTAAATATTATATTTTGTGTTTATTATATGTGAATTAATGTGTGTGAAAGTTTCGTAGAAAAATTTAATCATTTGTGTGTTCAATTTAGAAAAAGGACTTAATCGCGTAAAAGGTAAAAGTTGCAAACTATAGTGAAATGCACCAAATTGAGTGTGGCTTTTTAAAGTGAGGCATTAAAAGGGCAATTAGCCCATTTTAAGAGTTAGTGGCCGGCCATGGACAAAACTAACCTTAATATTTATATTTTGGTTATGTTTTAATAATGGCTAAATTGGTAAATAGGTAATTAAAGTATATATGTTAATGTTAATAAAATAATAAAGCAAAAACACTCATCTTTTTAGCTTGGGAATAGCTGAAAGCTAGCAAGGAAGAAAGAAAGAATAAGCTTTGGTATTTTCGGCCTTGTTCAAGCCAAATTAGGTATGGATTTTAGCTCGATTTTTGATAATTTTTACGTTTTTGAGATCGTTGCTTCGTATATTACCCGACCCATGCTAGAATTTTTGAGATTAGTATGTATGTGAAATTCGGCCATTGACATGTTCATGTGGTTTTTGATGTTTGATTATTTTATATTAAAGTTATGTTAAAGATTAACAAGTTTTGAATTGGAAATTTTGGTGAAATTGAGTATTAAGGGCTAATTTGTAAAAATAAATTTTTAGAGGGGCTTATTTGAAAAATAAATGAAAGATATGGACTAGTATGGTCCCTATGAATATTCGGCCCTAAGGTACCATATTGAAATTTTGTGTATTTTGTGTTTTGTGCAATTAGGACTAAATTGTAAAAATGTGAAATAGTAGGGGTAAAATGGTAATTTACCTATTTATATGCTTAGGGACTAAATTGAGATGAAATGTACTTGAATGAGCTGAATTTTAATGTGTTTAGATCAAGAACAAAGAAAAACGGATTTGGATCGGGGAAAGACGAAGGTTATCGAATAGCCGATTTACGCGGTCCGTTGACAGTCGAGGTAAGTCCTTAAGCGAATATATGCTAAAGAATTATTTATGAATCTAATGAATGATGAAATTCGAATATTTTTAGCATGAATCCATGAATTAGCCGAATGCAAGGGTACTAAATTGGATTGATTGTAATTTTATTTAATGTGATGTGAATAAATGCATTTGGTTTGATATGTGAATGTAATATGTGATATATGGGTTGTTGTGAAGTTAGCATTATGAAATGTGAATTGAAGGATTAATCATATTGATAATCGGGCTTCGAGCCTAGCAGGCCTTGTGCCTGTGATCTGTATCGGGCTTTATGCCTAGCAGGCCTCGTGCCGGTGACATATTTCAGGCTTATTGCCTAGCAGGCTTAATGCCGGTGTTTTGACTTTGGACCTTGAGTTCAGCAGGCTTAGTGCCGGTGTGTGAGATTCGGGGTAATGTTTAGCAGGTTCTAACTAGTGAGTTGCTATTCTAAGATTTGATTATGTGCTAATGAATTTATAAAATGAATTAAGTATGCCTAAGCATGTGGAGGTGAATTTGTTAATTCGGCTACAAGGTATGTGTTATTCCTACTCAAGTGTTATACGAATATACATATATATATATATATATGTATGTATGTATGTGATGTCATTGAGTAAATGAAATGATAAGAAGAATTTGTTATACAAGTGATAGACGAAAAAAAAATATGGACTATGCTATAAGAAAATTTGGTTAAATGAAAGTATAAGTAGTTAAAGGTATTTGTAAAGGTATACGGATGTGTACAAGTTGGTGTTATATATGTGAATATTATATATACATATTCGGCCATAATGTATATATATAAGTTAAGCTATGCTTATTTAATGTTATGAGTTGGTTGTTTAAAAAATGCTTAATTAATTGTATGTGATAATGTTTCTGCTTAAGACTTACTAAGCTAGTAAGCTTACTCTGTGTGTTTAATGATCTGTTTTATAGATTTTGGTCAAGCTACGAGCTCCGGGGATCGTCACTGAAGTCATTCACACTATCGGCTCTTGATGGTACCTATAATGTTAGACTTTTGTGCTTAAGAAATGTATAGGCTAGCTAAGTTTTCGAATGATGGTATAATAATGTATTAAGGCCATGTGAAAGTGGCTAATTTTAATGTTAATGTTTGATGGTATGAATCTCTCCTTGGTGTGATATGCGTGGATAATATGCTTGAATGATGTATATGAATTGATGCATGTTTCCTCATCATGATAATAGGGTTCGGTTTTGAATAAGGAAAAATGTTATAATTATTTTGGGTTGATTATTAAAGATACGAATTGAAAACTGAATATAAGAAAGTGAATGAGTAGTACTATGTATTTCGAACTAGTTATATAGTATATGTTTGGTATGTTATTTAACGAACCTTGTGTCTATGAATCTTCATTGTGAAAATGGTGAAATAAGCATGAATTTAGAAACCATTCAAGTTGTACACGGTTATAAATGTTATATATACATATGGAACGCTTTGAAAACTTATTGGTACATTTTGGTTCAATTATGTACTTATAAACGAAACTGTGTGAACCTTGATTTACTTGGGCATTGGATCTATTTGAATATAGTATTAGTTATGTTCATGTTATTTCATATGTGTACTCTTGTATATTAGCCAAATAAGTATATGCATATAATTGTTTATTGAGCATTTAAATTGGGACACATGATATTATGTAATGTGATGGTTTATTCGACCACAATGAAAATAATTACTTACCATGTATATTCAGCCTTACAGGTGTAATATAGTAAGGTGAAATTGGATCATGTCTCTTTATTCAAATAGTTATATTTGGTTTGTTTATTTAAATTTTATAATAATAAAGATAAGATGAACGAAAATTATGGTATTGAATTAGTATGGTATTAGTAAAATGTATATTACATGTTTGATTTGAGTAGTTTATGTTTGTGTCATATAACTTAGTTAAGTAAATTAAGCATGATTTCTGTATGTGATTGGTTGCTTATATTGTAACATTATATAAGTATGTTTAATTATGATTTGATTTATTGAACAAAGGTTGAGATTTATTTGGTAATGCCCGTAACCCTAGTCCGGCGACGGATACGGGTTAGGGGTGTTACAAGAACTTAGCTATTATTCCCTCCAATTCCACACAAAGAGCCTTAAGAAGTAAAAAACAAGCCATCATAAAAGTTGGAATAGCTTGGATTACATCTTTAATAAAGACTTCTTTTCCTCCTTGGGAGAGATATCTAATACTCCAATTATCTACTCGTTGTTTAAATCTATCCTTCAAATTTTGAAAAGACAATCGCTTCTTTCTTCCCACCATATTAGGAAGCCCTGGATACCTTTCTGGATCAGTTGATCTTCTAACTCCAAGTATTTGTGAGACTGCAATCCTTTCCCTCTCTTGTGTGTTAGTGCTAAAGAAAACAGTCGATTTATCATAATTAACACATTGGCTTGAATTCATCTCATACTCCTTCAAAATATGTTTTAAAGAATGTACTCCTCTTTCTGTAGCTTTTGCAAATAAAATACATTCTTCTGCGAAGAGTAAGTGAAAAATAACTGGACCACTTCGACTAGCTTTAACTCCATTTAGAATGCTTCCTGCTTTTGCCAGCCTCATTAGACTCGAGAGTCCTTCCCCACAAAATAAAAATAAAAAAGGGCTTATCTTTGTCTAAGACCTCTAGGTGGAAGAAAAATTTCACTTGTATTTCCATTGAAAACCACAGAATATGATACTGTGGATACACATTTTATTATCGTATCAACCCATCTTGGATCAAATCCCATCTTCTTCATTACCCCCTCCACAAAATTCCATTGAACCCTATTATATGCCTTGCTCATATCTAGTTTCACTGCCATAAGCCCTTTTCTCCCTACCTTCTTGTTTTTTAAAGTATGCAAAATTTCATAAGCAAGTAACACGTTATTAGAAATCAACCTCCCTAGAACAAAAACACTTTGTGCTAAATCTATACATTTATGAATCACTACCCGAAGCCGATTAGCAATGACCTTAGCTATCAGTTTATAAATCACATTGCATAAGCTAATTGGTCTGAATTGAGTATATTAGTAGGATTCGGAATTTTCAGGATTAGCATAATATTTGTTTTATTAATCGAGCGTAAATCCATACCGTCGTTCAATCTTTGAAGGCAATAATTAGAGACATCCTCCCCAATGATCGGCCAGCATTTCTGGTAGAATATGGCTGGTAGCCCATCCTTTCATGGAGCTTTTGTAGGGCCCAATCCTGATATACCTTCTCGTATCTCCTCTTTTGTGTATCTGGCCTTTAATTTGTAATTATCTTCATCCGAGATGCACAATTCAATTCCTGACAATATTTTATCATTGTTGTATTGTCTTCCCGCTAAAAATAACTTCATCAAATACAATCGAGCAATTTCCTCCATCTCCTTACTCTCCTTTGTTTCTCTACCATCTTCAAACTGCAATTTGTAAATTAAATTCCGCTTTCTTCTTTGTGTCGCTTCTTTGTGAAAAAACGTTGTGTTTCTGTCTCCAAGTTTCAGCCAATTTATTCGAGCCCTCTGTTCCCAGTAGCTTTCATCCTTAACAATCTCAAGATTCAGGTGAATCTTTGTATCAATAATTTTTGCCAGGTTTTCATCATTTCGGTCAGTTTAAATAGCGTTGCCAACTTTGAAGTAAGAACCTCTTTTTTCATTTTCCTATTTCGTCGAATTTGGTCTGCCCAGCTCTCCAAACCTCCTTTCATAATTTCCAACTTATGCAAAAGATCACCTGTGGAATTTTCCCAAATACTTCTAACTTCCTCAAAAAAAGTATCTTCAAGAACCCACCAAGCTTCAAACTTAAAATTCTTTTTAATCAGCCTTCTAGCTTTATATTCTGTATTAATAAAAAGTGGGCAATGATCCAAAAAGGAATGTGGAAGATGTTGAATTAGGGAATCTGGGAATAAGGAACTCCATTCCTCCGTAGCAACTCCTCTATCAAGCCTTTCTTGAATATTTGTTTCCGGTAGATTACCTCTTTCCCAAGTAAACCAGTTTCCTGAATAACCCATATCCGCCAAATTACAATCTTCTAACACCTTTCAAAACTCTTCCATTCTTCTCTCTTCTTTAGGTAGTCTACATTTCTTTTCGAAACCATATAATATTTCATTAAAATCCCCACAAACCAGCCATGGATACTCACCCTGATTGCGTAATCTCCTCAACAAATTCCATGATTCATCCCTGTCATGTATGTATGGAGTCCATAAAAACCTATAAATCTCCATTTCTTTCCATCGTCTACTTCTTCAATAAGCACATCAATATGATGATTAGAGAAACTTTGTAGTGCTATATTAACATCCCCTCGCCATGCTAAACTTAGTCCACCTCTAGAGCCAATTGAATCAACATCAATACCAAATTGATAACCACATCTTTGTCTAACATTTTCCATCTTGTACCTGTTAATTTTTGTCTCCATTAAGAAGACCACTTGGGGATAGTGTAGCTTTAGAGAATGCCGAAGTTTCTGAACTGCCCGAGGATTCCCTAAACCTCAGACATTCCAACTTAGTATTTTCATTGCAACCGGTCGACTTACCTCTTGGTAGCCACCGATAATTGATGATTTGCTTCAAACATTCTCCTGTTTCTACCTTCTATAGTATTGCTTTCTTCAATGTCCTCTCTAGCTCTCTTCTTTCCCTCCTCCCCTATAACCACCTCATTCTCCAGATCGTGATCCATCGCCATTTGGCTTTGTCCCCTTATTATGTTTTTATTTGGCTTTGTCCCCTTATTATGTTTTCTTTCCCTATTCTTGAGGGAACACTTCTACCTTCTAGGTTAAAGCCTAGGACAGGATCAATACATCCAAATCTTCTGGCACCACCCCATCTACCATTCCCTCTAGAATTATCATTTTCACTGGTTTCGCCCGCTCCTCCTCCTTCCTCTCTTAGCCAGACACTATTCATTGCTTGAGCTCTTCTTGATTGCGCACGCAAAGTCAAATCCCAACCCATCTCCGTAATTTCAACCCCTAACTCCATCTTAGCTTCACAAAAGGAATCACTATGGCCTAGACGACCACAAAAGAAGCAAAAAAGAGTCAATATTTCATATTTGAAGCTGACGTAAGAGCATTTGCTATTGAACATGACTTGTTTTTTCCTTTTAAGAGGGCGGCGAATATCCATTTTGACTCGTACTCACAGAAAATTTCTATTCTCCTTACCCAAATTTGAACTGTCATACTCTATAAACTTTTCTACGAAATTTCCAAGTTGCATAGCCAAATTTTCAAAATAGTAACCGATGGGAACGTCATGAACTTGTACCCAAAAAGGTGTGAATATTAAAGGGATTTTTTAATAGATCCTCTTCCCATTGTAGTCTATGCAAAAGCAGAAAATGATTATTAAATGTCCAAAGTGACCCATTTAGAACTCTTTCCATATCCATAATATGAAAAAATTGAAACAAAAACCTTTCCCCCCCCAGATCTCGAACTTGCACACCCCTAACTGGATGCTATAAATTAGCCATGGTGCTTTTCATTGCTGGAAAGTGAATAATACTTGCTGTAAGAAAACATCTTACCACATTAAGAATTTCTTCCTTCCTTACCGAATTTGGATCTGTTTGTATTTGTAGGATTACTTCTTCTTCCTCCTCAAGAGTTAGATCGGCAAAATCTGATTCCATAGATACCAGAAGAAAAACGCTAACAAAGAAAACTGTTTTGAAGCTTTTGAGAAAATTTTTAGAGATGACGCCCGTCAAAACAATTAGATCATGAAAAAAATAAAAAACCTAAAACTTGCCAGAGAGCAGACAGAGACGTGTTAGGGTAGCAGACACAAAATTAAATTGATTAACACGTAAAAGTGTTATAATTATATATAAATTAAAATTAAGATTTAGCACTATAAATAGATACATTATCAATATATTTCATTTAAGTAGCATTTAAAAAATTATCTGGAGAAAATAAATTTTTATCATTATTTAATAGATTTTGTATTTTACTTAAAAAAAGTCTTTGATTATTATTTGATATTAGTAATATTTTTTGGGGGTTGGCTAAAAAAACACCCCCAACATATAAAAAAAACACCTTAATTCTCCTTTTCCGTGTAATTGATTACAACATTACTCATTTTATTGGATGATTGTCTTTCCCAATGAGTCTTTTTATTAATACAATAATTAGAGTCAAGATCTTAAATTAATGTGGTCTAAAAAATTAATTAGTACATTTTCCAAATATCTTCATTTTCAACATCTTAAATTACTTAGGGTAATCAATTTAGTCCAAAAAATTAGAGTCAACATCTTAAAAAACTGGAAAAATTAACTTTGTTGTAATTAATACATTAAATAAGTAGAGTTATATATATATATATATATATATATATATATGTTTATTTTTGTTAAAAATATAACGTCGGTAATGACAAATATTTCACAAAGAAAAGAGAAATAAAAATGTAAAGAACACACAGATTTTACGTGGAAACCCTTTCGGGAAAAAAAACCACGGGCAGAAGAGAAGAAAATTCACTATGACGAATTCGAATCCATTACAAGAGGAATAGACTATGTCTATTTATAGGCTTGTAAAGCCATATTCTAATAGGAGCGTAGTAAGATTGAAACTCCTTATTCTAATCAATATCAAATAGATGGAGTTTAATAAGGTTTAAAAAACCTTATTTAAAATAAAATAAAAGAAGTGTCGTTCTATAGGGATTCTTCTTTTATTTTATTTTAACATTTTATTTTATTTAAATAAGGATTCGGGTCACTTAATTCTAACAATCTCCACCTTGATACGAATTCTCAATAAACAAGTTATTCATCACGAACTCTCAACGAACAAGTTCTCCACCTCTTCCATAAAACCCCTTAAGGGTTTAACTTCAACAATGAACACCAACCAAGTCTAAGCAATGCTCAAACTTGGTTATAGGAAGTGACTTAGTCATCATATCTGTAGGATTTTCATGAGTACTAATTTTGCTCACAATAATATCACCACGAGCAATAATATCACGAACCAAATGATACCGAACATCAATGTGTTTTGTTCTCTCATGAAACATTTGATCTTTTGTAAGGAAGATGGCACTCTGACTGTCACAAAATACTGTGGTGATTTGAAGGTCTTCATTGAGCTCACTAAAGAGTCCCTTCAACCAAATAGTTTTTTTACAAGCTTCAGTAATCGTCATGTACTCAGCTTCAATGGTAGACAAAGCGACTGTAGTTTGCAAAGTAGCTTTCCAACTGATTGCACAACCTCCAATTGTAAAGGCATAACCAGTGAGAGATCTTCTTCTATCAAGGTCTCCAGCAAAATTAGCATCAACATACCTAATGACTCCATCTCTAGTTCTTCCAAACTGTAAGCAAACATCAGTAGTACCTTATATGTATATTAAAATCCACTGAACTACTTTCCAATGTTCTTTACCGGGATTCGCCATGTATCTGCTAACTGCACTAACTGCATATGATAAATCTGGACGTGAAAAAACCATAGCATACATGAGAGATCCCACTGCACTAGAGTATGGAACATGTGACATGTACTCAATCTCATCATCTGATTGTGGAGACAAAGCCGATGAAAGTCTGAAGTGGGCTGCTAAAGGAGTACTAACAAGCTTAGCACTCTGCATATTGAACCTGTAAAGAACTTTCTCAATGTACCCCTTCTGACTTAGGTACAATTTACTTGCTTTTCTATCTTTGAGAATCTCCATACCAAGTATCTTCTTTGTTGGTCCCAAATCTTTCATCTCAAATTCTTTATTTAGTTGGGCTTTGACCTTTCTTATCTCTCATTTATCTTTTGCTGCTACCAACATGTCATCAACATAAAGAAGTAGATACACAAAAGAACCATCACTGTTTTTCTTAAAGTAAACACAGATGTCAAAACTACTTCTTTTAAAATCATGAGAAGTCATAAAAGAATCAAACCTCTTGTACCACTGTCTTGGTGACTGTTTCAAACTGTAAAGGGACTTTTTTAGCAAGCAAACATAGTCCTATGTTTTCGAGACTGTAAATATCTTCCTCAAGTTCTCCATGTAAAAATACAGTTTTTACATCTAACTGCTCAAGCTCCAAATCATGCATGGCCACAATACCAAGCAAAGCTCGAATCGAACTATGCTTTACAACTGGGGAGAACACATCTGTGAAGTCCACTCCTGGAATTTGACTATAACCTTTTGCAACAAGCCTTACTTTATATCTGGGTTCTTCAAGTCCTGGACTCCCTTCTTTCTTTTTAAACACCCATTTACAGTGAACAACCTTTTTACCTTTAGGAAGTTTCACAAGATCCCATGTTCTATTTTTATGGAGTGATTCCATCTCCTCTTGCATAGAAAACATCCATTTTTCTGAGTCTTCACAGCTAACCGTCTCAGAATAATTAGGCGGCTCTTGGTTTGCATCTACATCTTCAGCCACATTTAAAGCATAAGCAACTAGATCAGCCTCGGCATACTTCTTTGGAGGTTTGATTTCTCTTTTAGTTCTGTTTTTGGCGATAGAGTATTGTGGTGAAGAAGCAACTCTATTCTCAATTTTTGTACTGGCTTGAGGAGTCGACTCTGTATTAATCTGATGCTCCACCTGCTTTTGATTTTCTTTATTGGAAGAACCTTTAAGAGATAAGTTAGGTATCATAGCAGTTTCATCAAAAACAATATCTCTACTAATCATAACTTTTCTATTTTCAGGACACCATAATTTATACCCTTTTACACCAGCTTTATAACCAAGAAAAACACATTTAATGGATCTCGGTTCCAGTTTTCCATTATCAACATGAGCATACGCAGGACATCCAAAGATCTTTAAATCAGAATAATTAGCAGGATTACCAGACCATACCTCTTGTGGAGTCTTTTCTCAATGGCAATGGATAGAGATCGGTTGATTAAAAAACATGCAGTAGAGGCTGCTTCGACCCAAAATGACTTTGGTAAGTTGGCATTTGACAACATACATCGAACCTTCTCCATGATCGTTTTGTTCATTCTTTCTGCAACGTCGTTTTGCTGTGGAGTATGGCGAACTGTCAAGTGTCTCATGATTCCTTTTGACTTGCACAGTTTATTGAACTCATCAGAACAAAACTCTAAGTCATTGTCTGTGTGAAGGTATTTTATTTGTTTTCCCGTCTGTTTTTCAATCATAGGTTTCCAAGACTTAAATGCGAAAAACACATCGCTTTTCTACTTCAGGAAGAATGACTAAACTTTTCTGGAAAAATCATCAATAAAAGTTAGCATATAATTAGCTCTACCTCTCGAAGGCACTCTTGATGGCCTCCACAGATCAGAATGAATATACTCTAACGTTCCCCTCATGTTATGGATTCCTCTGGTGAATCGAACTCTCTTTTGCTTCCCAAAAACGCAGTGCTCATAGAACTTCAGTTTGCAAATTCCTTGCCCATCAAGAAGTCCTCTTTTGCTCAATTATGTCATGCCATTCTCACTCATATGCCCTAGACGTACATGCCAAAGTTTAGTAATATTATCATCTGACAAGGAAGAGGAAGCGACAGCTGCATCACCAAGAACAGTAGAACCCTGCAAAACATATAACTTGGTAGTCTTTCTCTGCCTTTTCATCACAACGAGGGAACCTTTGGAAATCTTCAAAATCCCACTTTCAGCTGTGTATTTGTACCCTTTTGAATTAAGAGTACTTAACGAAATTAAATTTCTCTTCAATTCTGGAACATGTCGTACGTCACTAAGTATTTTGACAACTCCATCAAACATCTTAACTTTAATTGTTCCAACACCTGCGATTTTACATGAAGCATTATTTCCCATCAAAATAACACCTTCAGACACTGTTTTGTAATTTGTAAACCAATCTCGATTGGGACACATGTGGAAGGTGCATCCCGAATCAAGTATCCACTCCTCGCTCACTTTAGAATTGTTGACAGAAGCGACTAGAAGTTCACCATCGCTGTAGTCTTCTACAACATCAGCTTTACCAGAATTTTCTGGTTGTTTTCCCTTTTGATTCGCAGCCTCCCTTTTAATCTTGTTCTGTAGCTTATAGCACTCGGATTTAATGTGCCCTTTCTTCTTGCAGAAGTTACAAGTTTTATCTATGTTTGAAGACTTCGATCTACCCTAAGATTTACTGCGAGGATTTCGATCATGTGTCATTCCATGATCATTATCAGCATTCCGATGTTGTCTCCCACGAACAATGAGACCCTCTCCCTGAGAGTCAGTTTTAACCACAAGATGCTTCATCTTATCATACGAGGTCAAAGAATCATAAACCTCATCAACTGTGAGAGACTCGCGGCTATATAAAATCGTGTCTCTAAAGGTTGAATAAGACGGGGGCAACGAACAAAGTAGAATCAACCCTAGATCTTCCTTATCATATTGAACCTCCATGGCCTCCAAGTTTGAGAGAATTTATTTAAACACTGTTAAGTGTTCGTGCACAGACGCACCTTCCTCCAAACGATGAGCATAAAGATGTTGCTTCATATGCAACTTGCTAGTTAGAGTTTTCGACATACATATTTGTTCTAGCCTCTTCCATAATGCAGCGGCGGTCTTCTCCTTCATCACATCCTGTAAAATTTCGTTAGACAGATGTAGATATAACTGTGTTAACGCCTTTCGATCCTTGCGCTTCTTCTCTTCCTCCGTCAATTTCGAAGGCATCTTATCTACCTCTAGTAGGGCTTCCTCTAAATCCATCTGTGCAAGAACTGCCTGCGTCTTTATCTACCACAACGTGAATCTGTGATCCAACAGCGGATTTTCATACTTCAAAGACGTCATTACTGTGATCGAGATGAAAAATCCGGAAGCTTGGATACCAATTTGTGAAAAAATATAACGTCGGTAATGACAAATATTTCACAAAGAAAAGAGAAATAAAAATTTAAAGAACACACAGATTTTACGTGGAAACCCTTTCGGGAAAAAAACCACGGGCAGAGGAGAAGAAAATTCACTATGTCGAATTCGAATCCATTACAAGAGGAATAAACTATGTCTATTTATAGGCTTGTAAAGCCATATTCTAATAGGAGCGTAGTAAGATTGAAACTCCTTATTCTAATCAATATCAAATAGATGGAGTTTAATAAGGTTTAAAAAACCTTATTTAAAATAAAATAATAGAAGTGTAGTTTTATAGGGATTCTTCTTTTATTTTATTTTACCATTGTATTTTATTTAAATAAGGATTCGAGTCACTTAATTCTAACAATTTTGATGAACATTAACAACACCCTAACGTAAACTCATATTATTATTAACAAAATTAAGTAAGTCCTTCTCACTACACTCTATTATTTGTAATTTTATTTTTTATAAATTTGTTCAAAACTGTTTTTTTATAAAAATCTATTTTTCTAATTTTTTTCTTTTTTTATTTATTAATTCTTGTATAAATTAAAATATGTTTTAAATTTTTATAACTACTATTTTTTCGTCATAATTTGTAGTGTTCAACAAAAGATGTCGAATTTTTACGAAAGTAACTTAAATGAAGGCAATGAGATCTCTATGGCGACATCACCATTTTTTACCGATCGGGTATAATATTTATCATGATGTTAATATTTTTTTATCTTCATAACATTTAATATTTGTTAATAAAATTATTTAAATTTTAGGTGTTCGAGTCTCGTGAAGAGCTGATGCAATGGGTGCAAAACACGACATTCTCTCTTGGTTATATCATCGTCACGAGAAGATCAAAAGCAAAGGAAAATGGTGTGGTGTCTTACATCACACTTATTTGTGATGTGGCGGTGAATACAAATTTAAAAAATCAAGTAAAAAGTCTGGCACCAAAAAGACCAACTGTAAATTCTGATTGGTAGGTTCGTATTTAAAACAATATGATGGGTGGACGTTGAGGGTGATATGTGATCAACATAACCATCCACCTGCACAACATATGGAGGGACATGCTTATGCAAGGCGGTTGAAAGAAAACGAAAAAAAATTGTTGGTTGATTTGACGAGTAAGAATGTTACACCATGTGACATATTATCAACACTGAAGGAGCAGGACGAGAATAACGTTTCTACACTAAAAACCATACAATGCACGGAAAAAGCTTCGCTCGTCCTAGAATGTCGGTAAAACTCCGATACAGGTTCTTATGTTTCTTTTGAATGATAAACAATTTTTTACTGAGTTTTCAGTAAATAATATTTCAAATGAATTGGAAAATCTATTCTTCATTCATCCACGATCATTGGATATATGGCGTGCATTTCTACACGTTTTGATTGTAGACGCAACGTACAAAACGAACAAATATGATCTGCCTTTTGTTCAAATTGTTGGCGTGACTTCAACCAAGAAGAATTTAGTATAACTTTTGGCTTTATCATTAACGAAAAGGAGGAGAACTATAATTGGGCATTAACATGTCTAAAGTTGACACTAGAAGAGTGCATGTACCCACGTGTTATTGTGACAGACAGAGAGTTGGCTCTGATGAATGCATGCCAACAAGTTTTCCCCGATGCCACTTAGTTACTATGCAAATGGCACATTACTAAAAATATTAAAAAGCATTGTAGGTAGTCTATCAAGTCGCAACATGAGTGGGACTCCTTTCGTGCTATGTTGACTATACTCGTTGAATCTCCGACATAGATATTGTACACCGAAAACTACAGAAAACTCCAATCAATGTTGAGCGAATATCCAGGTACAAGTTTTCGTTATTCTATAAATAATTGTTTATAGTTTTAGAAGACTTTTTATACATAACTATCATTTATATAAATTCAGGTGTTTTAAAATATCTAGATCAAGTATGGTTAAGCAAATATAAGAAAATGTTTGTGTCAGTCTGGATTGATCGGCATCTCAACTTTGGAGAACGAACTACGAATAGAGTTGAGAGCCAGTATGCAAAGCTAAAGAAATACCTTTGTGCAAAAAATTCTTCTCTAGATAAATTTGTTGGTTGTATCAATCAGATTGTGAAGTCTCACTTACATCGATAAATGAAAGTTTTGAAAAGAGTAGAATTGTCCTCAAACACAGACACAACTTACCGTGTTTCAGATTATTGCGGAGTTTTGTGGCACTTGAAGCTCTAGATATCCTAGAAGGGGAACTTCAGCTGTCGAGTAGACATCAACTTGACTCTTCAAACTGTGGTTGTAAACTACGTCATAGTTGTGGGTTACCATGCGCTTGCATGCTATCAGTCTACTTGAATTCAGGTGGTATATTTAACAATTATTTTCTAAATTTTATTTATATATTGAATTTTTATAAACTAATGGCATTTCAATGCAGGTGAGTGTATTCCGTTGGATTCAATAGATGTATTTTGGAGGAAGCTTGACTTATCACCGTCAACTTCTATAGAAAATGAGGATATTTTTTGTGACGGTGAGTTAGAAATGTTTAAAGAAAACTTCACTGAGCAGTCAAAAGTCGGGAAAAAAAGTCTGTTAAGAAAGTTAAGAGATATATTCCAACCAAGTAAAACACTCATTAAAGAACCTACAATTCAAAAAAATACGTGTAGACGACCAACCTTGAAGAAACAACAACAAAAACGAGTCGATTCTATAAGTCAAGCTCCCAGAAGACGTAGCCATTCAACCACGTCAAAATCTGTTGGGTTGGATCTGGTAGAGTTGAACAAAGAACCTGCAAGACATAGTTCATACGTAATCGAAATTCCAGACTTAAACCAGTAGCCATTAGAGCAAGTTTCAGACTTCATAGCCTTAAACCAGATGCCTGAATCATGTGACACTCATCCACTAATGAAAGAAATTCTAGATATGTTCCACCCTTACATCACACATGTACAAGATGTCAGGGGTGATGGAAATTGTGGATTCCGAGCAATATCTGTTTGTCTTAGTTATGGCGAAGATCAGTGGCTCTATGTTCGACATCAACTGCTAGACGAGTTATGGAGTTCATATGATGTCTATGCTAGAGTTTTCACCGATGGAATCGATGAATTACGTAATTCACTATGTTTCTCACAAGCGCCTGCACTAGCAGAACACTGGATGGTTATGCCTATGACAGGTGTCCTGATTGCCAACAGGTTTGGGGTGATCCTCAATTATTTAACCAAGCGAGGTGACATAACTTCCTTTCCTCTTTGGAGAGGTCCAGAACATTTTCAATACCATCATGCTATTACAATTGCACATGTATATGATAATCATAATGTGATGGTACAATTAGAAGGAGATTACCCAATGCCTACCATTTCGGCTTATTGGATCTGCCATAGAGCCCCGTCTACAGCTGGATGGCAAACCATGTATATGTCATGTTTGAAATTTTATAGACAACTGAAACCTTGTAATCTCAAAACACATGTTATAACTATAGAGGGTTATTGTTGAATAATATTAATTTATTATATTTTAGCATTTTGCTCATATTTTTGTATTTATGTATTCATATATATGTTTAACAATAATCCTATAATAAAAAAATATGTTGAATAATAATAATACTTATAATATTTAATAATAATACAATAATAAAAATATGTTTAACAATTAAATGAGATAAAAAAGTGAGTGGAAAGGTGATAATTAATTCTTAATCATTACAGTAGAAAGAAGTTAATTACTAACTAATCAATAAAGTAAAAGAACATTAATTAATAATTAATTATTAATTATAATAAATGTGTGTTATTTATTAGGATATTTTTTTAATATGTTGAGGATGTTTTTTTAACCGACCCCTATTTTTTTGTTGTGAAGTTGAATGGAGAAACAAAAGTCAAAATGCAATTAATTGCATTGGAAATTAAACCAATAATAAAACCTCTTTGATAGAAGATGATGATGAGAATAATAAATTGAAGAAGAATATGAATGTGGAGAACATAAAAATATTTTTACAATATTATTAATATTTATTTTTCAAATTAAATTTTATTTTATTATTTTGACGAAGTTGAATGTTTTAATTCGTCTTTATTTTGATATTTTAGGAATTTGGGTTTTTTAAATTTTATTTAATTTATTACATATGATTTATTTTTAAACTTTTAAAATTTAATTATGGTTTGTATTTCGGTAATTGTTTAAATTTGATTAAATAATAATGTTTTAAAATTAAATAAATTAATAGTTTTACCAATTCTGTAAAATCGCTCATAATTCATAATGTTGTGTGTTACAATGTATTGAGTGATCAAAATTTATAATTTCATTTTTATAAAAATTATAATTTTATTTCAATATAATATAGTAGATAATTTGTTATCAAAAAGCTATAAGTTACAACAGTTAATTTTTTTATCATATGAATTTTACATATCTTTAAAATATTTTAGGTATAATGATAAATTTAACTCTCAACGTTTATATAAATAAATAAATATATATATATATATATATATATTGTCAATTTGGCTCTTATTCTTTTTGAATTAAATTTGACAATTAACTTTTCAAAAAAGAGTTATTGTTGTTCTTTAACGAAAATATCGACTAAAGCATTAGTTTTTCATGATATTGGCATAGCATGACAGTCTACGTGTACTTCTTACTGACATTACACTATTTGTCATATATGTCACACCAACAAGTAATTTAAAAATATAAAAAATTTCAAAAAAATAAAAAATAAAAAGTTCATAAAATTCAAAAAATTAGCATGAAGCACACGTAGCTTGTCATGTGGGTTACCATGTTTGAAAATTTAATGCTTTAATTAGTATTTCTTTTAAAAAAATCAATTTGACTATTTTAAAAGGTTGAGAGTCAAATTTAGTTCGAAAGAAGAATAAAAGTCAAATTGAAAAAATATGTAAACATTAAGGGCTAAATTTATCATTATATCAGTATTTTATTATTATGCTATTAATTGTTAAAAGTTTAAATACATAAAAACATTAAATATTTTTAATACAAAACACAAAATGTACTTTGATAAATTTTAAAATAATAAAAATCCAATCTCAATTTATTCTCCAGAAAATGTCAACAACTTATTTCATCGATAACTTATTTGATTCCAATTTTTTTTATCGTAATTAGGGTATTCACCGCCAATAATAATGACTAATCTCCCAGTTATGGGTGTTCTCTAAAAAGGTAAATAAATAGTCATGAAATGTATTCCATTTCCATGAGCAAGGATTAAATCACCAACTACATAGTTAAGGGATGAGATGAGCAACCATCACTCGCTCATAGTTGATTTGAATTTCTTAATAGATCTTTCTCTACATTCATGTTCTATGTTGAGTAAATACAATAAAAATACTATTAATATAATGTTTAAACTAAAAACTAATTATATTTATTTTATTAATAATATTAATTCAAATAACACGTTGAAAAATAACTTTATATTTGATCCTACCAAAGCAAAAAATATTACTTTAGCTCTTACGGCATAAAAATTATTTATTTCAGAACTCAAAATAATAATAATAATAATAATAATAATAATAATAATAATAATATTAAATGTATTTATAATATAACTAATTTATTTACATAAGTTTTTCAAATATCAAAATAACATATCTAGTCTTAGTTCAATTAGTATGCGTATTGTTGTTAATACATGAGAACGTAAGTTCAAGTGCGCTGAAGCTCATTATCCTTTTATTTATGAGTTGTTGAAGAGGGGTTATAGATAATTTTAAAAATTATGTAAGAAAAAAAGAGATATGATCAAATTCTATAATTAAATTGTTAAAAAACATATATAAAACAACAAAAATTGGAGAGTGGATCTACATGTTCATATTTTAAGCATTATATAAATATAATTTTTTTTATAAATTACGTTTAATAATAAACTATTTTGTCAAAAATGTGCACGTGACGTTAAAAAACTAGTGTAATAAAAATATAGTGTGAATAAAGATTAAGACCATATAATTTTTATTAAAAAAACCATATAATTTTAACACCACCAATTAAAATTTTGATTTGTATACGATAATGATCCAATTATAACACCAAAATTAACGGGATTTGAATTGATGAGCCTTTTCTTACCCAAACAATCATAGGCAATCATGTACATTGGAGGCTTGCAATGGAGAAATAGTGTTTGCATGGAAAAGTAGACAATGCCTAGAAGGGCACAAATGACAAATGATGGCAAATTGTAGCTTCAATTTCTTCTTTGTATTTAGTGTTTTGATTAGACAACCCCCCCCCCCCCCCCCTTTTTACCTTAACCTTTTTCATTTTTCACCAGTTGATGATGATGCTGCACTCAAAGCCACAGGAACACAAAGAAGAAAGCCTCTAATCGTTAAAGAATTTCAAGTAAAACCATGAGGTGGAACTAGCAATTAAAATATATCTAGTGGAATGTCAGACAATGTCAGTCCGTGGATAAACAAGGCAGAGAAAAATTAAATGCCAACAGATAAAGACAGATAAAAGAAGCCAAAACTCTAGCTTCTAACTCAATTTTATTTTTTCTGGCCATATCGCAAGTACTGTTTTGTGCCAATCTCGTGGATTAATATCAACTGAAATCGGAAAACAATGGCGTTTAGGCTAAGGAAATGTACCCCAAAAGTAGGATAGGAATAGGATATTCAGTAATGAAAATTTATTTTTGTACAGGTAGTAGAAGGCAGAAGAGAAAGAGGATGACAAAATTTTCCGGCAGATAACACTAACAATATATATTTGTACAAACAAGGAAAATGAACCACAGATTCTTCTGCCGGTAAACATCACAAGACAATCAGCAGCTGAGTGCCTCATATTTCACTTGGAGTGGACGATTGAACCCAACCTGTGATAATAGATTCCCAACTGCAGCTAGATCCCTGCAAAATACCCCTTGAAACACGTTTGTGTTGGAACTAACTGCGTTGGTCTTGCTTTCACTGCGGTTACCCCTGTTATTGCAACCTGATGGATTTGTTGAAGAAGTGGGACTAGTTTCAGGTTCCAATTTAGAGTTACAATACTGGGTTTGCTGCACATGAATTGCTGCCTGTGCTGCTTGTAAAGCAGCTGCAGCTTTCTTCCTTTGCCTCTCAGCCGATTCTTCATCCATAATCGTGGACATAACGCTGGCATAACCTTTTTGAAGCAACCTGTAAAGAAGCAAAGCCGACATCTTGGCTCTGTCTTTAACCGAGTCGAGGTCACGCTCATCGGCGAACTCACATCGATCAACGAAGTTGGTAGCTTTATCTGGTTTGTGTCTTAAACAGAGTAGCAAATGAGCCCTCTCTAATTCAGACCTTGAGCATCCACGCCTTAAACCAATCAAGGCATGGTAATCAACGTTTCCGGTCTCCCCAGACGCAACCCTTTGTTTCAATTGTTGAATTTTAGTGGTTAATGCACAGAGTTTCCCTGGAATCTCCCTGTATCTCACATTGTGACGCTTCCAGGCTGGACCTGGGAGCTTCCTGTCTCGCAAGATGGAATTGTAAAGCAGTTTCAAGTGTTCAAAGTCGTGCAAACAGTCGGGTAAACAGCGGATGGTTTCCAAAAGCGATGCCCTGGTGTCAAGGGCTTGGATGCTAGTTGGATCAAGAGCAAGCGTTTTGTTGCAATCCGAGATTGACTCAGCTATGCGACCTGAGGCCTTGTAAGCGTAGGCTCGATGCAAATAACACTCTGCAAGGAAGCCCTGAGGGGCAGGGCGGCGACTGTCTACTATTTTGGAGAAATGGCGGATGGCTTCGGAGTATAGGCCAGCATCTAAGGCCGCAATGGCAGCAGTTCTACGGCGGATGAGGAGCTTGATGTGGGATAGAAGCTGGGAAATGTTTTCGGATTCAGAGAAAGATGTAGGATTGCCTGGGGGCGTGGAAGGAGGTGTTGTGGCAGCAGAGGAGATGTCTGAAAGGGCAATAGCGGTGGGGAGGGAGAAGCTATCGTCGGACCAACAAATGCTCTCACGGCGGAACGCGGCGGAAGCGAGGCGTTTGCCTGTTTGGAGGAGAACCATGGCGTCCTCCATTAAGCCTAGGTGGCAACATGCTTGGCCTAGAACCAAGTACCTGTACCACAATTTTCAGTTCAATCGAGTTAAAACACATGTTTACTATTATTAATTCAAGCCTCCAATTACCCTAAAATTATTACTATTAAACTTGGGTTGTGAAAATTGACCTCCATTTGCCTTCTTTGTCGCAGCTTTTACACAGCCCCGCCCTGACTTTCTTCTTCAAGTCCGAAACAGAAAAGCACTTGAAAGATGGGTCACGACTCGATGAGTCAGAGGACGAGTCATTAGAAGGTAAAAGCTTGACTCGCTCCCTGGAGAGCTGGTGAGAGGAGTTATCAGAGGAAACCGAGCCAGAGTCGTCGGTTGAGATTTTGAGACTGGGAATATAGTCTTGAAGCATGTCAACAACATCCTTAAAACGCCTTAGGTAGAGCAAAGATCTCGCTTTGAGTTCAAGAGCAATCTCCAAACGAGGCGAAAGAGCCAAAGCTGCATCAAGAAGATTGAGAGCTGAAGCTACCTCGTTGTGTTCTTGCGTTGCGATGAGGCACCTTGCATCCTTAATGTACTTATCTACAAGCTGCACAGATCGAATGCAATGAGTTTAAGAAAAAAAATGGAACTTCTTTAAAAGACAGACATAATCAAAGATCGAGGCTTTTAAAGCCCTTCTTTTTCTACCTTTCTATTGGTAAGCCACCAGTGTTTCTTCTGATCATTACCACTCAAACATGGAGACACAGCCATGGGTTGTTTTTGTTCTTTGCTATATCCTTGTTGAGGGAGAATAATCAGAATCAATCAAATCATTAACCTCTTTCTTTTCCTTTCTTGCTCTCAAAGTATACATATAGAGAGAGAGAGAGAGAAAGGGGATAGAGGGAAAATGGGAACTGAATTGGGGGGGGGGGGGGGAGAGACTGTATGAGAGGAAAATGGAGGAAAGGGTTGATATTTAAATCTGCAAATGATACAAAGAAAGAGTAGTAAATAAGGGAAAATTGCCAGCTTTGACCTCAGAGAAAGCTTTGATTCTTAAACTTGATAGCTGGCAAGGCACCATACCATTTTAGATTCTCTCTCTTCACTATGCGCTATTATGTGGCTTCTGAAAAACCTAAGTTATAAATTCGATAAACTGGTTTATCCAGTAAATGCATGAATCTAACCGGAAAAATCCGGTGAACCGTCACGGGTCCTCGGGTTCAACTACAAGGTGGTCAGGGGAAAAAGATAAGACGGCAACAAATCCCCCCACCCCAGCCCCCAAAAGGTAAGTTAAAAAGATAGTGTAGAAACCTCTTCTTCCACCACTTATTTATTTTCTGATCGCATTGGAAATGCCTAAAAATCCTCACCTTTTTCTAATTTGTTTTAGAGTGCTTTTCACCACCGAATCGCATGATTTGTCATTAACATTTTAACACGTCATGGTACATTTAAGGCTGGCGGGCGGTGCCGCACTGCTCACCACACATTTCTCATATTAATGCCTGCTACCACCAACACTACGACTCCATGGTGAGCCACTTTGTAGTTCGGAAACTTTAAGGTTTTTCCCTTCACTTACTGTTTTTTCTTCAACGATTTTAATCCTTCAACATTGTTTAATCACCATATTGGACGTCAGTTTATTAAAGGAAACAAGAGGGATAAAAAGAAGATGACCCTTCTTTCCTAAGCCACATGAAAACAAGAATCATGCTTTATTTTATTTTTATTTTCTTTTGGGGGGGAGGACTTGGTTTTCTTTTAATTTCACCCACATTGATTAATGAATGCAGATGAAGATGGATAGATGTGCCACATGGGTTTGTCTTAAAGGCTATATGATCTCCTTCTCCATCTCTAGCTTTAACTTTTGTTTGCCTCCACAGCAAAAAAACAACAGCTCCTGCAATCTCGTGCATCCCCATCCCCCTTCTTCGCCATGTCATCCCATGTTGCTCTCCACCTGTCATCCTTCTTTATATATGTGCCCCCGCATTACTTGGCTTCCATGTCACCCAAATCTTAAGGCAACCAATTTTTTACAAATTAAAATGCAATATTATTATTTCCTTTTAAAAGTAGAGATGTCATGTTAATTAAAGATTTCAGACTAATATCTTTTCATAATCACAAGTGTTTATTTATTTATTTTATGGTATGAGATTAATATGTTGAAGCCAAAGCTCGGGGAAACATCTTTCAATAGTGATAACTTTAGGGTTTAAAATATTTGGAGGAGAAATTCTCTCTTTTTCTTTTAACAATTTATTGGTAACACAATTTTTTTATCATTTCATCGGTGGTACAATATTTATTATGTATATTAATTAAACTAAGATTTTTATGCAAAATAAGATATAATCATAGATAGAGGAGTTCATAGTGCGATAAGTGATGGGTCTCATTCATCAACACGTTAACATTTTATAATATTAAAATAAAAATTAAGATGGACCAGTAATCATAATAAATAATATTTTTTTATCTATTTTTGGAATTAATTTAATTTTATCATTTTATTTTGAGATCAATTCCATTAGATTTTTTTACATTATTATAAATGGATGTCTCATTTTTAGCAATTATTTCTATAGTTAGTAGGTTTTTAATATTTAGTGCCACCACTTCAGTTTTTAATCTACTTTTTGTTAGTTTTGTAAAAATTTAATTTCTCCTAGAATCAAAATCATTTTAATATTAACTATTAAGATTTTAAAATTAAACATACATGTTATTATCGTGTTTTAATTTTATTATATTATTTGTAAAAATTCTATATATATATTTTTTAAAATTTTTAAAAATAATTAAAAATATTTTAATTAATACGTAGAATTAATTCATACATACTACAAATAAAAGACTAATTATTAGATATATTATGCATAATAAAAGGAAGATACATAACTAGCACTATTAGATGTGTTTAGTCATGTATCTAACACGTGTTCTACAAACAAATTTCATAAATTTATTTTTATAATTAATTAAACTTATTAATTTTAAAATATTATTATATTTTGAGCTCTCATGTTTGAGTTTTACTTTATGTAAATAGATGCAAGGGCGTAGTTAGGAGGCTAGCAGGGGCTTTGACCCCTCTAAAATAGAAAATTTCTATTTAGGTCCTTTAAATTTTTTAAAATTTAAATTACTAAAGATAAAATTGTACTTTGGCCCCTTAAAAATGATAATTTTTTTATTTAATCCTTTAAAAATTATAAAAATATAGGCCATTAAAAAGGTGAAATTAACATTTTTATTATAGTAAAAACTACAAATTAATTTCGACCCCTAAAAAAAATTTCTGACTTCACCCCTAAATAGATGGATTATCCCCCAAATTTATTATAGCTAGCTAGTTTGAGTTGATTTATTCAATTTAGTGCTAATTATTATTGATTTTTATTAATACCCAAATAAAATATTCATTTAATAGCTCAATTATGACCCCAAAAGAGCTCCATCTCAAAATAAAGCAAAAGCTCAAAACCTAAAACTTTGCAAAGAGCCTTCACACTAGTGTTAGCCCTTAACATGTGTCACACCAATGCTCCTCCTCAAATAGAAAATTGTACACCATTTAAGAATCTCACACCAATGCTTCTTCCCAAATTTTCTAGCTTCACCCTTGAATAGATGGAAACATTTGGTCAAGCCATAAATCAACTATGAATACTAAGTTTTATTCTCACATGTATAACCTCACACACACACACATATTACTATATTATCATCTACAATTTTGCTTCCTCGTTACCAGAATATTGACTTAAGCATTGAGAGTGTTTCAGAGCATAAACTCCAACACTTCTTAGCTCACCCATGTCTTGTAGATTATCGGCTACAAAACCCAATTAAGTGGCCACTATAGAGAGCTCTTTGATGGAGAGAGGAAGTGTTGCAAACAAGTGAATGAGATGTACCGAAAGAAGGCGAAGAGGAGGGCTGGAGCAGATCCGATAACACTGAGTGCAACAACATGTGGTGGTCGATAAGGTGGAGAAAGGGAGATATGGCTGATGATAAGGCTAAACAAAGAAAATAAGTTGAGAGAATTTTAGGGAGAGGGCTTTAAGAATCAGAATGTTAAAGTGCCAAAAGTCTTTTCACCAGTTGTGAAAAGCTCTTATTATAGTGATTCAAGAATAGGAGCTACAAAGCTGATGATTAATGAGAGTAATGATAGATATTTTCCAGTTACAAATGTGTTAATAGTTCTTTCTACTATGAAAAGATTTTGTAAGTGATAGTAAATTATAAATAAAAAATCACTATGTTCTTGAAAGAAGGGAGAAATACTCAATATTACATGAAAAGGTTAAAAGAAAAGCCTTTTAACTACCTCCATGTTTGATTCACCAAGCTAAGCTCTCCGGAACATCCCAAGAGTGAAGATAAGCCGAGAACCTTGCCATATTCTAGGGTTACTTCCATTTTTTCTACTTTGTTAAAATGGTACTGTGTGGAACATCTTTCTTGGAACATCTCTTGAAATGTCAAACAATGGTTGTTCTTGGATGAGAGTTATTCTTGAATAATGGCTAGTTTGACTTGTTCCAAATGTTAGTTGTTCTCAATATAGAGATTGTTCTGAATAAGAACTATTCTATGGTGATGATTTTCTTGGTAGAGCTTGTTCAGAATAAAGGCTTTTTGGGAAAAACACAATTGTTCTAAATACAATTTGTTCCAAAACATGGGTGTTCTAAACATAGTTATTACTAAAACGTCATTATTCTAAACAAAAGCTATTCCAAACTTTAGTTGTTCTCAACAAGAGTTGTTTTCTAATAACAACTACACTGGATGGCAGTTTTTCTGACTAAAGCCCTGTTCTGAACATAACTATTCTTGACATTATAGCACCCCTCACTCGGCTCGATCGTCGAACCTGAGTTACGGGATGCTACTACAGTTATCGAAACAATTCACATTCAAAAACTCAACAAAAATTCAGTCAATCCTTATTTCTTAACATTAATGCATGCATGACACGTTATACAAGTAAAATAGAAAGCTCAATTGAGCTTACAAATGCTCCAAAGTTGACCCAAGCATGAATATTGACCAAACTGAAAATTTTTCAAAGTTTGAGCAGGGTATCGATACTTAAGTCAGTACCGATAACATATTTTTAATTTTGATGTTTTAAAAGTCAAGTTAGAATACGCAAGTATCGATACTCAAGTTAGGTATCGATACCATTTTAACATTCTGCCAATTTTAAATTTTGAAAAGAGATAATTTTATCGATACCTTTATATGTATCGTTCCTTGGGAAAATAAATATCTGTACTTATATGGATATCGATACCAAATTGGCATTTTGTTGATTTAAACTACTGTTCATTTGGTAAAGTACTGATACTTCATTCAATAGTATCGACACTTTTTGCCAAAAGGTTAAAAAAAATCTCATGTTTTGGTACTCTTTCATGATTAAAAACAAGACTAAACATAATAGACTCCTTAGACACAATACAACTTGCATAAAGATCAATTCAAACCATGCTAACATATTACAATCGTCCATTTCTCACTCCATAATTTCATCATGTTCTAAATTAGCATTCAACATATACATTACCAACACCATTCGTATCAACTTATCATTGCTTAATTCAATACATGACAAATTCACTTGCCAACTAAACATAAAATTGCCCATTCACAAGATTAATCAACCAT
Organism: Gossypium australe; assembly: GCA_005393395.2. Taxonomy (NCBI): domain Eukaryota; kingdom Viridiplantae; phylum Streptophyta; class Magnoliopsida; order Malvales; family Malvaceae; genus Gossypium; species Gossypium australe. Next base: position 58,647,003 of record CM016620.1, read on the forward strand.
TGAGCCTCAATTAGGTACATAAAAACCATATCAACTTAAAATAATCATCACTTACATAAACATTTAATACACTTCACTTTTATCTAATACTCAAGCATTCCATCACCAACCATGTTAATGTGTACCTCAACCATATTTAGCACATAGCCATCATGCATATTTATATACGCAACATGCTTCCAAAATTAAGCGTATCACTAATTCAGACTCATAAGTATTCAATGTAAACATATATGCAAAACATCTCCTATATATGCCACATAATCGAGTCCAAAACGATAAAAAAAACTATCAAATAGAAGGCTTGATAGTGTAAGCTTTGAAGTAATCCGATCACCTCGTTTCGCAAAAGACAACTAGAAAACATGTAACGTAATCGAGTAAGTATTTCAAATGCTTAGTAAGTTCATAGGTTAAATAAATAATGAACTCACATCAATTCATAAATAACAATACAAATAGTTAACTACGAAACTTTCTTGTTTTCATATTTCACAAACATAAGGTGAGTATATCACATACACATAATATAACATCTCAATCTATTTCTTAACAATACAATACAATTTCATTCCGTCAGAACTATCAATTATATATGTATATATACATCATCCATATAAATTCAATCACTTATATTTAAGTCTAATTCACATTCATTCAATTATCTTTTCTTTTAAACCAATTCGCATAATGAACTATGAATAACATATAAGGATAACAGGTAACCACCAGTACACACCAAATTGCTCGTTTGAGCGATAACTCCAAACACACTGATAAGTGATAAAAGTAGCATATTTTAATCTCGTTCTTAATACGTTTTTGGATTATTATTTATGTAAATTGGTGAATTTTATGCTCCTAATCCTTTGAATTCTTGTTTCTATACTTAGGAGAGCATTTGGGAGCAAAAGGAGCGATAAATGAGTGAAAATCAGACAAATGGAGCATATTTCAAGAGCCACACGGCTGTGTGCCAGATCGTGTTGATTTCGCTACTTGCATTCTTACACGTGGAAAAATACAATTTTTAGACTTTCTGGGCATTCTAAAGTCTATAAATACCAAATAGAAGAAGAGAAGAAGGAGCCAACAAAGAATATTAAAGAAAACAACTTGAAGAACACCGTTAGAGCTAACTCTGAAGCAGATTTCCATCAAGATTGAAGACCTCCTTGTAATTTCTTTTGAAGTTTTTATGAGTTTATTTATTTCTTGTGGTTATTCTGTCTTTAAAATGTTTTTCTTCACAATCATGAACTAATTTCCTAGATACCTAGGGAAGATGAACCCTATGATGAATTATATTATTTGATTTCTATTTTACACGATAAATACTTGATTCTTGTTCTCAGTTATGTGTGCTTATCTCTTGTTTTAATATTTTCGGGATATTAAGTCATGTTTAATATGCTTAAATCAGAGGAAGAAAAGTTCATGTTTTAGAGTAGATCTAGCATAATTGAGTGGAGTTGCATGCAATCCAAGAAATAGGACAACTTAAATCTACCGGATTAGAGTCAAATCTAATAGGGGAATCCATAGCTCGAGTTAATGCTATAATAGGGGATTTAATTAGAAAGAAATTTCAATTAATCAACCTAGAGTCAGTTGCTCTTACTCTCGAAAGAGATATTAGTATAATTTAGGTATTCTATGGATCAAGATACCAAGTGGATGGATTTTTTAATTCAGATTCATAATGATAGATGAAGTCTAGATGGACTCTTTCCTGGGTATTGTCTCGCTTATTGGTTATTATTCAATTATTTTCTTGATTTATTCTCTATTGAGTTCTTTAGTTAAATTGATTTAGTAATCTTAGTTTAAAACAATCACTCCAAATTGTAGGCTTAATAATAGGAAAACGATAATTACTAATACTTTTAGTCTTTGTGGATATGATATCTCCACTCACCGTAGCTATACTATTTATCGATAGGTGCACTTGCCTTTGTTGTATTTTTAGTTAGCCTCGGGATACGTCACACATGTTAGCATCGAAGTGCTAAGCCCATAGGCATCATCTGTCCTAAGATAATACATCCCCCTAGAACACACTAGGGCCTCCATAGAGACAATCAGTAATAGTGGTCTCCGTAGAGATAAGACTCGGTAATCCACAACAAATGTTGGATTCCGATTTAAATAGTGAATTCTCCATACGTCATTATCATCTCATATCATAAACCGTACAGTGCACAAATAACTCTATTGGCATGCCAATTGTATCCAAACCCATCTTAAGTTCATTCGAGCACATGTAACACATTAGTTCATTTCTTTACAATTCAGTCTATTTCTCACCTTTTGTACTAATTTGCATACAATTCAAATCAGATTCAAGGTATATAAATTCATAATTCAAACACATACATTAAATTTACATATATATATACATCATATGAACTTACCTGCAAAAAAAGCTAACGAGTTGAAATGTAAGGACTAATCAGTAATTTTTCCATTTCCTCGATTATCTACTGGTTGATTCAAATCTTGATCTATATGGTAATTTATTTCAAATTAGAATTTCAATTACCTTAAAACAATTTATTTTATGCATATGACAGTTTCATTTCATTTTACAAAAATTCCTTGAAGTTTTACATTTTATTCAATTTAGTCCTTAAAACCAAAACTATCATAACTTTCACATTTGAGCACCATTTTACAATCCAATTCTACAATTTATTCATTTTAATCCCTATACTCAAAAGTTAGCATTTAACTTTACAAATTAGATCCTTTTTCATTTCTAAGCTTATCAACTAACATATTAACACAAAAAACTTCCAAAATAATCAATGACAATATATAAAATCTTTAACAGTTTCGAAAATTGACACATGAGTTAGCTAAATCGAGTTTCAACAATCACAAAAATATTAAATTCATGAAAAAGGGACTTTGGGAAACTTACCATGCAAGGCTGAACCTTTAAACTCTCCCAAGCTCTCTTTCAATGGTGGAATCCGATGGAAGGGGAAGATGAACACACTATCTTCTCTTTTGTTCCACCTTTAACTAATTGTTTTCTTTTAATTATTATTATTACTTTTAAATTATACTAATTTTAACACATTTTAATTCACTAAATTCTACCCAATCGTCCACAATTATAAAATATGGCATAATTGCCACTTAAATACTCAAACAATTATCATTTGAGCCTTTTTAACTAATAAAAATAAATAGCGATTAACTTTTATAATTTTTATGATTTAGTATTTGTACCTTAATTACTAACTGTTCAATAAAAATTACCAAATCAAAATTTAATATAACTTTATAATAGACTCGTAAATATTAATAAAAAATATTTACTAACTTGATTATCGAAAAATGGGGTTATGAAACTACAGTTTCTGGCACCACTAGATACGGGCTGTTACAAACAATTATTTTTAAACAACAATTGTTTTGAACAACTATTCTAAACAAGAGTTGTTGCTCTAAAAAAGATATTAAGTGGAACGACAATGCTAATTGTTTCGCACTTAGTAGTACAATTTTTTGAAATATAATATTATTAATCTTAAGGAAGTGATAAAATGTTAGTAGCCAAAATCGAGTATCTATAGCCACAAAACTCAATTTACTTTATTTTCCAAACTCAACAAAAATGACATCAACAATTGATACCTTCTATGGGAAATGAGCAAATATTCATGACTCAATCCCCTTGCAATTGTTTCATCTTATTCTTTGGGTTTCATCTCTCTCATTTTATTTAGAATTTCCTCTGATGTTCTTTTTGGGGTTCTGTATTGCTTATTTTATTTTTAGGTTTCTTATGTATTAACTTTCTCCATTTTTGGGGTTCTTGAACTCAACAAATCTCATATTTATTTTTGGACTTTTTTGTTTCTTATGTATTAACTTTCAGCTTCTAGTATCTCAAATTTAAATTTTGGCTTTGTTTTTGTTTCTTTCAATTCTCCGTAGTTTACTATATCTTATTACAGCCCGATTATGTTATGTTTTTGGGTGCACATATCTTACATATTCCTACAACTTTGATCACACATTACAACTCTAGTATCCTTTGCAACTATGCTTTGTAAATCTTATATTTTGTAGCCTCTTTAGATTTGTTTTGCGAACCCCATTCTACAACTTTTGTAACTTTACTTTATAGATTATGCTATGCAACCTCCACAGCTTTATTCAATATATATGTTATGTTGGTTTATTTCTTTTCTTCGAATCTCGCACCACAACCTCTACAACTTAGCCTTGTAGATTTATTATCTTTGTTTTTTCTCCTATACTATTTTGGTACTCGTCTCTACTTTACATTATTTGTAACTTTACGCTGCAAATATCTTATTTTGATATTTTCTAAATTTTTGTAGTTCTCTTCAACTTCCTATAACCTCTATATTCTTTCAACTTTCTACACATATGTTATATTGATTTCCTCAAGCTTCCATCGACTTATTGTAGCTTTGACTTTTTGCCATGATTTTTTGAGTTTTTATAGCTTATAATGTTGCTTTACTCATAATTCTACAACTCAAATTCTATGGTTGTGATTCTGTAATTTAGATTCCATGGTGACAATTCTATAACACAATGATTCAATGGCCATGAATCTACAACCATGATTTTGTAGCTCCAGTGATGCAATCTTCATATCAAGTTAAGTTTCTTTAAACTCCCTACAACTTCGGCTTTGTTATCTTTTTGTAACTTTGATGGATCTCGAAACTAACTATTATTTCGACAAAGGCAAGCGCACCTATCGAACAGTAGTATAGCTGTAGTGAGTCCGGAATATTGTATCCTCAAGGACCAATAGTACTAGAATTAACTATCTTTTTATTATCTAGCCTAGTAATTAAGGGGATTTATTTTTAATTTAAAATTAACTAACTAATTTAACTAACTAAATTATTATGAACGCGACAGGGAGTGAATTGGGAAAATACTTCTGGACAACTTATATGAGATAGGCAATACCTAAGGAAGAATCCACCTAGACTTCAATTATTACTTTTGATTCATGCTATTTATTCACTTGACTTAATCCGTAAGAATCCCTAAATTATATTAATACCTCTTTCGAGGCTACTAACAACTGACTCTGGGTTGATCAATTGAAATCTCTTTCTAATTAAAACCCCTATTGTCGCATTAACTCGATCTATGGATTCCCTTATTAGATTTGACCCTAATCTGGTATATCCGTCGCCCTATTTCTAGGGTTGCAATCAACTCCGCTTAATTGTGTTGATCTACTCTTAGACAGGGACTTTTGCTCCACTGAATAAGTACATTCGACTTGAATCAATAACATGAATTATCAAAACAAGAATAAGAACTCACAATTTAAGAATAAGAACAAGTATTTATCTCATAAATCAAATAATAATAAGATCTGTCTTAGGTTTCATCCCCTCAGGTATTTGAGGGATTTAGTTCATACTAATGAGGGGAAATATATTAGAATAGAGAAAACAACAAAACATAAGAAAACCCAAAAACTCTTAAAGAACTTGATGGGAGATCCTCAGTCTTGATGGAGATCCTCCTCCTAAGCTATTCCTGACGGCTGTCTTGGAGTATCTTCTGCCTTCTACTCGGCGTCTATTCGACGTCCTGTAGAACTCTCTTTTAGGTTGCCCCCTAGGGTGTTTATATAGGCTTTCGAGATGCCTTACTTGGCCCACAAGTATCCTTTTCCTAATAGAATTCATCCTAGTTTCGGCAGGGACACGCCCGTGTGACACGCCTGTGGTCGATAATCCAGGCCATGTTCGATCCTATTTGTCACACACGGCCATGTGGTCCACCCGTGTGCAATGGTCCAGGTCGTGTAGGCCCATTTTGTCCCTTTTTGGCCCGTTTCTCGTTCTTTCCGCTTTCCTAAGCTCTCCTGAGTATAAAACATGAAATTAAGAGATTAGGAGCATCGAATTCATCAAATTCAATGGAAACTCATCCAAAATTAAGCCAAGCATAGGGTTAAAATATGTGTATATTATGGTTTATCAAATATCCCCACACTTAAGCCTTTGCTTGTCTTCAAGCAAAATCCTCAACTCACAATTAAAATTAACTTCCTTAATTCATAATTCTTATCAATAATGTTTCATCATAATTCATAGATAATTCATACATTGATAACTTGAATTGAAAGAGTCATAAAGATTCAAGTAATCTAAGTCATAAATTTTTTTATAGCACGAAAATATAGGTGTTTCCCCTTACCTAAATAATTACCTCTAATTCAAAACCGACAAGAATTGGCATCCTCACTAAAGATTCACTCAAATCACTCCAGGTGTTTAAGGTTCAAATTAAGCACTCAAAAGTTAAACATGAAGAGTTAATCCCATAGGCTTGCATGAAAATCAAATCTCCACCACTATAAAATGAGATGATACACAAATCAAAAGGTCTTTAAAGGGTTGTAATGGGGCTTGGGTTAAAGGTGTGAATATAGACTGAATTAGAAGGTTAGAATCGAGATTGAATTGGCAAATTACTTAACTAGAAACAATGAACTGATAATGAATAATTACATTAATAACACGAGCTTCTTCTAAAGATGTGAATTTAAATGTTTAAGCTCATAAAACATAGAACTAATGATGAATATAATTTTATATATATATATATATATATTAAGAATAAGAATATAGTTAGGCAACTGCTCAAATCAAATCTCGACAAAAGGGACGTTAAAAGATTAGGGGAAGTAAGAATTTGGTTTTTTGGGTTAATATTAATAGGTGAATCAAGAAATGGTTTATTAGACTAAAAATGGTTCACTAGGGGTTAATTACGGAGGTAGGATTTTTGGAATAAGTGGGTTAAATCCTAGGTGCCTTTATCATCTCAGTATATCAAATCAATAAATGTGGTCTCGACATGTATAATCGAAGCAAGTTCTAGAATAACAAATCAATATTGACACACTCATAATCAATAAAGTGAGCAAGAAAGATATATTCTCTAAAAAGCTCAAGATCTCACAGAAATTATGGTTTTTGATGTCAACCTTGTAAATTTCAAACTTCAAAATAATATTTAATTTTAGGGAAACAACCTAAAAATTTTTAATTACGGAAAATAGACTTATCATTCTTGATTCTCTAATATCTTAAAGTTTAAACTATTAATGCACAATTATCTATGACTTAATCCGAAACATATCAATAAAAATCATAAATCATTAGAAGTTTCATCCTAATAGTAAATATGAGAAAGTTACTTAAGAACAAGATATAATTCAGGGATTTTCTGATTATCAATTAAATGACCTCCCCACACTTAAGATGTACATTGTCCTCAATGTACAAAGATAGATAATAACAATATAGTTAGAAATCATAAGAGAGGGAGAGAAGTGAAACTTCTTGAATTGTGGATGAAAGTCTTAGAAAATAACCAATGATGAACATGATAACTGGGCAGAGGTGAAGGTGGGGGAGAATACTCCGGTGGTGTGTTCGTTCCTTTAGTGGCACCTTGAACCTTTGTAAACTACAAAGTCATTAGTAAATTTTTAGGATGTTCTATTAGTGGGCGTTGTTATATTTATTCGAGAATTAGACAGCCAGAGATAAAAGAAATCGAACTATACTAATAAAAGTTTTAAACAAGAAAGGTAAAGATTTGAACAAACAAATGAAAATAAAAATAAAAATAAAAATAAAAATAAAGGGACTCAAAGGTCCTCATCATCGGTTGGATCGCGAGGTGGTGGAGGCGGCGATATGTGGAAATGATGACAAATCTATTGAAGAGTTGCCTCGATGCCATCAAATTGTCGAGCGATGTCATTAAATTGTTGAGTACAGTAATGATCGAACCGAGTGAGGCGTTCAGAGATGTCTGAAAGTGAAGCAGCCGCATGAATTGGTTAGCGATGGGGGTGTGGTGCCGAAGGTGGCTCCTCGTGCTGTGGAGGGACATCATCAGTAATGTCCTCTGGGTCTTCGGTGGCTTGTGATAGCCTATACTGGGGAGGATTAAACCCACGGTGGCTCTCAATCATCCTCATATGGAGCATCGTCTGGATGCCTTGTAGGGACATCTGTCCTCTTAGTGTGAGGGAGGAGGACTGAGTGGCGGTGTTGAAGAGCCCAAAATACTGAGCCAGACGTGTGATGTAGGGACCCATGGAGATGACCCCTCTCCTATGCTGCTCCGTCTGATGTTGAATGGCGCGAGTTATGAAGTAGGCTAAGTCGAAGACGTGCCCGTTCGCCATGCACCATAGGAAGTAAGCATAGTGAGTGTTGACGATGCCGGTGCTCTCTCGCCAACCTGTCAATGTATGAGCTAAGATGACGTGTAAGTACCTCAGGGATGGGGCGAGAGCTGTCGCCTTGGAGCGACTGGGGTCATAGGTGGCCAAGACGGGGGCTAAGTTATTCTAACATTTAGAATGGGAGTAATGGATGCGGCGATGGAGATTCTCGAGATCATTGTCCTCCATGAATTCGTCGATGTAGAGTCCCAAGGCGGCCCCGAACTGTGGGACACTTAGCTCACGTACAATGCCTCCAAGATGAAATTAGACTGTGCCGGGGTCATCCTTTTTTCGTCATTACCGTCTGAAGGTGGAACGTGGAACAGAGCTCCAAAGTAAGTTCTAGGTATGTGGGCTCGATTATCTCGAAGAATTTCCCCCATTGGTCCGTAGTTAGGAGGGCTCAGACGTCGTCGGCTAGTTGGACCTACTCCAAAGTGACCCAATCAATGCACCTCTCCACGCCGAGGGGTCACGCGCGAAGTATCTGAAAAATGTCCTCCTGGGATCCTAGAGGAAACCGTAGGAATGGATGGCGCATTTCGGCGGAGGCGCTCGAGGAGGTCGCACCGAGTCCCTTCAGCTTTTTAGCGGCGGGGACAGCGGTCTTTTTCCCACGTGAGGTAGTCATTATAAACCTGAAAAAAGAACAAAGATTTTCCATAAATCAACTAATAATGCCAACCAAGCAATTGTTTTATCCTAGTATAATCCTATAATAGTTCATCACATAGTCTGACATGTAAATACTAGTATGAATTAAAACAAGTTCATTATTGTTATTAGCAATAGAATTTGAAAAGGAAAATAAAATCCACTAAATTGACAAGATTCCTAAGGAAAATAAAGCTAAGAAAATCCAACTAACTTAAACTATCAAGAGAACTATCGCATTTGAAATAAAAATTGAAATAATGGAAATAATAATAAGAACAAAGAATAACATCAGATAAATAATTAAAAATGAATGAAATGAGCGGTAGTGGTGAAGCATTGTAAACCGACGAGGGTGTTGGAGTGGTTGCGTGGCGGTGGCGCACGGTCGTGGCGGTGTGTACACGGGCGTGGACTACATGCTAGTGTGCGTGGAAGAGGAAGGGGAAAAGAGAGTAGGGAAAGAGAAATGAGGAAAATGGAGAAAGGAAAGTGAGGGGAAGAGAGGAGAAAGGTTAATGGTGGTCGAAAAGAGGAGGAGGGGGTGCTTAGGTAAAAACGATTAGGGTTTTGGGGGGGGAGAAGATGAATAGTGGGGGGTTTAAATAGGAAGTGGGGCACACGACTAGTGGCAACGCCTGTAGGGACTTCATTTAGCTCGTGTGATTTGTGAGTTTAAATTTTGGGCGCGTCTGAGCCTTGTCCCACGCCCGTGTCCTATGGGCGTGTTGTGTGACACGGTCGAATCGCATGGCCGTGTACTTCTTCGTTCGCTTCTCCCACGCCCATGTTTGTTAATCAGTGTCGACCACGGCCTTGAGCCACGGGCATGTCTCACGCCCATGTCATTTACTCAGTATCGACTACGGCCGTATCCCACGGTCGTGGCCCTTTTATCGCAGCCCGTGTTTTCGAGTCAGTTTCAGCCACAGCCTCCTCACACGGTCGTGGTATTTTATCGTAGCCCGTGTTGGGAAAAGTTTTTTCTTCCTTGGCTTGCACGACCTCCGCCATGCCTATGTCTCTTCTCGTGGTGTCCACACGGCTACGGCCACGCCCGTGTGCTATGCCGTGTGGGTGAGAAATTCTGCGCCTATTAAATTGGTTAGTTCTTAGTTAGATACTAAAATAAAAAATATGGACGTTAGTGAGATTAGTGCTCAGGTTGCCTCCCGAGAAGCGCTCATTTAAAGTCTTAAGCTAGACTTACACTGTTTTCATTCCTAAATGAAGGTTTACGGAGCTGAAGCTCCTCTCTCATATCTCTAAAATCTTCACCATTATAAATTTTCAGTCGTTGACCTGACCATCTTGATTTCAGCTTTCCAGGAAACAATTTGAGCCTTGAATTGTATAGTAGATCTAGATCTCCTACTTCGAATTACTTCGATTGCTTTAAACGAGCATCATGGCGTCGCTTTGTTGCCTCCTTATATAGACGTGAGTTCTCGTAAGCATTAGCTCGCCACTCATCTAGCTCATTCAACTACATCATTCTTTTCTCACCTACAAGTTTAAGATCGTAATTTAGGAGTTTTATAGCCCAAAAAGCTTTGTGCTCTAATTCAAATGGTAGATGACAACTTTTTCCGTAGACAAGTCTGTATGGGGATGTTCCTATAGAAGTTTTAAAAGCGGTTCTATAAGCCCATAAAGTATCGTCTACTTTTAATTCCCAATCTTTCCTGTTTGATTCTACTGTTTTCTCTAAAATACGCTTAAGTTCTCGATTTGCTACTTCCACTTGTCCACTGGTTTGAGGGTGATAAGTGGTAGCTGTTCTGTGGTGTACTCCATATTTCTTTAAGACTTTATCAAATTGAGTATTACAAAAATGAGTACCTCTATCACTAATAATTGCTTTGGGTGTTCCAAATCGAGAGAAGAGTTTCTTAAGGAATCTCACTACTACTCTAGCATCATTAGTAGGTAAAGCTTGGGCTTTCACCCATTTTGACATATAATTTACTGCTACTAAGATGTATTTATTCCCAATGAGCTACGGAATGGACCCATAAAATCAATACTCCACACATCAAATATTTCACATGATAGTATATACGTTTGAGGCATTTCATCACGTTTAGAGATATTACTTGTTCTCTGACATCTATCACACGAAGCAACATACCTGTTTGCGTCTTTGAACAGAGTGGGCCAATAAAAACCTGATTCAAGCCTTTTATGTGCTGTCCTAATCCCACTATAATGTCCTTCTGATGGTCCTGAATGACAATGTTCTAGGATTTTACTTGCTTCTGCCTTTGTAACACATCTCCGAATTACTTGATCTGCACATATAAAGAAAAGAAAAGGGTCCTCCCAAAAATAATTTTTAGCATTAGCAAAGAATCGCTTCTTTTGATGATGTGTTAACCTTTTTAGTAGGATGTTAGCAGCTAAGTAGTTTGCAATGTCTGCAAACCAAGGTACCTCGGAGTTAGATATAGCAAATAGTTGTTCATCAGGAAACGAGTCGTTTATCTCACTCTCATTGAGTTCTTTGATATATAGATTTTCAAGTCTAGAAAGATGGTTTGCCGCAAGATTTTCAGCTCCTTTCTAATCTTGAATCTCCAAATCAAATTCCTGTAAGAGTAAAATCCATCTTATGAGTCGAGGTTTTGCATCAGATTTAGTTAAGAGATAACAAAGTGCTGAATGGTCAGTGTAAACGACAACTTTAGATAATATCAAATACTGTCTAAATTTATCAAATGAAAAAACCACAGCTAGCAATTCTTTTCCTGTGGTGGTGTAATTTTCTTGTGCGGCTGTCAATGTTTTGCTAGCATAATAGATCGGTTGAAAATGTTTGTCCCTTCGTTGTCCCAAAACTGCACCTACTGCAAAGTCACTCGCATCACACATTAGTTCAAAGGGTAAATTCCAATCAGGTGCAGTTATAATTGGATCATTTATTAATTTATTTTTAAGGGTATTAAATGCTTCTAAACATTCTTGATCAAAATTGAAAGGCACATCTTTTTCTAGTAGTTTTGTTAGAGGCTTAGATATTTTAGAAAAATCCTTAATAAATCTTCTATAAAATCCAGCATGTCTTAAAAAACTTCTAAAAGCCTTAATTGAACTAGGTGGAGGTAATTTTTCTATGGTTTCAATTTTTGCTTTATCAACCTCAATCCCTTAACTAGAAATTTTGTGGCCTAACATAATCCCTTCTTGAACCATGAAGTGACACTTTTCCCAATTAAGCACAAGGTTCGTTTCCTCACATCTCTTTAGAACTCGTTTTAAATTTTTAAGGAGAAGATGGAAAGAATTACCAAATACTGAAAAGTTGTCCATAAATACCTCCATAATATCTTCCACGAGTTCATCAAAGATGGCTAGCATGCAGCGCTGAAAAGTAGCAGGAGTATTACATAATCCAAAAGGTATTCTACGATAAGCAAACGTACCGTATGGACACGTAAATGTTGTCTTTTCTTGATCCTCAGGGGCTATTGAGATTTGGAAGTAGCCAGAGAGTCCGTCTAGGAAACAGTAGTACATATGCCTGATCGTGTGTCAGAGTTTTAAAAATTTATAAAAAGAATGATCGAGCCTAGAAACTAACTGTGACAACGATTGAGGCAAGCGCACCTATCGAACAGTAGTATAGTTTAGTGGCAAGATCGGATTGTCGAACCCAAAGGAACCAAAAGTACTAATACTAACTTTCTTTTTATTATTTAGCCTAAGAATTAAGGGAATTATTAAATAATCTAAAATTAACTAACTATTAAGCTAAAGACGCTAAGACAAAGAGAATGAATTGGGGAAATACTTGTGGGAAAAGCCAATTAATTAATACAATACCGGAGGAAGAATCCACCTAGACTTCACTTGTTATTTAACCCTGAACTAGATGATTTATTCACTTGTCATGATCCGTAGGATTCCCTAATGTATATTAATATCTCTCTCGAGGCTACTAATGTCTAACCCTAGGTTGATTAATTGAAATCTCTTTCTAATTAAAACCCCTAGAATTGCATTAACTCGATCTATAGACTCCCATATTAGGTTTGACCCTAATCCGGCAGATTTTTGTCATCCTATGTCTAAGGTTGCGATCAACTCTGCTTAATTATGCTAGATTTACTCTTAAACAGGGACTTTTGCTCCATTGCCTAAGCACATCAATACTTGAATTAATATCCTGAAATATCAAAGCAAGAACTAAGAACACATAATTAAGAATAAATCAAATATTTATCATATAGTTCAGAAAACAATAACAAGATCCGTCTTAGGTTTCATCCCCCTCAGGTATTTGAGGGTTTAGTTCATAATTATAAAAGAATAAATCTCAGAAGTAAAAATAAAACAAAACATAAGAAAAACCCTAAAACCCCCTGAAGGAAATTGAAGGGAAGATCCTCCGTCTTGAGTATGATTTCGGCTTCTTGGCCTCTCTGGCTTGGCTCTTCGACCAAACTGGACGCCTACTAGACTCTCCCCTGAAGGTTGGCCTCTAGGGTGTTTATATAGGCTTTTGGAATGGCTTTCTTTGCCTCTAAGTACCTTAATCCAAATGAAACTTTTCTTTATCACGAAGGGACACGCCCATGGCACACTCCCGTGTGAATCATGGCCAGGCCGTGTTTAGGTCTGTTAAGGAGGCAAGACCGTGTGGTCTTGGGCCTAGGCCGTGTCGATTTCGTAAATTGGCCCATTTACTCTGTTTTAGGCTCGTTTCTTGTTCTTTTCATCCTCCGGTGCTTTCCTAAGTATGAAACATGGAAACAAAGGATTAAGAGCACCAAATTCCACAATTCAAGGCTTAAATTATCTAAAAGTATGTTAAATATGGGATTAAAATATGTTCATATTACGGTTTATCAATGCCCAGATAATCTTTCTAACATCTAATCAATAAACGGTAAAGGGAAGTGATCTTTTCTTGTGGCATCGTTCAACTTCCTATAGTCAATGCAGACTCTCCAACCTGTGACTGTTCTTGTAGGGATCAATTCATTCTTTTCGTTAGCTACAACAGTCATGCCTCCTTTCTTTGGAAGAACCTGCACAAGACTTACCGAAGTATTGTCAGAAATAGGATAAATAACTCCAACATCTAGAAGTTTAAATACCTCAGCTTTAACAACTTCCTTCATGTTGGGATTCAATCGTCTTTGAGGTTACACACATGGTTTATATTCATCTTCCATTAAAATTTTGTGGGTGCAAAATGATGGACTTATCCCTTTAATGTCAGAAATTTTCCAAGCTATGGCTCTTTTATGCTCCTTTAGTACCTTAGCAACTCGCCTTTCTCTTTGGGTTCCAGTTCTAAAGAGATGATTACTGGTAGTGTAGAATTATTTTCGAGTAATGCATATTCTAAGTGATTTGGTAACTGTTTCAATTCCAATTTGGGTGGTTCTTCAATAGAGGGTTTTTGTTTTAGTTCGTCATTTATTTCAATATCCTCGTCTTTCTTTTGTCTTGGGGAAGAAGTATTAGAATTTAACTCACTTTTTACCTCCCCTAACTCATTAGTATCATCATCTTCCCCCTCACCTTGAGTAAGACACCGTTCCAACGTGTCGTCATACATGATTTCCTGAAGAGAATCTTAAACGATCAATGGCATCAATAAAATAACATGAATCATCTTGCTCTCTAGAATATCGCATAGCATTGTAAATTTTAAAAATAATTTCCTCGTCGCCTACCCTTAGCTCAAGCTTACCATCACTTACATCAATAACAGCCCTAGCAGTAGCTAAAAAGGGGCGTTCTAAAATTAAAGGTACCTCAACGTCCTCATCCATGTAAATCAACAGGGAATATAAATTTATCAACTTTTACCAGAATAACTTCAATAATTCCCTTAGGATATTTAATAGATCTGCCAGCTAATCGAATACTCATCCTAGTGGGTTTTGGTTCCCCAAGACCAAGCTGCTTGAACATTTTATAAGGCATTCAATTAATACTAGCACCTAAATCAACTAGTGCTTTCTTAATATTTAAACTACAAATTAAATAGGGAATAGTGAAACTTCCTGGATCTTCCAATTTGGCTGGTAGTTTATTTTGGAGAATAGCTGAACATTCCTCGTTGAGTTCTACGGTCGATATCTCTTCAAACTTCATTTTATTTGTTAGAAGCTCTTTTAGGAATTTTGCGTATGTCGGCATCTGCGAAATAGCTTCAACAAAAGGTAAGTTAATAAGTAATTGTTTGAAAAGTTCAAGAAATTTACCATATTGAGCGTCTAAGCAATCTTTCTTCAACTTTGCCAGATATGGAATGGGTGGTTTATAGTCTTCATGTACCGGTGTTACATTCTCGTTTATTTCTTGACCTTTTTCCTTATCAGTTTCTTGTGACATCTTCTTTTCTGCTTCAACCAATACCTTTCCATTCCTTAATATTACTGCCTTTACTTGCTCTTTTGGTTTAGGTATGGTATTATTAGGTAAACTACCTGGTTGTCTTTCGGAAACTAACTTGGTCAGCTGTCCTATTTGATTCTTAAGCTCTCGAATTAATGTTTGCTAATTTTTAAACGCCGTTTTGGTATTCTGAAAATGAGTCTCTGACGCTGAAATAAACTTTGCTAGCATATCTTCAAGGTTCGGCTTTTTCTCTTGTGGGTAGGGTTGCTGTTGAAAGCCTGGAGGGGGTTGTTATCTCTGATTTCCTTGGCCACCTCATGAGAAGTTGGGATGGTTCCTCCAATCTGGATTGTAAGTGTTACTATAAGGGTTATTTTGAAGTCTAGAATTATTACCCATATAGTTCATCTGTTCGCTTTCTATGCCAAGGTTGTAGGATGGATACTCTGTATTGCTCAGCCCTCCTCCATTTGTATCGCACTGTATCACTGGATGTACATACGAAGAACCATACAAACCATCAATTTTCTTACTTAAAAGTTCTACCTGATTTGATAGCATGGTTATTGGGTTGAGGTGGAAAACACTAGCGGCTTTTGTTGGCTTTGTCCTTATAACTTGCCACTGGTAGTTATTCAGTGACATCTCCTCTATAAACTCATAAGTCGCTTCAGGGGTCTTGTTATTTAGGGTTCCACTGGTGGCTGAATCAATCAACTGCCTAGTCTAGAGGTTCACACCATTGTAAAAGGTTTGAACCTGTAGCCACAAGGGTAACCCATGGTGAGGGCACCTTCTTAGTAAATCTTTGTATCTCTCCCATGCATCATAAAGTGTTTCTATATCCATCTACACAAAAGAAGAGATATCATTCCTCAACTTAGCCGTTTTAGCTGACGAAAAATATTTTAACAAAAATTTTTCAGTCATTTGTTCCCATGTAGTGATTGATCCTCGTGGTAACGAGTTCAACCACTGTTTAGCTTTATTCCTCAGCGAGAAGGGAAACAACCGAAGGCGAAGGGCATCATCAGAAATGCCATTAATTTTGAAGGTAACGCATAATTCTAGGAAATTTGCTAAGTGATTGTTTGGATCCTCATCCTGCAAACCATCAAACTGAACAAACTGTTGAATCATCTGTATAGTGTTAGGTTTCAGTTCAAAATTATTTGCAGCAATAGCAGGTCTAATAATACTTGATTCAGTTCCTGTTAAATTAGGTTTAGCATAATCAAACATAGTACGAGAGGTAAGATTTTGATTCACCAAATTTGCGGCAACCACAGGAGGTAGCGGATTATTATCAGCCATCTCTTCTGTAGTGTTGCTATCGTCCTCTTGCTCTTGTTCTATGTATTGTAGGCTTTGCCTTATTTCTCTTCAGTTTCTGCGAACGGTACCTTCTATATCACTGTCAAAAAGTAATGGTCCTGACGGGTTCCTTCTAGTAATAAATTAAAAGTTCCTGCCAAAAGCAAATAAAAGAAAAAGTTAATAAACTACAAATAAAAGTAAATTGCAAATAAAAAAAATACGAATGGCTAAAGTAACAAAAATTTGGTGTTCCTAATATCTTAGTCCCCGGCAACGGCGCCAAAAACTTGATGGATCTCGAAACTAACTATTATTTCGACAAAGGTAAGTGCACTTATCGAACAGTAGTATAGCTGTGGTGAGTCTAGAATATCGTATCCTCAAGAACTAAGAGTACTAGAATTAACTACCTTTTTATTATCTAGCCTAGTAATTAAGGGGATTTATTTTTAATCTAAAATTAACTAACTAATTTAACTAACTAAATTATTATGAACGCGACAGGGAGTGAATTGGGAAAATACTTTTGGACAACTTATATGAGATAGACAATACCTAAGAAGAATCCACCTAGACTTCACTTATTACTTTTGATTCATGCGATTTATTCATTTGACTTAATCCGTAGAAATCCCTAAATTATATTAATACCTCTTTCGAGGCTACTAACAACTGACTCTAGGTTGATTAATTGAAATCTCTTTCTAATTAAAACCCCTATTGTCGCATTAACTCGATCTATGAATTCCCTTATTAGGTTTGACCCTAATCCGACAGATTTTCATCGCCCTATTTCTAGGGTTGCAATCAACTCCGCTTAATTGTGTTGATCTACTCTTAGACAGGGACTTTTGCTCCACTGAATAAGCACACTTTCGACTTGAATCAATAACCTGAATTATCAAAACAAGAATAAGAACTCACAATTTAAGAATAAGAACAAGTATTTATCTCATAAATCAAATAATAATAAGATCTGTCTTAGGTTTCATCCCCTCAGGTATTTGAGGGATTTAGTTCATACTAATGAGGGGAAACATATTAGAATAGGGAAAACAACAAAACATAAGAAAACCCAAAAACTCTTAAAGAACTTGATGGGAGATCCTCAGTCTTGATGGAGATCCTTCTCCTAAGCTGTTCCCGACGGCTGTCTTGGAGTATCTTTTGCCTTCTACTCGGCGTCTATTCGACGTCCTATCGAACTCTCTTTTAGGTTGCCCCCTAGGGTGTTTATATAGGCTTTCGAGATGCCTTACTTGGCCCACAAGTATCCTATTCCGAATAGAATTCATCCTAGTTTCGGTAGGGACACACCCGTGGTCGATAGTCCAGGCCGGGTTCGATCCTGTTTGTCACACACGACCGTGTGGTCTGCCCGTGTGCAGTGGTCCAGGCCGTGTAGGCCCATTTTGTCCCTTTTTGGCCCGTTTCTCGTTCTTTTAGATTTCCTAAGCTCTCCTGAGTATAAAACATGAAATTAAGAGATTAGGAGCATCGAATTCATCAAATTCAATGGAAACTCATCCAAAATTAAGTCAAGCATGGGGTTAAAATATGTGTAAATTATGGTTTATCAAACTTCATGCAAATTTGACTCTTTTTTTGTGTGTGCATATGGTCTAATATGCAATCTATGTAGCTCTGTCCTACAATTTATACCTCATATAGCTTATTGTAGCTTTGTACATCATCTTTAGCTGCATACATGTTGCCTTCTACAACTTTATATAGTTTCTTGCATGTTATTTTTGGGCACATATATGCTTTCTACAACTTCTATAGCTTCTTGCAACTTTGCTCTATAAATTTCACTCCATATCATAAATTCCCACTCCACAAATGACAAAATCTTGCTTTATGCAGCCTAGACATTTGCTACACGTAGCACATTAAGCTTTATGTAAGCAACATACTTGCACTTAAGTAACAAATACAAGCCCCATGCTTATCCACAAAATGCTTCGACAACAATAACACTTAGAACTTAACTTCAACAAAATTCTCTCAAGGGATATAAAAATCCTTCAAAGGATATAATTACGCCAAAAAAAATTGGCCTCTATAAAGTACTCCAGCCATAGGGTTAGAACTTCTACTTTGGCTTCTACAATTATCACATCAAATCACAAAACTTGGTGGAACAAAAATGCTACTACTCAACAATAAAATCTTGCTCTCATATAATTCATTGAGCGCAAATTCTCTAAAAGACGCGACTAAATTTTCAACGCTTTCCATATCCTTTTTTTAATCCTTAATTTGTTCATTTAGTGGTATATTTTGCTTGCTTTGGTCTTCCACAGGTCACTTTGAAACATGTTTCCAACCGGTAAGGAAGGGAGACTATCCAGTTAATATCCCATCTAAGGCCCAAAGGAGCTTCATCTCAAAATAAAGCAAAAGCTCACATAACTTAAAACTTTGCAAAGAGCTTATACACTAGTGTTAACCACTAACTCGTGGCACAAAAATGCTCTTCTTCGTATAACACACAGAAGATTTTACACCATTCAAGAAACTCACATGAGAGAGAGATGCTAATAGCTCTTAACGACTAAGATTATTACCTCGGCTAAAAATAACCAAAATAATGGATTTGGGTAGTCAACAAGTAGCATTTGGTTAGCCTCCAAATAAACTATAGATATTAAGTTTTATTCTCATCGCATGTATGACCTCTTTCACACATACTTTTACTCTATTATTATATACAATCTTATTTCCTCTCTACCAAAATATTGACT
Organism: Gossypium australe; assembly: GCA_005393395.2. Classification (NCBI taxonomy): domain Eukaryota; kingdom Viridiplantae; phylum Streptophyta; class Magnoliopsida; order Malvales; family Malvaceae; genus Gossypium; species Gossypium australe. Next base: position 58,666,341 of record CM016620.1, read on the forward strand.
TAAAGTTAGAGAGTGTCTTAGAGTACAAACTCTGGCACCTCTTAACTCACCCATATCTTGTAGATTACCGAGTACAAAACCTAGTTCAATGGCACATAACCCAACTTATTCCATTTTTCAAGCTCAACAAAAGAAACATCAATAATTATAATTATAATTATCGATATAATTCTAACTTTGAAATAAAATCAAAAAAACTTTTTCTTTAAGAAAAACAAATAATTCATTATAATTTAATTTTAGTATGATAGGATTAATATTTTGAATTCTTCTAATAATGCTCTCAAATCATAACATTCAATCTAGAAAAAACAATCAAAAAAGAATAATGGTCCCGCGTATAACTAATGGAATTCTGTGATATGCCTTATAATGAAATGAAATATATATTAAAAGAGTTATTCAAAAAAATAAATACATATTAAAAGAATAATGAATGTAATCTTCTTAGTCATAATAATTGGAAGTGTGTGTGTTTTTTTTTTAATTTTGGTGAATTACAATAACAGGGTAAAGTTAGAATAACAAACGCGACTAGCGCGACTCGAATCCAAGTCACACCTTACATCCTTAACCATTTTTTTACCAAAACATACCATAAAAGGCCTAGCTTTCATTAATAGCATCCAAGATTACAAAATCATGAATCTCTTTTGGATAATTCACATCGAAATTCCAAATACAATTATTACTTAACACAAAATTGCAAATAAAATCAGCAATCTTATTGCTGGATCAGGCGCCCACTTCATGACAGCTTCCTCAAAGGATCTCAGCTTCTTATAAATGGTTTGAGCATGCTGACCCAAGAACGTTATATCCTGGTCCCTCCTATTAATTTTATTCACAATGTTTGCACTGTCAGACTCAAATTGAACCCTCTTCAAATTCAAGCTTTTTGCTAGGTTGACTCCTTCCTCTATTGCCATCATTTCCGCCCACTCACTGTTAAATGTCAGATCTTTAACGCAGCCCCTCCCAAGACGAACCCATCTTCATCCCTGATAATCACACCCAGCCCCATTTTCCCCTCTTCAATGGCAGCATCTACATTTACTTTCATCATCCCTCGGGGCGGTTTTAGCCATTTACGACCAGTAGGTTGACAAGGGAGCATCGGTTTTTCGCTTAAGTTATGGACCCTGAAGTCGTTGCTTAACGTCAAAGCTCTGTTCCATATAGTACTCGCATTCTCCTCTTTACCATGAAAAGCAAAGTTGTTTCTGTTATTCCATGAGTACCAAATAAGGGTGATGAAGTTTTCCATAGCTTTTTTATCAAGGATTTTCAAACCCATCTCCAACCAGTCGATACAACGATCATAAACACTACTGACCAATCTGTCGTCAAGTCCTCCACATTTTAGTGTCTCCTTCGCGGTTGGGCAGTCCTTTAGAGCATGAATGAGCGTTTCTCTATCAGCCACACAACGCTGGCAAGCCGGGTTCACAGAAGGTTGAATGGTCGCAATTTTTGAGTTTGTAGGCATAATTTCATGGCCCACTCTCCATGCAAAAATGCGGATTTTTGGAATGATTTTGAGCTTCCAGATCATTTTCCAGAATAAACGATGAGGTTCTCATATGTTTTTATTTAATAAGGCTAACCGTGAATTACACAAAATTAAATTTAAGATTCTCTTCTCTATTAAATAATGCCCCTTCTCATAACGTAATTACAAATTGGCATACATTTATTTGTTTTATTTATACTCCAGTTACGTCGAGATTCAAATAATTAATTAAAAAGTATAATTTTAATTATAAATAAAGGCTATTTAAATATTTTTTATATTTTAATATTTTAGGTAAATAATTTAAAATTAAACGTGAATGATAATTATTGATTTTAAATCTAAGGTAAATTGAGATCGAGAAACACAATAGGATGGAATTAAAACACCTATTAATTAACATAATTTAATATTAAAATTAGAACAATGAAATGATACTAAGATAAATTGTTTAAAAAAAATGAAGACTTTTTTTTTCTCTAAATTGAACACATTAAATTGGTAATATTTTCTCTAAACTTTATTTTTCATATTAGTTCCAAAATTTTACAGTTGTTCTCCATTTTGATCCCTGAACTTGGATTTTGTTAAGATGTTCTGACATGACACTCTAAGATTGTATGATATCAACACCAAAAAAATTTAAATATATATAAACTAAAAAATAAAATATGATTTTTATAATTTTTAAAAAAATCAAGTTATGACATGACATGAGATAATGAAATTTAAGTTCAAGGACCAAATTAAGAAAAATTACCAAAATTTGAGACTAATGTAGATTAAAAAAAAATTAAGAACCTAATTGTAAGAATTTGTCAAGTTTAGAGACTAACTATAACATTATTCCAATAATTAATGCATGATATAAACACAAAATTAGATGAATAATAAAATAAAGACACTATGGATGAAATGAATACATAAAAAATATATAAATTATTAATGCATAAAAAACTATATATTCATATCAATAAAACTAAAATATTTTTCTAATATACCATTTGGTAACTTATATTTGGTTTTAGTGTTAAATTTATTGTATGAGTTTATTTTGTTCTAAATTGGTATTCAAGTTTGACTTTAATATTCAATTTGTATTGGAATTAAACAAAATTATGTGATCTAATAAATTTGACATGTGCGCTCTAATAAAAAGACATAGGTATGTAATTGGGACAAAGAAAAATCAGATACCAAATTAAACATTGAAGTCAAACTTAGATACTTGTATGGGATAAAAAAATTCAAGTATTAATTTGAAAAAATTCAGGTACTAAATTAAATATTGAAGCCAAACCTAGATACTAAATTAAGACAAAAAATTTAAATACCAAAATAAACATTCAAACTAAATATAAGTACCAAATAGTATATTAGCTAACACAAAACAAGAAAAACAAAAATCTATTTTTCTTCCTTTTCCTCATTCCTTTATACTCTTTCTTTTCTCACCCACCGTCCCATGCTAAAAATGAAAACGCCAGATGTTTAAAATCTCAGGCCTCATATCTACAGTGTCCTATGTTTACTCTTTTCATATATAGTTATAGGCGATATAAATATTTGAACTCTGTTTCAAGGTTATAAATATATACATATGTACTAACATTGTTACAACTCGATGATTTTGGACCACAAGAAAATGACCATTAATACATTTTATCACCCAAATAATTTAGGGAAAAAAGATGGGGATTGTTTGGGGGTTAAATTTTACATTTGATATCATCTTTTTACTATTTTATTTACAATTTAATCGACTCAGACCATAATTCTTTTCATTTACAATAATAATAAAATTTTAAGCCTGTTTAATTTCAAATAAAAACAAAATTGTTGCATTGAATTTATGGGGTCGACAAAGTTTTGGTCATTTATGAATCAATTGAAGTTGGCTTTTACCAGTTTAGATCATCAACAGGTATTATTATTCTTTTTTGGTACATTAGACATTTTCATGATTTGAATTTTATACTTAAATGTCAAAGCAGTGATCTTAATCACCGGCTATTTTAGGATGGTGGCCCTTTAACTTAAAAAAAATTTATTTTACCCATTCATTTTATTTTTCATTTATTTTAATTCTTAAATTTGTGCCATTTATCAAATTACTCCAAAATAGGTAAATTTTTTAAAAAAATACTAACTTTACTAACGTGGCATATTCATAGATTGCCACGTAGATGTCACATCACAAATGAATTAATTTATTAAAATTATTAAAAAAATAATTTTTTAATATTTTAAAAATAAATAATTGCTAATGTGGACTGCCACTTTAGTAAAGTTGACAGACATAAAATTTTTCACCCATTTTAAGTTGATTTAATAAATAGTACAAGTTTAAAGGCTAAAAGAGACAAAAAATTAAATAAAAAATTAAAATGCTATTTTTTGTAAAATTGGAGGACTAAAGTAATCATTACGCCTAATATTTACAATAATTGTAATAGGTACATGCATGTTTATAATTTAAATTACGTATTTTAAATATACTCCGAATTATATTTAAATCAATATTTAATGCCCGAAAACTAAACCAATGCCGTAGAAGTAACATTGTTGGATATAAGAAAAACTGAAAGGTCCTACAAAAAAAATAAAAACACATGTTAGCTTTTGTCGTTGGTGTTGAATGTTTTGTGGGTCCCAAAAGCAAGGAACCATCGGACCCAAGGGACAAGTCAAGGTGTAGTAAAAGGGGTTGGGTTGCTTTCAAAAACATGGTTGCCATGCCAATGCATGCAGCTCTTGTACAGCTAGCTCGGGACCCTCTTATCTGCACGGAATGGAGGGCATCCACTTCCAGTGTTTTCTCGTAAGGTAGAGACCCCTTTTTTGCCTAGCAGATGCCAGCAGCAGCCTCTACTACTGTTTCATATTCCCCTTAGGTATATATAATTATTTTTATTATGTATGTATATGAATGAATCTTAACTAACCAGCACTAATCAGTTTTGCTCTGGGTAGGTATCTTATGAAGTGTATGCTTGTTTTTATGTATGAAAATGGGCCAACAATCATTATTGATTGGCTATTGTTTTACTATTTTTCTACACTAATTAAAGGGAATTGTTGACAGCATTTTCAAAATTGGAGCCAACAACTTATCATGTACCCTATTACACGTGCCGTGTCTCACCATTCTTTATAAATGGAATTGAATATAACAATTGTTATATTCAACTTGTAAATTTTTTTTGAGTTAATTAATGTATTTATTAGAGCAAGTTTAAAGTTTTGATTAATGTAGTTGAGTATTGTTCGTTTTTTGTTGAGGAAATAATTGACTGTTTTAGGTAAAAGTATTATGGAAGTCTTTGTAGTATGAGTCAAATTGTATATATTTTGCTTTTTCAACTTAAAAAAATGGATAAATTAGTCATTGTATTTTAGATTAAAGAGTTAATTGATCATTTTGTTATAATTTATGCAATATTAGGGTTTTGATTTACGTAGTATCAAGCTCATAAAGTATTTGCGTATGGAATCATGAACCTAGTTTAAAGAATATATGATTTTCATATAATCTCATGAGTTAAATTGATTTTCTATTGATTTTTTTCCATATCTTATGATTTAATCCTTTATGACATTGTTATAACATGTTTTTGGATGTTATTGACGAAGCTTCATGGTTGGAAGTTTTGCTATCAATGTGGGCGCATGCTTATTATTATTATTATTTTGAGGGAAGCAAAACCAAATTCACTAACAGATAAAAAAAAAAGAGAAATCGAACCATAGAAGGGCAAAATCTAATCTCGAGCCAACAAGCTCACCCCATACATCCTGTCCTAAAGCCTCATCCTTATGATTTGAAACAGAGACAATATCAAACATAATAAGAGATTGAATATTTGTGGAAGAACATCCCTGTAACACCTTGATACTTGACCTAATTGCCGGGTCCGAGCTACTAGGTGCCACATTCGTTTCCGGAACAACTACAATCAAATTACATCTGATATATGTGATTAAACGAATACTTTCAAGAAAGATATGCATATGATATGATATACATTCATTTTTGGGTCTCATACGAGCTTATAAAAGCTCTAAAACTAAGTCGAGGTCGAATTGGGACTACTTTGTAACATTTGTAAATTTTAAGTTGTCGTTGCGACGTCAGGGGTTCCTCGTTGCGACGTAACTCACTGAGTAGGCCTCGTAGCAATATGGAGAGACTTCGTCGCAACGTGAATTATAAGTAATTTCTCGTCGTGATGTTGGGTGCTCTTTGTCGCGACGTTACAAATCGTTTCAACAAAAATCAACCTGGTACAAGTTCAAGTGACCTGAAAACCTACATTTATACTTCCCCAAAGCCAATTCAACAATATTCCAAATTCATTCAAGCCAAAATATATCAAAATTTATACTCCAAAATAACTTCAATTTGTCAAAATATAACTTCGACTATTTACAATACAAAATTGACCAAAAACTTAGGTACTTGCCACATTTGGTTAAAACATACATTACAAACTTTGCTGAGTCGAAGAATCGATCTTCAGATTTTGTAATGAATCCTTGATATTCCGAGGATCTCCTAACCTACGTACGGAGAAAACAAATCGTACGCTGAGCAACAGGGCTCAGTGTTACATATACAATCTAAAGTATATAACATAAGCATTAATAATTCAACTCAAAACCTAATCATCTATTTCTATATGCACATATCATCCATTTACTTACAATTTGTAATCACCAAGCCTTGTATCATCAACCTAAACACATTATTAGCATAAAACACACACCAAATCATCTCAATTCAAATACAACATGTATGAACTACTCTCTTACTTATAATTAGCCACAATTCAAACATACCAATTATAAGTCTTGTCTTGATATAATACTTATAATATCACATATTTACCTCATTTCTGAAGTCTTCCGACTCATTCATATTTGTTCTGGCCCCCAGGCTCGATTGCATTTGATTTTCATATTTGATCTCCTACAAATTAATGTGTCAAATTGGGCCCTGTTTGTCACTTAACAAGCCTGTTTTCAAGTGTTTTTAGTGTCTTTTTAGTAGTTTTACGTAATTTTAGTTTTTACAAGTTGATAAACCGTAAAAGTAACATATTTTAAGCCCACATTTAGCATGCTTTTGGATGCTTTAAGCCCTGAATTGTGTAATTTGGTGCTCTTAATCCTTTGCTTTCATGTTTTATACTCAAGAGAGCACCCAATGACGAAAAGAACAGAAAACGGGCCCAAAACGGAGTAAATGGGCCATATCACGAAATCCACATGGCCTGGGCCCTAGCCACACGGCCGTGCCTCATTCAATAGGCTCGAACACGGCCTGGCCACGACTTACACGGGCGTGTGCCATGGGCGTGTCCCTGCCTTAAGAAAGAAGAGTTTCATTAGGATTTGGATATTTAGGGGCAAAGAAACATATTCCAAAGCCTATTCAAACACCCTAGTAGGAATTCTACTTGAATTAGGATACTTAGGGGCCAAGTAAGGCATCTCAAAGTCTATATATACACCCAAGGGGGCAACTTGAAGAGGAGTTCAGCAGAAGTCGGAACCCAAGACTTTAGTCAGGGGGCGGTTAGCTAGGCCAAAGAGGCTAGCCAGAAAGGTCAGATTTGTGGAAGTCACTCGAAGATAGCTAGTTGATCCATCTCAAGAAGCCGGAGTTATACTCAAGACGGAGGATCTCTCTTTCAATTCCTTCAGGGAGTTTTAGGGATTTCTTATGTCTTGTTTTATCTTTTCTTTTGAGATGTTTTCTTTCATTATTATGAACTAAACCCTCAGATACCTGAGGAGATGAAACCTAAGATGAATCTTGTTATCGTTTGCTGAACTATATGATAAATATTTGACTTGTTCTTAATTATGTGTTCTTAATTCTTGTGTTGATATTTTCGGGATATTAATTCAAGTATTGATGTGCATAGGTGGAGGAGCAAAAGTCTCTGCCTAAGAGTAGATCTAGCATAATTAAGCGGAGTTGATAGCGAGCCTAGAGATAGGGTGACGAGATTTTTCTGGATTAGGGTGAAACCTAATATGGGAGTCCATAGATCGAGTTAATGCGATTCTAGGGGTTTTAATTAGAAAGAGATTTCAATTAATCAACTTAGGGTTAGACGTTAGTAGCCTCGAGAGAGGGATTAATATAACTTAAGGGATCTTACGGATCAAGTCAAATGAATAAATCATTTGGTTCAGAGTTAGATAACAAGTGAAGTCTAGGTGGATTCTTCCTTGGGTGTCGTCTTAATCAATTGATTTTTCCTTAAGTTATCTTTCCAAACTCTATCTTTTTGTCTTTGCATCTTTAGTTTAGTAGTTAATTAATTTAGATTAGATAAATAAATCCCTTTATTCTTAGGCTAAATAATAAAAAGAGAGTTAGTATTAGTACCTTTGGTTCCTTTGGGTTCGACATTCCGGTCTTGCTTAAGCTATACTATTGTTCGATAGGTGCGCTTGCCTAAAAAATCGTTGTCAGAGTTAGTTTCTAGGTTCGATCATTCTTTTTATAAATTTTAAGACTCGACAGACACGGTCACAAGTAGATTTGTGAAATCGGCTCTTCTTCCTCGTTTTCAATCCAAAATGACAAATTATTCCATTGGGGACCCTAATGTGTGTTTGAGTGTTGTAAGAACATGTAGGCGACCCAAATGGAGTGTAATTCATGCCAAAAGTAGTGTTATTGCGATATCAGGACTATAGTATTGCAATACCATCGACAGACTCGAAATGGAGAAGATTTAGGACCGAGCTACAGGGGTATCGCGATATCCCCTTAGGGTATCGTGATGCCCACCTCGTGACAACTCCCCTTGTGTATTCTGACTAGGGTATCACGATATCCCTATCGTGTGGGGACAAGAAAATGACATCAGGGGCAGAGTTTGTCTACTCAAATCACCAATCAAAAGCTATTGTTTAAGGATACTTTAGGCAACATTTTTGGGTCAGAAATTAGCTATTAAAAGCCACTCTTGGTTGAAAAAAAATGAGGAGGTTGTAGTTTAGGTTTAGAAAGCTCTTTAGTTTAAGTTTTCTTTCATATTTTAGTTTAGTTTTAAAGTAGTTTTCTTTTCCATAGCTTAGGGTTTACTTTTCTTGCAAATTTTCTTGTTCTTCTTAGTGTTAATGGTTGTTAGTTAGGTTAATTATTACTGTAGCTAGGTTTATTAACAACTTTAATCCTTTTTCCTTTCTTAATGCATTTTTGGATAATTATTTATGCAAATTGGTGAATTTTATGCTCCTAATCCTTTAAATTCATGTTTCAATACTTAGGAGAACATTTAGGAGCAAAAGGAGTGAAAAACGGACAATTGGAGTAGATTTCAAGAGCCACACGGGCTGGGCCTTCCCACACGAGCTGGACACACGGCCGTGTGAGACACACGAGCTATACACACGGCCATGTGCAAGACCGTGTTGATTTCGTGAGTTGCATTCCAAACACGCGAAAAACACAATTTTTAGGGTTTTTGGGCATTTTAAGACTTATAAATACCAAATAGAAGAAGAGAATAGAGAGCCATAAGAGAGTATTGAAGAAAACAACTCGAAGAATACCTTGAAGCCAACTCTGAAGCATATTTCCATCAAGATTGAAGACCTTTTTTTTTAATTTCATTGAAGTTCTTTTATGAGTTTCTTTACCTCTTGGGGTTATATTACTTTGAGATGTTTTTGTTTACAATTATGAACTAATTCTCTAGATACCTAGGGGAGATGAGCCCTATGATGAATTATTTGATTTATGTTTTACGTGATAAATACTTGAATCTTGTTCTCAGTTATGTTTGCTTATCTATTGTTTTAATATTTCCTGAATATTAATTCATGATTGATGTGCTTAAATCAGAGGGGGAAAAGCCTCTGTTTAAGAGTAGATCTAGCATAATTGAGTGGAGTTGCATGCAATCCTAGAAATAGGACAACATAAATCTACCGGATTAGAGCCAAATCTAATAGATCGAGTTAATGCGATAATATGGGTTTTAATTAGAAAGAAATTTAAATTAATCAACCTAGAGTCAATTGCTCTTAGTCTTGAAAGGGATATTAATATAATTTAGGGATTTCTACGAATCAAGATACCAAGTGAACAAATCATTTAATTCAGATTCATAATAATAGATGAAGTCTAGGAGGATTATTTCCTGGGTATTGTTTAGCTTCTTAGTTATTATTCAATTAAATTCCTAATTTATTCTTTGTTGAGTTCTTTAGTAAATTAATTTATTAGATTTTAATTAGTTTAAACAAGTTACTCCAATTTGTAGGTTAAACAATAGGAAAACAATAATTACTAGTACTTTTAGTCTTCGTGAATACGATATCTTCACTCACTGTAGCTATACTATTTATCAATAGGTGTACTTGCCTTTGTCGTATTTTTAGTTGGTTTCGTGACTAGCAATAAGCCACCTTATTGGCACTTCGACGAATCAAATGAAAGGGTAATGCTCTAAAAAAAAAAGTTTCAACATCAAACAATCATGTAGGATCAAACCAAATTTAGAAATTTAGTTATGCGAGTTATGGAGAGCATCTATAACATATAAAGAATATTATTTTTTCTCCTTTTCTCTTTTATTATTATTAAAAATTAATTTATTGATAATTTTTAATTATGATATTTATATGGTATATTCATTTTAAGTTTGACATCTATGTGTATATAATTTATTAGTCACCAATGTGGTAGAATTATAAAGTTTTATAGACATCAATTAAATTATGCATGTGTAAAATTGCTAATATCCATGTAATTAATTAAATGCTTATAATGGAAATGTGGATAGTTGACTTTCACTACTTATTAAAACTTCAGAATTTTCCTAAAGGTGAATTATTTATTCTATGAAAAATGAAAATTATGGTGGCAAATTAATATTTTTTTTAGATATATATTTGAATTTCCAAAGACAACGTGTATATTTAATGAAAATTATTTATTTGTCCATTAAAGTTTCTAGCATTTATTTATTATAGTATATTGTAGTATCTACGATGGAAAACTAGGATATACTTAGACTGTTTGCATATATGGATTCAATATTTGAGCATTTATGAATTGTTTGCTTTTAGTATTATTTTGCAGGTATTTCTCTTCATTTGAAAGCTCATATATTACTTTATTTAATGGGTTAAACTTTTATGAATAGAGTGAACAAGTCAAGTTCTATTTAGGTGTTTGGATCTTGACTTGACACTATTAGAGGATAGGCTTGTTGCTATTACTACCTCAAGAAATGAGGAAGAGGTGTTATACCATAAACAATAGGAACAGTAAAACAGACTAAGGCTTATGTTTTTGTGAATGACTATTGCTAACAACATTAAGACCATAATTTCACAAACTAAAAGTGCGAAAGAATATATTATGCTTGTGGAATAATGTGGTCGTTCTATGGATAAGTCACTCGCTAATACCTTGATGGCACAACTCATGACCATAAAGTATGGTGGATTGAGGGGAATCCAAGAACAAATCATTGAGATGACTAATATTGCGGCAAGGCTAAAGACCTTAAGTATGATGGTGAATGACTATTTTTTAGTGCAGTTCATATTGAACTCATTACTTCCAAATTATGGATCATTTCAAATTAACTATAACACTATTAAAGATAACTAGGATGTTAATGAATTGGTTAGTAAGCTCGGTTAGGGGGATGCAAGACTAAATAGTCAAGAAAGCAATTCCATTAACCTTGTGGGTTAAGGAGCTGGCAAAGGACTTAAGGTAAAAACCAATAAGTTTAAGAAGAAGAAAAACTCGCTTGTCAATGGTTCTAATGACAAGAAAAAGGAACAAATGACAGATAAGTGCCATTTCTATAATAATAATAATAATAATAATAATAAAAGCAAGACACTACCAGAAAGATTGCCTAAAAAGTAAAACTTAATTCGAAAAGAAGGTAAATTTTATGGTATTGACTTAGATCTCCTTTAGTTTTAGGTAGTCCTTTCAATCTTCGAATCAAATGGAATTAATTCTCTATCTCTTCTGGGCATGATAACTGTAACAACCCATTTGTGCCCGGGCCCAAACAAACAAAAACAAAATAAAAATAAAACAAAAAATCAATGTCCAGTTTTATTTTACAGTTTGTTTACAAAACTAATAACCCAGTGGCCCAATACTAACCCACTAGCCGTGGCCCAATTACACCCAAAACAGAGACCCAAGCCTACACGGCCCAAAAGGGCCCAACACCAGAAACCAAGGGTTTCTGAAACCATAGGTTTCCCTCGTGCTGCAAGCACCCAGCGCAGCCCCGACACCAGCCTTTCCTTACGCCGCAATCAGCGCGCAGATAGTGCTCCGTCGCCGGATTCCTCGCCGTTGACTTGCAAAAAAGGAAAGAACAGAATAGCAAAATGGAAAGAAAATGGCAAGAAACAAAGAGGACAAAATCTTTTCTTTTTTTCATTATTTTCAGGGCTATAAAAACCCCAAACACAATCTGTAAAAGGACCCAAGGCAGACACACAAAAGATACAGAAAAAAATATAATATTTTTGATAGCAAAAGGTGATTTTCGATAGTTATTTTGTTTTTTTTTCTATTATCATTTTTTTTTATTTTCAATATGTAAGAATCATACAAGATTTATTAAAACATTACTAAAAAAATAAGGAGCATGTGTTTACCTTCCGATTTGCTTTTAAAAAATGAAGTTTCTGGCCTCTGGCCATCGTCTACGGTGGCGCGTGTGGTGGCCCGTCACCGGAGCCCAGGCCTGATTCTGGCCTCAGATCGAGGGGGGAAGAGAGCTTTTCGGGGTCTTGGGTTTGTGTTTTTTTAAAGGGGTATTTAAACTGATTTTTTGGGTTGATTTTTAGCTTATATAGGCCCTTCATACGACACCGTTTTGGGGGTCCCCTTTTAAGGCCAAAACGACCCCCAAAACGGTGTCGTTCAAGGGCTAAGATCTGTGCGTTGACCCAATACCCGGGGAGGATCCGCGTGTTTTTATAAAAGGGGCAATTTGTCTCTTTAGTTCCTCCGCAATTTTATTCCTTTTAATTTTGTCCAATTTTAATTTTTTTTATTTCTAATCTAGCCCTGAAAATTAGCTTTTGTCTCGATTTGGTCCCTGAGGCCATTTTAAAGGTGGATGATGGAACGACGCCGTTTAGGAGATAGGGTATAATTGCCCAATAAGCCCCTGTATTTTCGCGCCGTTCTAACACCGTCCCTTTTTTACAATTTTACTTTAATTTTTTTATTATTTTAATTTGATCCTTGTTTCTTTGATTTCTAATCCTTTTTATTTTCATTTTTATTCTTATTTTTAAAATATTATAGTATTATATATATACGTATTAAACTATTACTATTTTTTATTTATACCAGGTTATTTTATTTAGTTTATTATTATTATATATCACATATTATTTTATAATTTGTATATTAGTTATTATATTATACATTTTTAAAATTTTGTATATTATGTTATTATATTATATGTATAATTTAAATTATTTTGTCCTTTATATTATAAATTTTGTATATTGTATAACTTGTATTATTTATATTGTATATATTAAATATGTAGTTTTTATGATTATTGTATTATAAATATATCTTATTTGAAGTTATATATGTTATTTACTTAAAACTGTTTTTTATCACGTATTATTGTTTATATTTATATATATATATATATTTATCAAATTATTGAATTATATATATCCTTATTTTTTTTTCATATATCTAAGTTTTTATATTATTTATTTAAATATATTGTTTATACATATTAATCGTCACATTTTTATTTTTGTTACAATATTTATTCAGTGTTTAAATACATCATTCATTTATTTACTTTTATATTTGATCTTATTTGTAGAATTTAATATTCATTTCTTAAATTTTTATATTTCATGTAGATTTTTAATTGTTGCTGCTTATTTTATATCTTATATTTATTTATTTATGTTCTTTTATTTGTTTATTATTGCTTTAGCATAGTTCTTTTATTTGTTTATTTATGTTATGCTATTCTTTCTTTAATTGTCTACATTAGTATTATTTATTAATATTACTTGTAATTAGGAAGAATGACTATTTGGAATTTATGTTTTGAAATATGTTAATGCAATATCTTACTCAAACCATCTTTTTATAAAAACGCATTTTGCTAAATTGACGCATTTTATTCAAAGGTTTTTTAAATACAACGATACATGATATTTGGGGACTTCGAGAAAATTATACCCTAACTTACTGGGTTTTAATTTTTCTCGTGGAACTTAAGGTATCAAGTATCCTCTTTTTTTTAAAACCTATAAATTTCAAATTAAAACTTACTTTTGAAAATTCATAATGTTATATCTTAACTTATTAGATATAATGTTTTATATCTCGAGGTAAGGATTTTCTACAAAATAAAGGCAAGCTTAGTTTCGAAGTCTTGAGATGTTGCATCCTAACTTATTGGGTGTAGCATTTTATTTCTTTGAGATAGGTGAGTTTTAGCGTTCTTTCAAATAAAAGGATCATATTTTAAATTTTTCAAATTTTCAACATTAGGACATAATTTTATCAATTAGGTACCAATTTTTGGGCGTTACAGGGGTGCTAACCCTTCCTCGTACGCAACCGACTCCCGAACTTGTTTTCTCGAATTTCGTAAGCCAAAATTAATGTTTTAGACAAAACATGTTTTATAAGGTGATCTGATCACACCTAAGCAAAAAAGAGATCGGTGGTGACTCCCGTTTTTATTTTTTTAAGTCGAACCCCATTTTTCATATAACTTTAAAAATGGTTCCGACACTAACAAAATGAATTAGTCGAGAATTAAAATGTCAAATAAGATTAAGAAAGTAGTAAGAAATTATTAACGGCTCGAACTAAAACTAAATTAACTACTAAACTAAATGTTAGTAAATTTGAAAGTTAATAAAGACTACTAATAAACAATACCACACATAAATAGTTTGATCACTATAACACTTTTTCCGAAAATGGTGTCAAAAACTTGATTGGTGGTGAATATTATATAAAAATTAGCACAAAAAGAGTTATTCAATTCAATCTTAAAAATAATGTCAACTAGTCTCGCGGATAACTGCAAGTGCATAGTACTGTTGTCAAGTAATATTTACAATGAGATTAATCTATTAGGAACTATTCTGAGGATTGAACCTACAAAAAAGTGTGTGAATGACTCAAGCAAAATTACTTGACTCATAACCAACTTATTAATACAAGTTAATAGTTAATAAAGCAGCAAATTATGAGAATGCAATAAGAGAATTCAAGTAAAGTAAATAGAATAATAAAAGATTAAATTATTTATTTAATCTCGATTCATAAAATGGAGTGGTTAAGGATCACCTTCGAGTAATGACAATTAATAATATATGTCAAATTAATATGAATTTAGAATCAATGGCACAAATGCATCTCCAAATCTAGGCCAAATGCAATTAAAAAGTACAAATGTCACAATTGCACCTATCTCAATGCCTCCTAGTTATATACTACAGTTACTAGCTTCACCTTTGGTTTTCATGGTCTTCGAGTGGAGGTTGTTACCTAAAATCAATCTTGGGTAACCCTTAATTTGGTTTGCTGGCGTAGGGTAGGTGCTTGGCCCTCAACCCGCTTTCCCTTAAAATTTCCATTAATCTACATATCACTTAGAATTAATGGCATGAATACAAATCAAGAAAATTGAATTGCAACCATCCTTTTTTAGTCGTTTAATCTATTTTAATCTAAGCCATTTACTTATGGATCTCTCAACCACTTATACAGCTTAACTCATTGTAAATTTACAAATAACGTATGCAATAAAGAAATTAAAAATAACAAAAGAGAGATTGTAGATGGCCCAAATAGTCCGGGCCCGAATCAAAATAACGAAGGCCCAATGGCCCAAAACTAGCCAGGGAACCCTAGGTTTCCCTCTCCTCTCTTGCGCCGCAAACCCCTGGTGCGCCGCAGGCCTCCACTAGCACCCACTCGCGCACTCGCCTCTGTCTGCCACCACTACTGGCGCCCCACACCTGCAAGAAAGAACAAAGCAGCAGTACCACTAGCAAAAGGATTTGTTTTTTTAAACATTATCATTCGACTATAAAAGCCAACTCAAAACACTGTAATAGGGGACCTTTTTTTTACGAATTTTCAGCAACTAGAAACACAATGAAAGTATTTAGTTTAATTCCGATTTGATTTTCTTATTATTATCGTCTACTGATTTTTCTTTTTTTCTTTATATATATATATATATATATATATATATATATAAACTTTTATAAACGGAATAAAAAAGTAGAAGGGAAGAACCTTACCGGAGTACCCACGTCGCGGCGTCGGAGCTTGGCTGAAAAAGGAGTGCCGAAGGCCCTCTCCCCGTTGTTTTCGAGCACCGAACGTTGAGATTCCAAAGGGGTCTCAAAAAAGGGCCTAAAGATCCGGCCTTGACCATCGCTGGCCGTCGATGCGGTGGGCGGCGCGGAGGTACAACGGCAGCAGACAAAGGTACCGGAGGAAGCCCAAACGGTTGAGGGAGTTGAGAGAAAATGGGAGGTCTGTGATTTTTTTTGAAGTATTAAAAAATGAATTCCAAAAAAAAACTTGATTTTAATAATAACCATGAAACGGCGCCTTTTACTAGGAAGAATATGCGCATGTCCCTTAAAAGGGATAATTGCGCGATTAGTCCCTATCCTTTTGTGGCGTCATTCAATCACCCTTTTTGTTATTTTTCCTTTTACGGATTTTTCCCTTTTAATCCCTCTAGGTTTTCAATCAGGTCCTTGACTCGCCAGATGAGCATCTAGGTCTGGGAATTTTACCCGTTCGGTCCTTTTTGTTTTACGCGCGTTCCATTTAAATCCATACCCCATTTCTTTATATTTATTTATTGCGATTTCAGTACTTTAATTTTATTCTAATTTCAGCTTAATCCTTACTTGTTTATTTTCATAACTATAGGTTATTATTATTATTATTATTATTATTATTATTATTATTATTATTATTATTATTATGATTATTATTTTATTTTTATTAGTTTTACTATTAGGGTTATTATTAATATCATTTTTATTGCGTTATTACTATTTTCTATCATTATTACTATTCCTATTATTATCACTTTCACTATTATTTCTAATGTTTATTACTATTTTCTATTGATATTATTATTTTGTTTATGTACTTATTTTTGTTTTTTTTATTTCATTGTTGCTTACCTCTTTTATTGTTATGCTTTTATTTTCGTCAGCTTACTATTTATTAATATTTACTTGCATATTACCTCTTTATATTATATGTATTTTATGCACATATTATCAATATATTATTACATTGTATATTATTATTATTATATTATTATTATTATTATTATATTTATGTTACCATATTGCATATACCTTTTTATCATCTTGATCTTCACTAACATCTTTTAGCCCTTCTTTATTATTATTTAAATGCCGTCTTTCACCTTTTTATATTTTTATTATTGTATCTTTTATTACCAGTATTGTTGATTTCGTATTTTCGTCATTTCATGTGGATCAACAGTTTTAAGTCGCAACTTGACATTTTTAATTCATACAAAAAGAGGTAATATTTGTGTGTTTAGAAGGTCGAAAAATTACATCCTAACGTGTTGGGTGTCAATCTTTTCGTTCGACTAAATACTCAAATATCCCTTTTTTATGCTTTGAAGATCAAAGATGATCTCGGTGTCGAAATATAAGAGTGTTACATCCTAACGTGTTGGGTGTGATACTTTTATTCCTTCGAAGCGAGTTAATCTTGAGATTCAACCCTGATTCAATTAGCTGTTTTTCTTCGAAAGTTTTACCCTAAATATTTTCAAGTTTTCGACATTAGGACAACATTGATCAATTTGGTACCAACTTTGGGCGTTGCAAGGGTGCTAACCCTTCCTTGCACGTAACCGACTTCCGAACCCATTTTCTCGAATTTCGCAAACCAAAACATCTTTATAGGTGACCCGATCACACCTAAATGAAAAGGATCGGTGGCGACTCCATATTTTTAAAATTCGATTCTCGTTTTTAAAACCCTTTTTAAAAATGGTTTCGACAGCATGGCGACTCCGCTGGGGACTTTGAGAGTCAGGCCATAAATTGATTAACTGTTGTCCTTTTGATTGAAAACTTGGAAAATTGTTTTGGGAAAATCATTTCTTTGACGCCTTTGATTGTGCTATAACGTCAAGTTGCATGAAATACTTTGGCACTGCATTGCATGACCGTTGGTCACACCTTTAAGTGGGAGCGAGAAACTAAGCTTTCGTGAGGTTTTCACCTCCGCATGGGCTAGTGGACTACTTCCGGGACACATCTGTACCTATGTGCTTCGTGAGGTTTTCACCTCCGCATGGCCATAGGGAAATGTATCCCCCTGAACTGAACTCGGTCCGTATGAGCCTATAATGGGTGAGAATCGAGGAATTTGCTGGTTCAGGTATCCTCCTTTAGAACCAAACCACATGTAGAGAGACCTAGAAGCCTACCCTAGGTAGAATTGTACTAAACCCTAGTGGTCACCCAGATAGGTGTTCTATTTCATCGATTATTTCTCTTGTACTAACGTGTTTTCTTCTGTTCTGATTGCATTACATTGCATCATCATAGAAAGGAGGTGCTGATTAATATTCGATTGCTAAATAGAGGAGTTTTTCATAAGGAAATGATTTTCTTGATAAAGTGGATTGTAATACAGTTGCCCAAATGTAGTCCAAGTAAGCAACGAGAGAAGGCGCGTAGTCCACAGGAGAATACAAGACTTTGCTCGATGATTCAAGCCAACAATGATTATTCAAGAGTCGTCACGTCTTGATTTTTTGGGTTAAGAAGCTTATGAACAATCAGAGAGGATAAACAAGCAAAAGGTACGTCCCGAACCAAGCTACAAGGAGCTAGAAGAGGCATCTACGAAGAAAGTTCACAAGACATGGCCATGATATCTGGTCACGAAGGAAAAGATTGGTGTTTTGCTTAGACTATGAGGACAAAACCGTATATGCAATCCGTTTTATGTAAAGAGCTTTGTTTTCTAGAAAAGTTCTTCTAATGGAATTGAATTCATAATCGGCGCCTTTCTTTTTGCATTCATTCCATGCATTGGCATTGCATTGCATCATCCTGAAAGAAGGTGTTGATTCGAGTTTGATTGCTAAATAGAAGAATTCGTCATAAGAAAATGTGTTACTTGATAAAGAGGATCATAATGCGGCCGTCCGAGCATAGTCTAGGTGAGCAACAAGACAAGACACTGCCCGAAGATTCAAGCTAACAAGGAGTGGAAGAGGCGTCTACTAAGAAAGCTTACGGGACATAACCATAACATTCGGATACGAAGAAGAGGATTTGTCTGAAGATTCGAGCCGACAAGGATTGTTTGGGAGTCATCAGAGGATTATGAGCTTCAAAGAGGATAAGCAAGTGATGAGGAACAACCTAGATCAAGCAACAAAGAGCTAGAAGAGGTGTCTATTAAGAAAGTTCATGGGACATGACCATAACATCCGGATACGAAGAAGAGGATTTGTCTGAAGATTCGAGCCGACAAGGATTATTTGGGAGTCATCAGAGGATTATGAGCTTCAAAGAGGATAAGCGAGTGATGAAGAACAACCTAGATCAAGCAACAAAGAGCTAGAAGAGGCGGGACACGACCATAATATCCAGATACGAAAAAGAGGATTGGTGTTTTCATCTGGATCATGAGGAGAAAGCCATATATGTGGGCCATTTTATGTAAAGAAACGTATTTTCTAGACAAGTTCTTCTAATAGGAATTGAATTCATAATCAACGCCTCTCTTTCTTCTTGCATTCATTCCATGCATCTTGCATTGCATTCCATGCATTTGCATTACATCATATCACATGCATTAAAATTTGTAACAAGACTCTAATTAAGGTGAAATTATCTCAGAAGACATGGACCGGAGGTTGGAGAGATTAGAGCAAAGGCAAATCTTGATGCAAGAACAGTTGGCCAAAATTCAACAGGATATGCAAGATCAAATGAATATGATGCACCAGTTAACCCAATTACTAGTCGAAAGACTTGGAAAAAAGGGTGGACCAGTGGTCAGCAGTACAGATGATAATGAAGAAATTGTTTATTCCCCGATGAGTATCCCGACTCAACCAGATACACAGTCGCATAGGGTACCTGTCCTTATCAAACCCTAATGTCAGATTAATACCCCGGCACTGTTGAATCTCCCGATGGGCTCATGTTTTAACCCTAATGATGATCAAGCCAAACTGATTGTTCAAGCGGAGACAAAAGGAAGGAGAGAGCGGACATTAAGGGCCCCGAAAAAGAAGGAAATGGGAGTGGGCAGTACAAGTAAGCATGACAGGGGCCGCTCGGAGCTGATTTCAGTAAGCCAGCTAAGGATGGTGACCGCCAACCCTCAAGGCCCTCTTAAGCGGGATTCCAACCCAAAGCTTAACACTAGAAGGCTCCACTTCACACCCATCTCGATGACATACAAGGAGCTCTATCAAAATTTATTTGATGCACATGTGGTGTCTCCTTACTATTTGAAGCCATTACAACCCCCATATCCTAAATGGTATGATCCGAACGTTCAATGCGACTACCATGCGGTAATAACGGGTCACTCAATCGATAACTGCACTGCATTTAAGAAGTTGGTTGAAAAGTTCATTAAGATAGGAATCGTGGAATTTGATGATTTTTCAGGACCTAATCATTCTGATGAAGCCGTAACAGAAACCGGGACGAGAACACTAACGATGTATCTGTAAAGTGAACCGAAGAATCAAAGTTTCCAAGACCTCGCATGTTTGGGAGTGTTTTGAACAATGGGACTGTGGAAGAGATCCCTGTATTTTTAGAGCTAACTTGGAATAATGTCCAAAACGCGCTTATTGCTCTAAAGCCTAGGAGCAGTAAGAATCTTTTTGTGAAATAGGCTTGTGTCCGGAATTGTTATTTCAATAAAATGCATCTTTCTAAGTAAATATTTTCATGCTTTACACTTTTTTCATTTTTCATTCATGTCCATATCGTACATATAATCATCCTTAGAATCAGTTGTTCTTTGGATTTTCTACCCCACACCCACAATAGGTCCCCAGATGTCAATGACATGAGCGACGCCGTCACTGACTCAGAGTCTACTTCTGAATAAGATATGCGTCTAGAGGGATCTCAAGGCTTCGGAGACGATAGAGATCGTAACCTATATCCTGATTTGTTAAGGATGGTAGAGCAAGATTGAAAACAGATACTACCTTATAAAGCGTCGTTGTGAGCCTATGAGAAGAGAGAAAGGTGAATATTGAAGCCTAGCTCACCGCAAAAACAAAGCGAGACATCATCAACTTATTCCCAATTCAAAGATGTTTTCACGTGACACACCTGGGCTACTGAAATGTGGGTATGCTGTTAAGACCAAGGAAGTCCTAGAAGAGGTTCATCAGGGTATTTAAAGAGCACATGCTAATGACTATACGATAGCCAAGCTAATTATGAGATTCAAATTCTGCTGGTCCAACATAGAAAGGGATTGCATCAGTTATGTCGTAAATGCCAAATTTATGAAAACAAGATTCATACGTCTCATCCATTTCTTCATAGACGTTATCTGTGTGGGGCATAGAGTTTATTGGGACGACCTCGTCGGAAGCTTTTAGCGAACATTAATTCATGAAGAGGGTGGAAGTAGCTTCTTAGGCCAATATTACAAAATCAGTGGTCGTTAGAGCAAAAAAAAAAAATGCCTACAACTAAAATGTCAGAAAAATCACATTTAATCGCACGATGTCAAAAGTTTGCGGTCTGTTCAAAGATCAAATGCCACGTCATAGTGCCAAAAAAGGGGGCAACAAAATAAGGATTGCTAGGAAGATGACCTAGACTTGTAAAGATTGGCATATAGAAGTTACATTTACCCTTTATGCTCATTAAATGCCGGCCAGGACCTCTGTCGGGGCAACGTCTTAGGTTTTTCCTATTAAAGTTAAAATCCCCTCTTCCCGGGGCACGGGCCGAGCCAAAATTGAATGAAGCGGAAAAGATCTAATCCCGATTTGATCAAGTGAATTTGAAGAGAAAATGTTGAGGGTTATCCGTCACGATCAGATGATGCGAGTTTACAACAAAAAGGATCGCCTTAGAAAATTTCATGATAGGCTTTGAAAAAATTTTCCCATGCAAAAGGGACTTCAGAAGGAAGTGAATACCAAACTAGGAAGGACCTTATGCAGCAAAGAAGACCTGTTCTATGGAAGCATGGATATGGATGGAAATGGATAGCAAAGACTTGTCCAATTCGGTGAATTCAGATTCGGCCTAAAAAAGGGTTGATTCAAAAAAAAAGGAGGCCAAAGGCGAAAACCCACAAAGGGCGCTTTGAGACCAAAGGTGGGTTTGAGTTGAAAACCCGAAAAGGGCAGCTCAAATTTTGATCGAAAGAGTAGCATACAAGAGTCTTGTTACGCTTGAATTAACAATGAAGAAGTATGTCTTGGGGCATCGCCAAAGTACTCTGGATCCCCTAAACACATATTGAGCTTAAAATGATCCTCAAGAAGTCAGAACGAAGAAGCTCAGGCTGCGATATCTGGGGCACCTAGTTTCCATTTTGAGTCTGCTATCTTTGCTTTTTTTTTTCAAAAAAAAAAAACAAAAAACAAAAAAAACAAAAACTCTAAATAAACTTTCTTTTTCATTGTATTTCCTAACTTTAATTAACTTGTTTGTTTCAAGCTGTGCTCTCAATAAATTTCTGTTTCAAGCATATTGCATTGAAATAACAATTATTGGACTAATAATACTTTCATGAAGGGAGTTTCGCATATTACTCTGAAAACCTCTAAACAATACAGGAGTCTGAAACAGGATTATTGCTTAAGATTCACCAAGCTTAAGGGGTGGAAACATCTGAGTCCAAATTAAGGTTATCTCTTCGGATTTTTGTCAAAAATGGTGATTGAACAAAATGACACGATATCGCATCAGTGATACAAGCCTGACGAAAATGGGCATTGTTAACCCAAGTACAAAGCTCGAATCATTCTAAAAAAAATGATATTCTGTATTCATGCGAACATCGTGCATAAACATCTGGTTGGGTCATTTAAAAAGTGATCAATAGATGGAAGCTGATACAGATCCTATACCTTTGAATGGCAATGGGATGGACTGAAGAAGAAACAAATCTCACATTCTGAAATCACGGCGGGATGGTTGGGAAAAGATCCAAATCCTATACCCCCAAGTCACAATAAGATGAACCTAAAAGTTACAGTGGAGCAAATCTGTTGAGTAAGATATGTGTTTCTCGGGTTCTCAGTCAAAGAATACTAGCCGATCAAAAGGGTAGCATATTACCCTAATGAACTATGAACGATGACACCTTAAGCAGGGATCATTCTCACGAAATTTTACATTCATACAAAACACATTTAGTTAGAAGCATTTAAATATTGTCCATAACACATGTAGTTAAGAGGCTTCGAGTCATTCCGATCATAACATCCTCATCATTTGCATAAGCATAAACACATTCTACAGGATAGGTTACTCAAAGAACGGTGTAGCAGGTTCAGATTTTGCTCTCGAGAGATAATAGTAGAGGATTGAAGTCTTCCTGAAGATAGTAAGGAAGCAAATTAAAAGGTACAAATTTTGTTCTCTAGAGGATATTGGAACAGGCAGAAGATTGAAGTCTGCTTGAAGATAGTAAGAAAGCAAGTCTGGCATCCTGAGGTTTCAGGAGCAGATTGAAGAAAGCAAATCTGGCATTCCTGAGCTTTGCAGGAAGCAGATTGAAGATAGCAAATCTGGCATTCCTGAGCTTTGCAGGAAGCAGATTGAAAACAGCAAATCTGGCATTCCTGAGCTTTGCAGCAAGCAGATTGAAGACAGCAAATCTGACATTCCTGAGCTTTCCAGGAAGCAGATTGAAGACAGCAAATCTGGCATTCCTGAGCTTTGCAGGAAGCAGATTGAAAACAGCAAATCTGGCATTCCTAAGCTTTGCAGGAGGCAGATTGAAGACAGCAAATCTGGCATTCCTGAGCTTTGCAGGAAGCAGATTGAAGACAGCAAATCTGGCATTCCTGAGCTTTGCAGGAAGCAGATTGAGGACAGCAAATCTGGCATTCCTGAGCTTTGTAGGAAGCAAATTGAAGACAGCAAATCTGGCATTCCTGAGCTTTGCAGGAGGCAGATTGAAGACAGCAAATCTGGCATTCCTGAGCTTTGCAGGAAGCAGATCGAAGACATCAGAGCAGATTGAAGAAAACAAGTCGGGCATTCCTAATATTGCAGGAGCAGACCTAAGATAGTAAATTTAGCAATACGGAACAGATTGAAGTTGCAGTAGAGTGGATCAGAACAAAATTCATCTCACTGAAGTTGTATTGAAGCAATTGCGGTGGGTCAAAACGAGACTACCAGAGGAAAGAGAGCATTAAGAAGTCAAGACCCAGTGGGTCCCGACAAATTTGGGCCTTCTTTATATCTTTGCTCTATTCTCGTTACACGACAATGAGCAAAGAGGGGCAGCTATAGATGGCCCAAATAGTCCGGGCCCGAATCAAAATAACGAAGGCCCAATGGCCGAAAACTAGCCAGGGAACCCTAGGTTTCCCTCTCCTCTCTTGTGCCGCAAACCCCTGGTGTGCCGCAGGCCTCCACTAGCACCCACTCGCGCACTCGCCTCTGTCTGCCACCACTACTGGCGCCCCACACCTGCAAGAAAGAACAAAGCAGCAGCACCACTAGCAAAAGGATTTGTTTTTTTAAACATTATCATTCGGCTATAAAAGCCAACTCAAAACACTGTAATAGGGGACCTTTTTTTTACGAATTTTCAGCAACTAGAAACACAATGAAAGTATTTAGTTTAATTCCGATTTGATTTTCTTATTATTATCGTCTACTGATTTTTCTTTTTTTCTTTATATATATATATATATATAAACTTTTATAAACGGAATAAAAAAGTAGAAGGGAAGAACCTTACCGGAGTACCCACGTCGCGGCGTCGGAGTGCTCCCTCCGTCGTCGGAGCTTGGCTGAAAAAGGAGTGCCGAAGGTCCTCTCCCCGTTGTTTTCGAGCACCGAACGTTGAGATTCCAAAGGGGTCTCAAAAAAGGGCCTAAAGATCCGGCCTTGACCATCGCTAGCCGTCGATGCGGTGGGCGGCACGGAGGTACAATGGCAGCAGACAAAGGTACTGGAGGAAGCCCAAACGGCTGAGGGAGTTGAGAGAAAATGGGAGGTCTGTGATTTTTTTTGAAGTATTAAAAAATGAATTCCAAAAAAAAACTTGATTTTAATAATAACCATGAAACGGCGCATTTTACTAGGAAGAATATGCGCATGTCCCTTAAAAGGGATAATTGCGCGATTAGTCCCTATCCTTTTGTGGCGTCATTCAATCACCCTTTTTGTTATTTTTCCTTTTACGGATTTTTCCCTTTTAATCCCTCTAGGTTTTCAAACAGGTCCTTGACTCGCCAGATGAGCATCCAGGTCTGGGAATTTTACCCGTTCGGTCCTTTTTGTTTTACGCGCGTTCCATTTAAATCCATACCCCATTTCTTTATATTTATTTATTTCGATTTCAGTACTTTAATTTTATTCTAATTTCAGCTTAATCCTTACTTGTTTATTTTCATAACTATAGGTTATTATTATTATTATTATTATTATTATTATTATTATATTATTATTATATTATTATTATTTTATTTTTATTAGTTTTACTATTAGGGTTATTATTAATATATCATTTTTATTGCGTTATTACTATTTTCTATCATTATTACTATTCCTATTATTATCACTTTCACTATTATTTCTAATGTTTATTACTATTTTCTATTGATATTATTATTTTGTTTATGTACTTATTTTTGTTTTTTTATTTCATTGTTGCTTACCTCTTTTATTGTTATGCTTTTATTTTCGTCAGCTTACTATTTATTAATATTTACTTGCATATTACCTCTTTATATTATATGTATTTTATGCTCATATTATCAATATATTATTACATTGTATATTATTACTATTACTATTATTATTATTATTATTATTATTATTATTATTATTATTATTATTATATTATTATTATATTTATGTTACCATATTGCATATATCTTTTTATCTTGATCTTCACTAACACCTTTTAGCCCTTCTTTATTATTATTTAAATGCCATCTTTCACCTTTTTATATTTTTATTATTGTATCTTTTATTACCAGTATTGTTGATTTCGTATTTTCGTCATTTCATGTGGATCAACGGTTTTAAGTCGCAACTTGACATTTTTAATTCATACAAAAAGAGGTAATATTTGTGTGTTTAGAAGGCCGAAAAATTACATCCTAACGTGTTGGGTGTCAATCTTTTCGTTCGACTAAATACTCAAATATCCCTTTTTTATGCTTTGAAGATCAAAGATGATCTCGGTGTCGAAATATAAGAGTGTTACATCCTAACGTGTTGGGTGTGATACTTTTATTCCTTCGAAGCGAGTTAATCTTGAGATTCAACCCTGATTCAATTAGCCGTTTTTCTTCGAAAGTTTTACCCTAAATATTTTCAAGTTTTCGACATTAGGACAACATTGATCAATCTGGTACCAACTTTGGGCGTTGCAAGGGTGCTAACCCTTCCTTGCACGTAACCGACTTCCGAACCCATTTTCTCGAATTTCGCAAACCAAAACATCTTTATAGGTGACCCGATCACACCTAAATGAAAAGGATCGGTGGCGACTCCATATTTTTAAAAGTCGATTCTCGTTTTTAAAACCCTTTTTAAAAATAGTTTCGACAGAGATGATTAAATAAATCTCAAGTTATTACAATCCGTGGATCGGAATTTGAATAACCATTCCGAAGAATTATGAAAATAAACTAACAAAACCTAGACTAAACTAAGTTGGCCGCCTTTTTTTGATTGCTAAAGAAACACCTTGTACAAGCTGTTCTTAGGGTAACATCACCAATTGAGGTGGAAAGACTACATTGCCCTTACTTAAAATGAAACACAAAATTACAATTCTCCATTGTTTTCTCGTTCTGCTACTTTTGAATCCCTTCTTCTTTCCACAAACGCATGATCATTTGCCTAAAATATACCTTGCAAAAGCTCATTGAATTTTAAAAAAAAATCTAAAAATCAATTTACAACAACTAGAAAATAAACTAAAAACAACTTACTACTGTTTTATATTATTCTCAGGTATATTTAATTATTTTATATATGTAGATGAATGAATCCTTCCCCTAACTATCTAACAAACTCATCAATTTTTGCTCTATGGTAGGTATCTTATGAAGTCTATGTTTGTTTTTATGTATGAAAATGGGCCAGCAATAACTATTGATTGCCTTTTCTTTTGCTATTTTCGACACTAATGCAACTTATCTTGTACCCTAAGACACATGCAGTGTCTCACTATTGTTTATAAATTGAATGAATATAACAATAAAAAATTATTTTGTATATATGGTTACTAAAGACGGTAACGGGGAAGCGTTAATAATTGAGCAGAAATTTTATCACATGTGTATGTATTTAAAATCTACAAGTTAGTTTAAAAATAAAAAAAAATGAAACATAAAATTTAAAACTTATTCATAATAACATATGAAATATATATGATATTAAAATGAAAAATAATAGATTATATTGTGAGCAAAATAAAATTTAAAAATATAAATACATTATATTAATAATACTAAGACTTCTTTTAGATCAGTGTTTACCTTCGGTGCGTTGAAGAATTTACCCTCAATCTCACCACACCTCACTGACGAGGCTGTTTGGAAGACCACCAGTTGAAAGAACACACCTCATCGGTTCTCAATTTTTGACTGCGGGATAAGGCCATTAGTGGAGATACAAATCTCTAGTGGAATGGAGTAATTTCTATTTTACCCTTTCAACTTATTTTTTTTCTCCAATTGTAATTGTTATTTTAATATTATTTTTATAAATGTAATATTAATTATCATTTAATATCAAATCATTTAAAATAATTTATCATCAAATCATATTAATTAAACAAATTGATTAACTATAAAAACTAATTTATCATTTAATATAATAAGTAATCTTAAATGATTTAATTAAAATATTTATAAAAATATTGTGATACATATAATTTTATTAAATAAAATTACAATATCACATATTTTTAATAATTTTATAAAAGTAAAATATTTTAAACTTCTATTGTATATAGGTTTTAATTTAATTCCCTTAATAGTCATTTTACTTTCTTATCTCACCACTGCAACTGTGTTTGAATCCAAACACACATTCCACCGATGTTTTTAATCTCATTGCTATAATAACTAATCTCACTACCACCGCTATTTTTACACTAACTGCATGTAAACGCACTGCCCATCCAAACCAGCCCTAAGCCTAAATGTAATACAATTTTTTATCATGGCGTTGTCGTCAATCTTTAGTTAGTGTTAAGTTCACTTGTGACACTAACTCAATCAACAACATTATCAATATATATACAATTGATGGAAATAATAAAGTATGCATAATACAATTAAAATATAAATATAAATATTAAAATAAAATTTTGATTTAGTGATAAAGTTAATATTTTATTGATATAAATAGCACAAGTTCAAATTCAACCACTTAAAATTTTTATTGATTTTTTAAATTAAAAAAATAAAAATACTTTTAAATAATATAAATCATTTTAATTACAAAACATCATTTTCATAATTTTATTAATAGAGTTATTACCCAATTAATTAGTCACACTAATTCTATCAATAACGTAAATAATAATATAGAAACATATAATTCATTCTTTTTTCATTGTATTATCATTTGGCTTACAGTGTTTTTATAAAATTCTATATTTTCTATAATTACTCATAAATAATAGAATATCAAAGCTTAAATATAATGAAAAATAATTGTGATTTTTTTTTATTCTCCTAGTGCATTTTTAAACAGACTATATCAATGATGTGCTTGTATGATATTAAAACTTAAAAATAAGACAACTTGCTCAACAAACACAGTTTTGATACAACTGTAATAATAATGGTCTCATTCTTGATGTCCTTTATTATTATTATTATTATTATTATTATTATTATTATTATTATTATTATTATTATTATTATTATTATTATTATTCCATCTGGATCTTCCTAATAATAAATCTATAATGAATTCCTTTGTATCGTATTAGTCTCTTGAATTGCGTTTTAGCCTCTTTATTAAAAAATTCAACAAACTTATTCTCTTACCTTTCACTAAAATTTCTGTTTATTTTTTCCATTAATTGCTGAAATGTCATTTTCATATTTTTTTTTTCTAAATGATGTGAAAATAATTGATAATTAAGATAAAATATTTACCTTTGTTTGCCCACGATGTTTTTGTTTTTTTAAGTTACAATTGTTCTAATACAATCAATCATTACAAACATGGGCTAAATAATTAACTCAACAATTAACTAGTTAACTAGTGTGTCGTTGAAAGCACCAAAAATAACCTATCCCTATGAAATAACGAAAAAGAATAGTATAAGGGAAGTAGGGTTAAATCCTTAGGAACTGGATTTGCACAACTTTTTGTTCCTCAAGGTCCCGAGCACAGTCGTGCCCTAGAAAATGTAACGTACTTGAAAAAAACCAGAATTAAAAATATGTAGGGGTTGAAATTGTATAAATTAAAATCGAAATTGTAAAGAGAAACAGAATTGAGAAAAGTGATTCTTTGATTGAAAGATTCCAGCTCCGGTTATCTCGATCCTACTTGGGTTCAATCCTAGGCTTTTAGGTGATCCTTCTCATGACAGAATAAGCCAATTATAGTGGAAGAGGACGCCTACGACCACCAGCTCCACTTAGATTTTAGCCTTACGATTTAGAGGAACCTAACTCTAGCCAACCGTCACTTTTGTGGGACCGTCTTACACTAGAACATCACTTCTTAATGGCAAATGCCACGCCATTTTGTCTCTTGGACTCGACAACCACTGACACAGTTAGCTAACGAACTGACTGTGCAACCTTCCCAAAACATACAAAGCGGCCGCCTTTGCACAAGATGAAAAGATCACTTTTGGAAGGACATGGACGGAAGCATCAGTCCCGTAACGCGAAGAAACGATGAATACTCGTTGAGAATGCAAAGTGCAGATTCTAAGCCTCATGAACCTTTTTGTGGAATCTCGACAACCTTTGGCTAGATGAGTTTAGTGGCTCATGCTTTTTGGGAAAAAAGAAATAAGTTTAATCAAATGAAATTTTATTGAATAATAAAAGGAACAAAAGCTAAGAGCTTTAGGGAGACAAAGTTTTTATAGAAAAGATTAGTCCATATTTATGTCACTCATTCCCTTATTTATAGTACATAGAAAACTTAGTTTGTTCCTATTTAAACTCTAAAAGATAAATGAAGATAAAAGCTAAAATTAAATCTAAATAATGATCCTAACAATAATCCTAATTGTAATGGCCTAAATTCAAGGTTATCGGAACAATGGTTTCGTAACCATAAATCCGATTTAAAGAGAAATTTATTTTAATATTTTTGCATGAATATTTATATGATAGGAAAATCGTATTAAAATATCGATAGAAAAATTTTACCGATTTAGTGGTTAGTTAGAAAAAGGAATTATTGAAGGAATTGGGTAAAAACAAGGTATCGAGACCTTGATCTCATAAAATTGAGTAGGAAATATTTTTATAAATATTTATAAAATGTTAGTAATGTGGTATTAAAATTTCGTTAGAAAATTTTAACGTTTGAGTATGTAATTAAATGAAAAGGACTAAATTGTAACAAATACAAAATTATGAAAAATGATTAAATAGTTTAAATGATAAAATAAAGAGGGCTTAAAAGGAAAATAGACCCAAGGTCTAATTGGGCTGGACGGCAAAGGTATGAAATCAGCAAGAAAATAAGGAGAAATAAGGGTAAAATGGGAAAATAACAAAATTTGCTAAATAAAACTAGGACTAAATAGGGATATCTAGAAATCTCTTCATTTTTCTTCACTCTCATCAGCAAAAAAACGCCATAGGAGGGGTATCTAAGCTGGTATATCATAATTTTTGCACCAATATTAAGAGCTCGGAGGTCGGATTCGGTGGGAGACACATCACACTATCAACCCCAAGATTTCGGTATATAAAGAAACTTTATTTTGGAAATCAATGGCATGTATAAGCTAATAAAATAGATGTTAATATGAAATGAATGTAAGGTCAGCCATTGGTATGGCTAACAAATTTCTAGTTTCAGTATGTAATGAGGTTATCTTATAAATTTGCATGGATCTATTTTGAAGGTATGTTGATTGGATTGGTTGATATGAATTAGTCTCGGTTTAAAAAAAATTTTGCAGGGAAGACTAGATTGTTTATAAAGGAGTTATATTGAGTAAAAAAAAAATAAATATTGTAAGCTCCGGTAATGCCTCGTTCCCTATTCCGATAATGAATACGGGTAGGGGGTGTTACACTAATAAAATTCAAATTTAAATGGAGTCTTATATTTATAAATCTCTTCTTTGAATTCCCCCCTAAGACTTTCACACTTTGTATTTTTGGCACCACTTCTTTTCTATTTCGCATGCTGGTCCATTTTATCTTTATATTCATGCTTTTTGCCTCCAAATTTCCTTTTGCCTTCAATTTAGTCTCTACAAGATAAAAAACCATAAAAAGCACAAATTAGTAGAATCATACTCAAAATATATATGCAATTAACACATAAAAGTATGCCATTTTAGAGTATTATCATATTCCCCCTACTTAGCCCATGCTTGTCCTCAAGTATGGTTCCTATTCACTGTGTAATTTAGATTTTACCATGAAAGAAGTATTACTCCAAAGTTTTATAAAAATTAGGCATAATGCATATGAAAATAAAGAGAACCCTTAGCTTGCTTTAAGTAAAACTGAAAAAATATTTCAGCTTGAACACACAAAAATTAAATCGACTTGGATTATTTTATGAAAATTAGGTAATTTACTAAACTTACCAAGACACCTTATTTGTTTCCACCTTTAGTCCCCAAATGAAATTTATTATTATTAAATATTTTTTACTTTTTTTTGTTTTTCTTTTCTTAATAATATATTGAAGCTTTTGGCGCGAAGAGGGATGACAACCAAGCACCCCACCCCGGTTACTCAGCCCAACATACTCCTAATTTATTAGATATTGAATCATGCTCGCAGGTCAAACAGTGGGCAATTCCTGGTTAAAATCTTGGGCATGAAAAGAGGTAGAAAATTTAAAAAAAAATAAATAAAAATAGGCAAAAAACGAGCACAATGCAGCAGCAACAGTAACACAACAATAAAAGTAGCAGATAAAATGACAGAAATAATGAGGAATGCCTCCCCCTGCTTAAAACACATTGTCCTCGATGTGAAAAATAATATTAATAAATAAGATGAAAAGAAAGGGTTTAGAACACTCCCTATGTCGTTTTTGTTACTGTTTTTGCCCGTTTCCAAATTTAATTATTTTCGATTCCTCGATTCTCCTAGATATAAGAAGAGAGATAAAATTTATTAACATGCAAGAAAATAAAGAAAATAGAAAATATAAATATAAATAAAATAAAATAAATTGGGTTGCCTCCCAACAAGTGCTTGTTTAACGTCGTTAGCTTGAAGCCCCAACTAGTATCGGGGTTGTTCCAGCTAAATTCTTTTGATCGTATGGGCTTGGAAATTCTCCTTTTTTACCACATCCACCTTATTTGGGTTCAATCGTCCTTGCGCCTCTTGCTTTGGTTTCGTATTTTCCTCTAAAAAGAATATTATGTGTGCATATCAAGGGGTTAATCCCTTTTAAGTCGGCAATGGTCTCATCATTCTTCAAAAATGTGCATTTGAGATGCTCGGGAAGTGGTTTTAATTCTAGATCTAGTGCCTGCATAACAAAAGGTAGAAGTTTAGTG
The DNA here is from genome assembly GCA_005393395.2 of Gossypium australe. Lineage (NCBI taxonomy): Eukaryota > Viridiplantae > Streptophyta > Magnoliopsida > Malvales > Malvaceae > Gossypium > Gossypium australe. The sequence continues at coordinate 58,698,848 of CM016620.1, forward strand.
TTCATCGGAGACAACAATTCATTAAAAGATTCAAAATCATCAAACATCATTTTAGGTTTGTCTTCATAAGGTGACTCAAAAGTTTCTCCTACTAATGAATCAATTATGTCGACCCGATTTACGTTCAAGATTTCAGTAGGATGACTAATAGCGCCATAAACGTTAAACTTCACGATCTCCCCCTCAAACTCCATCTTGAGGGCTCCGCTACGTACGTCAATCTTAGTATTTGAAGTACTAAAGAAAGGTTGCCCCAACAAGATGTTTGAAGACCCAATAGTGTTATCCTCTTCCATTTTCACCACATAAAAGTCTGCAGGAAAGATAAGCCCGTTGACCTTCACTAAACGTCCTCAAGGACTCCTTCGGGATGCACAATAGACATGTCTGCTAATTGAATTATAACATATGTTTTCATCAAAAAATCTACATTAAGTGATTCATAAATGGAAAAAGGCATGACATTTATGGAGGTCTCTAAATCACATATATCTTTTTTTATTCCTAAATGGCCTATTTTGTATGGTATTGCAAACATACCCCCATCTTTACATTTTACTGGCATTCTCCGCTACAATACTGCAAATACATTTTCACCAACACTTACTCTTTCATTTCTAGTTAATTTTTTCTTGTTGGTGTAAAGTTCCTTAAGAAACTTGGCATATCGTGGAATTTGTTTGATGGCATCCAACAATAGTATGTTGATCTCGATGTTTCTTAATATTTTGAGGATCTCTTTTTCCTCTTTACCTCTTCGATGTTGGTTCAATCATCCTGGAAATGAAGGTTGAATTATAGGCAATAGAGGTTTCATTTGGACCTGTTCATCATTTTCCTACTTTTTTTGGGTGGAATCTTGATCAAGATTCTTGCCAGGATTTGATTCCAGTACTTTTCCACTTCGCAACGTCACTGCATTTGCATGTTGTCTTGGATTAGGTTCGATTTGTGATGGCAGCTTCCCTTGTGAGTTCATTTTCTCAATTGATATGGTCAATACTCTTATAGATGCCTCGGTTTTCTGTTGAAAATCAAGCATATTAGCTGCTAATTTATTGACCATGGTTTCTAGAGAGGTACTTGAATCTCGTAGTTATTATGGAATCAAGTTTTGGTATTGTTGGTTGTACTGTGGGTTAGCTCCGTAACTCAAGTTAGGATGATCTTTCCACCATGGGTTCTAAGTATTAGCATAAGGGTCATATCGCCTTTGGGGTGGTCCAGGAAAATTCCCCCACAACATCCAAATAGGTCATAGTATCACCACACAAACTAGGACACGCGTCTGTTGTATGTTCTGGTGTTACAAAAATTCCACATGGTCGGGTTGGTCCTGTTTTTACTGCAAAAAGAGAATTCATGATATTAGTAAGTTGATCAACTTTATATTCTAAAGCTGAAATACTTAGCTGGTGAACCCTTCTGGTAGGCTAAAGATTAGCTCAGAATTGCTGAGTATTTGCAGCCATCATGGATATCAAGTCCCTTGCCTGTTGGGGAGTCATGTTGACCAATGCTCCTCCACTGACGGCATCTACCATATTCATCTCTATGGGCTTTAAGCCCTCATAGAAGTATTGGAGCAGAGACTATTCTGTTATCCCATGTTGTGGGCAACTTGCACACAACTTCCTGAATCATTCCCAATAGTCGTAAAGAGACTCTACATCTTTTTTCCTTCTCCCAATAATCTCTATTCTTAACTCAGCTGCACGCGATGCTGGGAAGAAAATGTTGAGAAACAAACGGGAAAGATCAGTCCAAGTTGTAATAGATCCAGGAGGTAGATAAAACAACCATTACCTGGCAGAATCTGCTAAGGAAAAAGGGAAAGCACCAAATTGATCTGATCCTCAGTTACACTTTGAGGTTTCATACTAAGACAAAACATATGAAACTCTTTTAAATGTTTGTGTGGATTTTCATTTTGTAATCCGTGAAAAGTAGGCAGTAACTAGATTAATTCTAACTTCAGTTAAAAATTAGTATCCATAGTAGAATACGCAATGCATAACGACGGTTGTTTTACAAGAGCTTCGGCCAATTGCCGAATTGTTTGAGCCATAGGTTGATGTGCTGGATTAGGGTTTTCGTTAACCCTAGCATTAAGCACTTCTTCTAGTGGATCGACTCTTATTCTTTCGTTTTCTAGTGTTTGAGTAGGGTTTTCATTAACCCTAGACTCAACTTCGTCGCTTGCTTCTATTTTCGGTGGTGGGTTACTCAGAGTCCCTACCACCTCTAACTGATTTTTACGTAGCTTTGTTTCCTTATGATTAGCTCTCGCAGTCTTCTCTATTTTTAAATCCAACGCAAGAATACTTGGAGTAGATCTAGTCATAAGAAATAAAAGAAACAAGATTAGCACGTTACTAGTATAAGGGAAGTAGGGTCAAATCCTCAGGGACTAGATTTGCACAAATTCTTATTCCTCGAGATCCTGAGCACAGTCGTGCCCAAGAAAAAGCGGTGTACCTAAAAAACAAAAAAACAGAATTAAAAATATGGAGGGGTTGAAATTGTATAAATTGAAATCGAAATTGTAAAGAGAAACAAAATTGAGAAAAGTGATTCTTTAATTGAGAGATTCCAGCCTCCGGTTATTTCAATCCTCCTTGGGTTCAATCCTAGGCTTTTATGTGATTCTTCTCATGACAGAATAAGATAGTTACAGTGGAAGAGGATGCCTATGACCACTAGCTCCATTTAGATTTTAGCCTTACGATTTAGAGGAACCTAACTCTAGCTAACTATCACTTTTGTGGGATCGTCTTACACTAGATCATCACTTCTCAATGGCGAATGCCACGCCGTTGTCTCTTGGGCTCGACAACCACTGATGCAGTAAGCTAACGAACAGACTGTGCAACCTTTCCAAAACATACAAAACCGGCCGCCTTTGAACAAGATGAAAAGATCACTTTTGGAATGACATGGACGGAAGTATTAGTCCTGTAATGTGGAGAAACGATGAGTACTCGTTGAGAAGGCTAAGTGTGGGTTCTAAGCCTCATGAACTTTTTTTGTGGAATCTCAACAATATTTAGCTAGATGAGTTTAGTGGCTCATGCTTTTGGGGAAAAAAGAAATAAGTTTAATCAAATGAAATTTTATTGAATAATAAAAGGAGCAAAAGCTAAGAGCTTTAGGGAGATGAAGTTTTTATAGAAAAGATGAGTCCATATTTATGTCACTCATTCCCCTATTTATAGTACACAGAAAACTTAGTTTGTTCCTATTTAAACTCTAAAAGATAAATGAAGATAAAAACTAAAATTAAATTTAAATAATGATCCTAACAATAATCCTAATAAAATTCAAATTTAAATGGAGTCTTATATTTATAAATCTCTTCTTTGAATTCCCCCCAAATCTTTCACACTTTGTATTTTTTGTGCCACTTCTTTCCTATTTCGCATGCTGACCTATTTTATCTTTAAATTCATGCTTTTTGCCCCAAAATTTATTTTTGCCTTCAATTTAGTCCGTACAAGATAAAAAACCATAAAAAGCACAGATTAGTAGAATCATACTCAAAATATATATGCAATTAACACATAAAAGTATGTCATTTTAGAGTATTATCATTAACTAAATAATCAATCTGAAAAGGAATCCACATATTTACATAGGATGAGAGTCAAATACGAAATCTCAAAGTTTCCAACACCCAAATCTTACCATTAAGTCAAAGCCTCATTAGCTCCTCATGTATTATTACTTCTCCTCTATCTAACTCACCATCTTCTCTGACCCTTTCAAGGCCCTAACCTTTTCCATCATCATATGCAAATCAAGCAACCCATAACTTCTTCTAGACTTTTTTGGAAAATGTTTTCTTATTGAAGTTTTGGTGAGAAACAATAAAGCAATCATTAACAATGTAATATTTTTGAAGATTTGAGGTAAGGAATGAGCTACCTATCTTATTTCCTTTAATTGGCCACTTAGTCATTGTTGGGCTGTAATTACTTATTTGTGTAAGGATAGATTGAGTTTAAGCCAATAGGTAATCTGAATAATTGTTGAATAAAAATCATTAACCAAGCGGGACTCCACAAAGTAGGATTTGTGAATCTGAACTGAATTAACAAATCTCATGTGTTTCTCTCCTCTTATTTGCTTACTACTTGTGTTCTGTTTTGTAAAAACTAATAGAGATCGAGATTAGATACATAGATATCCAACCACAGGCCATGAATGCATACAACGCTAGTAATAACAATAACAAAACTTTGGAGATGCAAAGTGTTAATAATAAACCAACCATACAAGCTAGTACTTAAAGCACTAACGGAACACCTAGGGCACAAGCAACCCGTACATGTCATAGGCACAGATAAAAGTCCGTAACCATTGCGTATAGAACGTCCCATGCAGGTCAACAAAAGAAATGGAACTCAGACCCACTTGAACCGACACAAATCGTGGAATATACGGAGAAGCTCATCTACCTAAAGCCTTGGTAGTCCAATGAAACACTCGAGTAAAAGTAGAGTTACTAGGGTAATTAATGTAAATCCTAAAGGATGAAGATGTATAGAGTTTAAATCACTTAGGACTCTCATCTTGTAGATAGACACAAATCTTGATCGTCGATGTAACTCAATCTATACTGTTAGTTTTAGGGGAGCTCAACTATAAATAGAGGCCTTCCCCCTATTTGTATCCACTCAGTTGTAAACCCTCAAAATAATAAACTACTATTGAGAGCATTTACTCAAATACTTGGTGTGCGCTATTTTTCTGTGGCTTTCTGTTCATTTATATCTTATTTTGCCTTTCGAGTTTTCTTCGGAACCTTAAAGAATTTCTGTTGAGAATTCTTATTTTTTGAGAGTAGGCTGACTTAAGCAGGATTTGAATACAAGAGATTGCCTAAGGCTGCGTGGTTTGCTAAACTAAAATTCTAACTCCGTAACATACTCACAATAATAATTAGAAACACAATACTTGTAACAGCCCGATTTAGACCCTAGTCGGAACAGTGGTTCTGAAACCATAAATCCGAGGTCAGAATAATATTTTAATGTTATTTTTGGTGTTGATTATATGTGATATAGCCTGTGTAAAAATTTTGTATGATAATTTTATCGACTGTGTGTCAAATTGTGAAAAAGGACTTAATCGCATAAAGTGTAAAAGCTGTATGCTGATTATTGGAGTATTTATGTGTTATGGCTTTTAAATGTGGAGGCCTTATGAGGCAAATATACCAATATTTAGATAGTGATTAGTTGTTGGACAAATATGTCCTTAATGTATGTTTGTTTTATTTATTAATAGAAAGGTTAATATAGTAAATAGATTAATAATATGATAGTTAATAAAACAAAAGATGAGATTTGGTGTTTTACTCATCCACCTTGCCGAAATTCAAAGAAAAGAAAAAGAAAAGAAGAACAACTAGGGTGCGGCTAGCTTTTGGTTTGATTAAGGTATAATTTTGCTTCGGTTTTTGTTAATTTCTATGTTTTCGTAACCGTTGCTTTGTGCTCTAGCTAACCCATGTTGTAATTTTGTTATTTGATGATGTTTTTGTGATGAGCCATTGATGAATGCTTGAGCTATGTGCTAGTTGATAGTGAAATATGAAAACTTGGTGTTGGGTTAACATATTTTGTATTGGGATTTTTAGTAAAGTTGAGCATTTAGGCTTAATTGAGAAAATGAGTAATTGAAGGATTAAAATGTGAAATAAATGAAATGTGTGGGCTTGTATGAACACAAGGGAAATTCGGATAAGCTTATGTGAAAGGAAATTATGTGAATTTGATGATTTTGTGAATTGGGGACTAATGTGTCGAAATGTGAAAATGTGAGGGCTATTTTGTAAAATGCCCTAAATAAGTGTGTGTGGACTATATTGAATGAATTGGTGATTGAATGGATTAAATTTGAATGTGTATAGACCAAGAAAGAAGAGGTTCGGATCGAGATCGAAGCAAAGATAAAGTGCTCAATTAATCGACCGTTTCGGTATTTCGACGTCCGAGGTAAGTTCGGACATAATATGTGTATATAGCTATGTTTAAATGTTATGAAATAAATGGTATGATGATATTGAAATGTGATTGCTATGTGAGGACTCGAGATATGTGGCACTAAGTGTGCGTATTCGGAAATGTGACCGAGATGATTAGCACTGTGTGTACGAAATAATGTAAACTTCAACTTTGTGGTTGGTACCGTGTGTGCAATATTGATTTTAAGATTTGTTCGATATGGATGCACTAAGTGTGCGACTTTAATTAAGCTTCGGCTAGCTATTTGGGCATTAGGTGTGCGATTGAATTGATGGAAGGATGATAGTTGATCGGAATGAAATAGTGAGTATTGAATAGCATATGTAATTGAAAACTAAGTGCTGGCCAAGGTACGTTCGAAACCTATATGGTTGATGAAGTTATGAATGTGTTTATGAAAGGGCTAATTGAACATATTAGTTTTGGATGGCATGATATATGTAATTGTAAATTAATCTATGTGATGGCTTGTTTTGGTATAAGGTATTAAGTTACGAACTTACTAAGCTATTGAAAGCTTACTGTGTGATTGTTTCTCTGTTTTATAGTGTCAGTAAAGCTAGCTCGGATCCGGGAATCGTCAGCACATCTATCACACTATCGACAATCTATTTTGGTACTTTTGGAAAGATGTATATAGATGAAATATGGCATGTATAGACTAGAAGTTATTGTATGTTTGGGAAATGTTTATATCCTTGCCATTTGATTTGGCTTGGAAGTTGAATGATGTTGAAACTATGAATGAGTTGTGAGTTTGGTATATTTCATGATTATGTAATTGATGAAAGATGTTGTTGAAAATGAATTTTTATATGGATTACATGATGCTTGAATTACATGTGTTTTGAGATGTATAAATGTCACTTTGAATAGTCTTAGTTGTAATGATAATGAGCATGGAAGTAGATGGTATAATTGGTGGTTGAATAATGCAAGGAATGGTAAGTTTGATTGCATATAGAAGCATGAATTGACATTGTATTGAAGCTTGTTGCTAAAACCTTGTGTGGGTGGCAAATTGGCCTTGTAAATGGCCTGTTTTGTCTACACGGTTATGGCACACGGGCGTGCCTAGTGACCGTAGGATAAAGTCAGTAGATAGCCCAAGTATGTACGGCCAGGATACATGGACGTGCCTAGTAGCTATGTGAATAAGTCAGTATATTGCCTAAGAGTACACGGCCTTAGCACACGGGCGTGCCTGGTGGCCGTGTGGAGAAGTCAGAATGCTTGCTCTGCTTTGGCACGGCCTGGACACATGGGGTGTTTGGTGATCATGTGAGGCACACGGCCTGAGTGCACGGGCATGTGACCTCAACAGTTTTGAAGAATATTTGAAAATTTGAAAGCTCTCTCTAGTATTTGGTTTAGTCCCGACCCCTTTCTAACACGTGTTTAAGGTCTCATAGACCTAAATGAGGGACTGCATGTTCGTTTTCGAGTATATATGATTGATGGTAGACTTTGTGTCGTAGAATGGATGTGAAATATTGTAATTGTTTGGTAACGCATCTTAACTCTATTCCAGTGACAGTCTCGGGTTAGGGGTGTTACATTTTATTAGTATCAGAGCTACGGTTTAGTCGATTCTCGGACTAACGTAGCGAGTTTGAGTCTAGCTATACATGCCGTATATGAAATTATGATAGTGTGATGAATCTTGACAATTACAAATGTGTTTTCATATAGTAATGGATCCCGATCGAGTAGTTACTGACGATGTAGAGAGTAATGCGCCTGCTCCCGCTCAAGGGATAGCGTCGGCCACATCTAGGCGAAATGAAAGTAGTGAGGGAGGAGAGGCTAAGCAAGCCTTCTTCCGTATGATGAGTGAGAGGTTTTCGGAGTTTGTTTAAACGAATCTGAATGCTCCACAACCTCCACTCCCACAAGTACTTGTAGTGCCACGAGTGATAGATCCGATAAGATTGAATAAACCTCCTATGGATAAGATTCGTAAGTACAGGGTCGAAGAGTTTAGGGCTACAACTGATGACGATGCTGAGCGAGTCGAGTTTTGGCCCGAGAATACAATTCGGGTATTCGATGAGATGTCGTTGACTCCTAATGAGTGTATCAAGTGTGCAGTTTCTTTGTTGAGAGATAGGGCTTATAATTGGTGGAAGACGTTGACATCTGTGGTTCCAAGAGAGAGAATCACCTGGGATTTCTTTCAAGTTGAGTTCAGAAAGAAGTATATTAGTCAACAATTCATTGATCAGAAACGTAAAGAGTTTCTAGAGTTGAAACAGGTCCGTTTGTCAGTTACTGAGTATGAGTAGGAATTTGTGAGATTGAGCCAGTATGTACGGGAATGTGATTTGACCGAAGCTGGAAGACGTTGACATCTGTGGTTCCAAGAGAGAGAATCACCTGGGATTTCTTTCAAGTTGAGTTCAGAAAGAAGTATATTAGTCAACAATTCATTGATCAGAAACGTAAAGAGTTTCTAGAGTTGAAACAGGTCCGTTTGTCAGTTACTGAGTATGAGTAGGAATTTGTGAGATTGAGCCAGTATGTACGGGAATGTGATTTGACCGAAGCTACTATGTGTAAACGCTTCATAGAAGGGCTGAATGAATATATTAAGTTATTGGCTGGGATACTTGATATAAACGAATTTGTTGTGTTAGTTGAAAGAGCATGGAAAGCCGAGGAGCTCAGTAAAGAAAAGAAGAAAGCTGATTCTGAAGCTCGTGATAAAAGAAAAAGATCGATGAGTAAATTTTCTCAACCTTCGGCGAAGAGATTTAGAGATATAAACAACTGATCAAATACTTCATTTGGACATCCGAATAGAGACCGCGCAAGACTAAGTGTTGGTCCGAGAACTCAAGCTCCAATAGAATCAAGTGTTGATAATGTCAAAAGTAACAAACCTGAGTGTAGACAGTGTGGAAGACGACATGTGAGAGAATGTTGGGGCAAGTACGACAATAGAGTTTGCTATAAATGTAGATCACGAGATCAGAGAATGTGAGATCGAATAATGTGACGACTAGGGGTAGACCACCCAGAAATACCGGGAGTGTGAGTGGAAGCCAGAGAGGGACCACTGATACAGCTGTGAGATCAGAGGCGAGAGCACCTGCCCGAGCTTATGCTATACGTGCACGAGAAGAAGCATCATCTCAAGACGTCATAAGTGGTACTTTTACTCTATTCGATACTGATGTAATTACATTAATAGATCCGGGTTCAACTCATTCCTATATGTGTGCAAATCTAGTATTGAATAAGACTCTACTTGTTGAGTATACTGAATTTGTGGTTAGTGTATCAAACCCCTTAGGCAAATGTGTCTTGGTGGATAAGGTGTGCAAGAATTGCCCATTGATGTTTCGTGATATATGTTTTCCGGCTAATTTAATGTTGCTACCGTTCGATGAATTTAATATAATTCTGGGTATGGATTGGCTCACTCTGCATAATGCCATTGTGAATTGTAAAAGGAAGAGTATTGAATTGAGAAGTCAGAATGATGAGATAGTTCGAATGGAATCCAGTGATATGAAAGGATTACCCGTTGTTGTATCTGCGATGAAAGCTATGAACTATGTGAGAAAGGGTTGCGAAGCCTATCTGGCATCAGAAAAGAAAGTTGAATCTGTGCCTGTGGTTTGTGAGTTACCAGATGTGTTTCCTGAAAAGTTACCAGGATTACTTCCGATTCGAGAAGTTGAATTTGGTATTAATTTAGTACCGGGAACAACTCCTATCTCGATAGCACCGTATAGAATGGCACCAACAAAATTGAAAGAGTTGAAGTCTCAGTTGCAAGAGTTAACTGATAGAGGGTTTGCAAGACCGAGTTCCTCGCCCTGGGGAGCTCCTGTATTGTTCGTGAAAAAGAAAAACGGTAGTATGAGAATGTGTATTGATTATAGATAATTGAACAAAGTGACGATAAAGAACAAATATTTGTTGCCTCGTATTGATGACTTATTTGATCAGTTGAGAGAAGCTAAAGTGTTTTCTAAGATAGATTTGAGATCGGGTTACTATCAGTTGAGAGTTAAAGAATTTGATGTGCTGAAAACTGCTTTCAGAACGAGGTACGGACATTATGAATTCTTAGTGGTGCCTTTCGGACTAACAAATGCTCCTGCAGTGTTTATGGATCTGATGAATTAGATATTCAGGTTGTATTTGGATCATTTTGTTGTGGTATTCATTGATGATATCTTGATTTATTCTTGTGATGAGACACAACACGCCAAACATTTGAAAATTGTGCTACAGACTCTACGTGAGAAACAATTGTATGCTAAATTTAGCAAATGTGAAATTTGGTTACGCGAGGTTGGATTTTTTGGACATATTGTATCAGCTGCGAGAATAAGAGTTGATCCAAGTAAAATCTCTGCTATATTAGAATGGAAGCCTCCGAGAAATGTGTCTAAAGTCCGTAGTTTTCTGGAACTAGCTGGATATTATAGACGGTTTGTGAAAGGCTTCTCGATGATTGCGACTCCGTTGACGAAGTTGCTACAGAAAGATGTTAAATTTGAATGGTCAGAAAAGTGTTATCAGAGTTTTGAATAGTTGAAAGTGTTGTTGACGGAAGCACCAGTGTTAGTTCAACCTGAATCGGGCAAAGAGTTCATAGTTTACAGTGATACATCGTTGAATGGTATGGGTTGTGCGCTGATGCAAGAAGGTAAAGTCATTGCTTATGCTCCGAGACAGTTAAAGTCGCATGAAAAGAACTACCCGACACATGACCTTGAATTGGCCGCGATTGTGTTCGCATTGAAAATTTGGCGTCATTATCTATTTGGTGAGAAATGTCATGTTTATACCGATCATAAGAGTTTGAAGTACTTGATGACTCAGAAAGAATTGAATTTGTGACAGAGAAAATGGTTAGAATTGCTGAAAGACTATGAATTAGTGATTGATTATCATCCGGGTAAAGCTAATGTTGTAGCTGATGCTTTGAGTCGAAAATCTATATGTGCTTTGTGAACCATGAATGCTCATAAAGAAATGTGTGATGATAGTGCGGTTTTAGCCGAGTTGAAAGTAAAGTCGATGTTTGTACGTCAGATTTGTGAGGCTCAGAAAAGTGATGTTGAAATAATGGCTAAGCGAATTCAGCGTGAACCGAATGTTGATTCAGAATTTCGAGTTGATAGTGATGATTGTCTAAGATTTAGAGATCGGATTTGTGTTCCGAGAAATTCAGAGTTAATTCAGATGATTTTGAATGAAGCTCACAATAGTCGTTTGACTCATTTTGTTCCAGTAAGAACAGATTATTCACTCGATAGATTAGCTGAATTGTATGTTACTGAAATTGTTAGATTGCACGGGGTGCCACTATCTATTATATCTGATAGGGATCCGAGATTTACCTCGCGGTTTTGGAAGAAATTGCAAGAGGCTTTAGGCACAAAGCTACATTTTAGTACTGCATTTCATCCGCAAACGAATGGACAATCCGAGCGGATCATTCAGATTCTAGAAGATATGTTGAGATGATGTATACTTGAGTTTGAAAGTACGTGGGAAAAGCATTTACCATTGATTGAGTTTGAGTACAACAACAGTTTTCAATCTAGTATCAAAATGGCACTATATGAGGCTCTGTATGGAAGAAAATGTCGAACTCCATTGTATTGGACTGAGCTGAGTGAGAATAAGATTCACAGGGTTGATCTTATAAAAGAGACTGAGCAGAAAGTGAAAGTGATTCGTAATAGTTTGAAAGCGGCCTCAGGTCGTCAGAAGTCTTATGCAGACTTGAAACAAAAAGATATTGAATTCGAAGTTGGCGATAAAGTGTTTTTGAAAGTGTCTCCGTGGAAGAAAATACTTTGATTTGGCCGGAAAGGCAAGCTAAGTCCGAGGTTCATCGGACCGTATGAGATCATTGAACGAGTTAGGCCGGTTGCTTATAGATTGATGTTGCCACATGAGTTAGAAAAGATCCAAAAATGTGTTTCATGTGTCGATGCTTCGACGGTATAGATCTGATCCGTATCACATGATTGCTGCTACTAAGGTTGAAATTTAGTCAGACTTGTTGTATAGTGAAGAACCGATTCGAATCTTGGCACGAGAGACCAAAGAGTTAAGAAACAAAAAAATTTATTTAGTGAAGGTGTTGTGGCACAAACACAGAGTAGAAGAGGCTATGTGGGTGCCTGAGAACATTATGAGAGAGCAATATCCACACTTATTCATCGGTAAGATTTTTCGGGGACAAAAATCCCTAAGGGTTGAGAGTTGTAACAACCTGGTTTAGACCCTAGTCAGAATAGTGGTTTCGAGACCACAAATTCGAGGTCGAAATAATATTTTAATGTTATTTTTGGTGTTGATTACATGTGATATAGCCTGTGTGAAAATTCTGTGTGATAATTTTATCGACTGTGTGTCAAATTGTGAGAAATGACTTAATCGCATAAAGTGTAAAAACTGTGTGCTGATTATTGAAGTATCTATGTGTTATGGCTTTTAAATGTGGAGGCCTTATGAGGCAAATATACTAATATTTAGATAGTGGATAGTTGTTGGACAAATATGTCCTTAATGTATGTTTGTTTTATTTATTAATAGAAAGGTTAATATAGTAAATAGATTAATAATATGATAGTTAATAAAACAAAAGATGAGATTTGGTATTTTACTCATCCACCTTGCCGAAATTCAAAGAAAAGAAAAAGAAAAGAAGAACAACTAGGGTTCGACTAGCTTTTGGTTTGATTAAGGTATAATTTTGCTTCTGTTTTTGTTAATTTCTACATTTTCATAATCGTTGCTTCGTGCTCTAGCTAACCCATATTGTAATTTTGTGAATTGTTGATGTTTTTGTGATGAGCCATTAATGAATGCTTGAGCTATGTGCTAGTTGATAGTGAAATATGAAAACTTGGTGTTGGGTTAACATATTTTGTATTGGGATTTTTAGTAAAGTTGAGCATTTAGGCTTAATTGAGAAAATGAGTAATTGAAGGATTAAAATGTGAAATAAATGAAATGTGTGGGCTTGTATGAACATGATCGTCGAAATCAGAGCTTTAAAATTTATAATGAGAATGATCGAACCTGGAAACTAACTCTGACAACGATTTTAAGGCAAGTGCACCTATCGAACAGTAGTATAGTTTAGGCAAGACCGGAATATCGAATCCCAAAGGAACCAAAAGTACTAATACTAACTTTCTTTTTATTATTTAGCCTAAGAATTAAGTGAATGGTTATCTAATCTAAATTTAACTATCAACTAAACTAAAGACGCAAAGGCAGAAAGAGAATGAATTGGGGAAAAATAACTTGGAAGAAAAACCAATTGATTAAGACGATACCCTTAGAAAGAATCCACCTAGACTTCACTTGTTATCTAACTCTGAACCAGACGATTTATTCATTTGACTTGATCCATAAGATTCCCTAGGTTATATTAAACCCTCTCTCGAAGTGAATAACGTCTAACCCTAGGTTGATTAATTGAAATCTCTTTCTAATTAAAACCCCTAGAATCGCATTAACTCGATCTATGGACTCCCATATTAGGTTTCACCCTAATCCAGCAAAATCTCGTCACCCTATCTCTAGGCGTGCGATCAACTCCACTTAATTATGTTAGATCTACTCTTAAGCAGGGACTTTTTCTCCTCCACCTAAGCACATCATACTTGAATCAATATTCCGGAAATATCAACACAAGAATTAAGAACACATAATTAAGAACAAGTCAAATATTTATCATATAGTTCAGCAAACGATAACAAGATCTGTCTTAGGTTTCATCCCCTTCAGGTATCTGAAGGGTTTAGTTCATAATAATAAAACAAAACATCTCAGAAGAAAAGATAAAACAAAACATAAGAAATCCCTAAAACTCCCTGAAGGAATTAAAGGAGAGATCCGCCGTCTTGAGTAGAATTCCGGCTTCTTGAGATGAATCAACTGGCTATCCTCGAGTGATTCTCCACAAATCTGACCTTTTCGGTTTGGCTCCTTGGCCTAGCTAACCGCCCTCTTTCAGGTAACACTTAGGGGGTTTATATAGGCTTTCGAAATATGTTTCTTCGCCCCTAAGTATCCAAATCCGAATGAAATTGCTCTTTCCTGCGACAGGGACACGACTATGGTACACGCCCGTGTGGATCGTGTCCAGGTCGTGCTCGGAATTCTTTAATGAGGCATGGCCGTGTAAGTCGGGAGACGACCGTGTTCTAGTAGGATGGGAGGCACGGCTGTGTGGTCTTGGGCCCAGGCCATGTTGATTTCGTGATATGGCCCATTTACTCCATTTTGGGTCTGTTTTCCGTTCTTTTCATCGTCGGGTGCTTTCTTGGGTATAAAACATGAAAACAAATGATTAAGAGCACCTTTTTACATAAATCGAGGCTTAATTCATCCAAAAGCATACTAAATGTGGGCTTAAAATATGTTACTTTTACGATTTATCAGAACACAAGGGAAATTCGGCTAAGCTTATGTGAAAGGAAATTATGTGAATTTGATGATTTTGTGAATTGGGGACTAAAGTGTCGAAATGTGAAAATGTGAGGGCTATTTTGTAAAATGCCCTAAATAAGTGTGTGTGGACTATATTGAATGAATTGGTGATTGAATGGATTAAATTTGAATGTGTATAGACCAAGAAAGAAGAGGTTCGGATCGAGATCGAGGCAAAGATAAAGTGCTCGATTAATCGACCGTTTCGGTATTTCGACGTTCGAGGTAAGTTCGGACATAATATGTGTATATAGCTATGTTTAAATGTTATGAAATAAATGGTATGATGATATTGAAATGTGAATGCTATGTGAGGACTCGAGATATGTGGCACTAAGTGTGCGTATTCGAAAATGTGACCGAGATGATTAGCACTGTGTGTGCGAAATAATGTAAGTTTCAACTTTTTGGTTGGTACTGTGTGTACGATATTGATTTTAAGATTTGTTCGATATAGATGCACTAAGTTTGCGATGTTAATTAAACTTCGGCTAGCTATTTGGGCACTAGGTGTGCGATTGAATCGATGGAAGGATGATAGTTGATCGGAATGAAATAGTGAGTATTGAATAGCATATGTAATCGACAATTAAGTGTTGGCCACGGTACGTTCGAAACCTATATGGTTGATGAAGTTATGAATGTGTTTATGAAAGGGCTAATTGAACATATTAGTTTTGGATGGCATGATATATGTAATTGTAAATTAATCTATGTGATGGCTTGTTTTGGTATAAGGTATTATGTTACGAACTTACTAAGCTATTGAAAGCTTACTGTGTGATTGTTTCTCTGTTTTACAGTGTCAGTAAAGCTAGCTCGGATCCGGGAATCGTTAGCACATCTATCACACTATCGACAATCTATTTTGGTACTTTTGGAAAGATGTATATAGATGAAATATGGCATGTATAGACTAGAAGTTATTGTATGTTTGGGAAATGTTTATATCCTTGCCATGTGATTTGGCTTGGAAGTTGAATGATGTTGAAACTATGAATGAGTTGTGAGTTTGGTATATTTCATGATTATGTAATTGATGAAAGATGTGGTTGAAAATGAATTTTTATATGGATTACATGATGCTTGAATTACATGTGTTTTGAGATGTATAAATGTCACTTTGAATAGTCTTAGTTGTAATGATAATGAGCATGGAAGTAGATGGTATAGTTGGTGGTTGAATAATGCAAGGAATGGTAAGTTTGATTGCATATAGAAGCATGAATTGACATTGTGTTGAAGCTTGTTGTTAAAACCTTGTGTGGGTGGCAAATTGGCCTTGTAAATGGCCTGTTTTGTCTACACGGTTATGGCACACGGGCGTGCCTAGTGACCGTAGGATAAAGTCAGTAGATAGCCCAAGTATGTACGGCCAGGATACATGGACGTGCCTAGTAGCTGTGTGAATAAGTCAGTATATTGCCTAAGAGTACACGGCCTTAGCACACGGGCGTGCCTGGTGGCCGTGTGGAGAAGTCAGAATGCTTGCTCTGCTTTGGCACGACCTAGACACATGGGGGTGTCTGGTGATCGTGTGAGGCACACAGCCTGAGTGCACGGGCATGTGACCTCAACAGTTTTGAAGAATATTTGAAATTTTGAAAACTTTCTCTAGTGTTCGGTTTAGTCCCAACCCCTTTCTAATACATGTTTAAGGTCTCGTAGACCTAAATGAGGGATTGTATGTTCGTTTTCGAGTATATATGATTGATGATAGACTTTGTGTCGTGGAATGGATTTGAAATATTGTAATTGTTCGGTAACGCCTCTTAACCCAATCCGGCGATGGTCTCGGGTTAGGGGTGTAATAATACTACTATTTGATGACATGCCAACTATACTCGACAAGATTTACCTTGTTATTTGCAAATGCTTATACAATTTTATCGACTTCTCTCTATTTCAATATTTGTTAAGACTCATTACCAATTCACCTCACACAATCAATCCAACTAATAAAAACAATTTATAACATAAATTTATCTTGTTTTTACCTTCATATTTACATTTAGCTTTAAAAAAAAGTACACAATCAAAGCTTAGCTATCATTAAAATTTAATGTAAAATTGTCATAGCTATGCTCAAATGTTCACTAAGGATAAATTCTATGCTTTTATAATTTCATTCTCAAATTTTATTTATAATTTCTTTTGTTGCGAATTTCTTTTTCTTATCATTAATCACTAACGACAATTTACATTCCCTATTCAAGTTTTCATTAAACTTTGAGAAGAGATTGTATGATATTGTGATTTTATACCGTTCTAACTAAAAATGCTAAAAATTTTATTTTTCATTCTCCTACTAAAAAAGGATAGTGATAACGTGGAATTAAAATTTCATACCATCCTTTCTCATAAATTTCTCATACTTTACCCTAATTCACACTAAGTCAAGCTCTATGATACCGATTAATTTAATTTAATATTTTCTTTATTTAATTCATCAATTAAGCCTAACATTTTTTTTCAACTATATATATAAGGAAACCCATGAAGTGTACACACTAAATTTAGCTATCCAAACTCCAAATCTTCAACAAGACCTTTAATAAATTACTTGCATCCCGCTTTTAATGCTTGGGGTTTCACTGCTTTCTCTGGCTTCAAAATCATATAACCTACAAATCCAAAGCAATTTTTACTATAAAATCAAACCCATATACATTTATATTTTCAAAAACAACTATCATGAATGTAAGGAAGTGAAAGCATTCTCACCTCTCTTTAACCTTATTTGAACAAATCAAATGGGTAGCTCCAATTCTGATTATTCTACTCAATTTGTTCACTTCAAGATAGGGAATTAACACAAAACTAATCTAGTAACTAAACTTGCTAAGATTTTCTTAACAAACTACAAAAATTGGAGACGCACTCTCGCTTTTCTTGAAGCTTTCTCTTCCCTCCTGAATGATAACCATTCTTTTTGTCTTGCTCCAACAGCCGGCTGTAACCATGAAATTGGGTGGGAGATTCGTGAAGCCAAGAGATTGACACATCACTTACTAACCCACTGTATATGCTCAATTTAAAGACGCCTTTCAAACCATCAAATGTAACCTTTAAATTTTGGATTTAATAACTCTAATTCTCCGATCTCCACTTATAATCGGCTCCATTTGATTATATAATAGCAGGATTAAATTGCCAATTACTCTTCCATCTCTTCTTTCCAATTTTCTCAATTTAAGATAAATTCACTTCACTTAGGCCACTAGGACAGCCGGCCAACTTTGCATGAAAGGGAGTAATTTGGCAACAAACCTTCCTGTTTTTTTTTTGGCAACAGTTTGGTGGAGTTCACCACCACCATTCTATTTCTTTTCGTTTTTCAATTTTTAATTAATTTTCATTTTATTTTCTTAATGGTTTTCTTTGCGTTATGAGCAGCTAAATTTTCCTTCTGGCTTTGGACTGATAATTCATCTGATGAAACTGTATGTATATCCTTCATTTTGTTAAATTTCTTAAAATTAAATACAAAAAATGTGATTAGACTATTTGATAAATATAATTTTAAAAATTTTAAAAATAAAATATTTATAGAATGATGTTAAAAGAAATAAAATAAAAAGGACTAAAAAAATTTGAACTCATTATCTGCTTATCATTTTTCACGTTTTTATTAAAAAATTTATTTATTTATTACGAATTATCATTAAAAAATTTTAAATCTTTCAAAATATTAATTTTCAGATTACTTGTTTTTCAATGGATTAGAATCAAAGCCTTCCACTTACTTTCCTCTTCATTTATCCCTTCCTTCTCTTTTTTTCTCCATCTAGTTGCCATTTGCAATATGTTTAAAAATTTAGAGTCGAATTTAAAAATAAAATGATAGTTTAAGACTAATATTGATATAGTTTAAAACTTAAATCACATGTTAATTTTTGCTGTTTCTTGTTCCCAAAAAAGCATGGGATCCAATGGACAAGTCAGGGTCTCGTAAAAGGTTCGGTTCCTTTGATAAATATGGGCATGGCTGCCTTGCCCATGCACGCAGCTCTTGTACAGCTAGCTAGGGACCCTCTTTTCTTCACCAAATTCGGGGCATCCATTCCAGTGTTTTCTCTTACGGTAGAGACTCCCTTTTTTGCCTAGAAGCAACCTCTACTACCCTCTTAGGAATATTTAATTATTTTATACGTATATGAGTGAATCTTCCCCCTAGAAATTTGCCTTGCGTGTTCCAAGTTTCTGAACTTTTGCTTTATAAAATAAGCAACAAGTTATACAGTCTACCTAAAAATATTATAAATCCATTTAGGAGTTGAAGGATACATAATCTTCTCTGATGATCATGGATTTACTGTCTGATCTCCCGGTAATTGTTGCAAACTTTTTGGATTTATCATATTATACAATCTATGCCGGAGGAGGATCATTTGTAAAAACAAGAAGGAGGGCAAATTACTTGTCCTGCTTTACTTTCATAGGCCACCTTCACCTGCTTTGTACCCAACAAACAGGTGCTCGAACCCTTGCGGCCTTGGCCGATAAATATGGACCTTTCTTCACAATCAGAGTCGGTAGATTCCGAACCGTTGTCGTCAGCAGCCCCGAAGCGGTCAAAGTTGTTTCATCATTAATGATAAGGTCTTCGCCAGTCGGCCAAGATCGAATGCAGGAACATACCTCGGTTACGACCATGCAAACTTCTGGTTTGCTTCTTACGGGGCGTATTGGCGTGAGATTCGCAAGCTAGCGGTGGTTGAACTCCTCTCGGTTCATAGAGTAGCGTTATTAAAGCATGTACAGGTCTTGGAGGTGAATGCATTTATAAAATATTTGTACTTGTTCTGCAAGAAAATTGGGCAGAAGATCTCGATCGGTCCAAGGCTTGAAGTTTTGATCGTAAACATGATGGTGAGGATGATAGCAGGGAAGAGATATGTCTCGCGTGCTGATGGTGAAGCCAATGAAGAAGCACAGCGTGTCATCAAATTTATCAAAGAATTTGCGTCAGTGTTAGCCACTGTTACTGCAGTTTCCGAGTGGTTCCGTTTCTAAAATGGATGGATAAATGGAGCAGCCAAGTGAAACCCATGAAGCGTATTTCAAAGGAGATGGAATCACTTATTGAAACTTGGGTTGATGAACATAAACTAAAGAAGCTTAAAACCGGATCAAACAACAATAACCAAGATTTCATCGACGTGATGATGTCTACGATAAAGGATGATCATTCCATGTACGGCTATACCATGGAAGACTGTTGTGTCAGCGGTTACAATATTCTAAAGGGCACTCGTTTATTCGTGAATGCATGGAAGTTGCACAGAGACCCACAAGTTTGGTCGAACCCTGAAGAGTTTGAGTCAGAGAGGTTTCTCACAAGCCATCAAAATGTGGATTGTTTGGGACAACTTTGAAATGGTTCCATTCGGTTCTGGTAAACGAGCATGCCCGGGGATGAGTTGGGCGTTGCAAGCTATATGCTTGACAATGGCTCGAATGCTACAAGGGTTTGACTTAACAACACCTTCAAATGCTCCCGTTGATATGAATGAAGACCAAGGTGCAAGTGCAACCATGCTCAAAGCAACTCCTCTTGAACTTATCCTCACACCTCGCCTTCCTCGTCATCTTCATCAACTCTAGGCGAAACGAGAAATTTTATTTAGGTGAGGCCTAGATAATATTATAAAATTTTAGGGTAAATTTTGAATTTTTTATATTAAAAATGTTTAAATTAAAGTATTGATTTTTCTAAAAGGTTAAAATTATAATTCTTTTCATTTAATCAAAAGTTAAAAAGGATTAAATTGAATCTTTTACTTTTGGGGAGAGGTTATAAAAGAATTTTCCCATTTAGCCAAAGTGCTGAGTTGAGACAGTAACCATCAACCTTAAAAAAATTAATCTTCATAAACAGTAAATAGTAAAACGATACCTTAATTATACTAAAAATAAATAAATATTATACACCTCTAAACCCTAATTATACACAGAGAGAAAATAAAACAGTTAAGCAATTCATTGACTTGGTATGGGTTCGGTTTTGGGGAAACAAAATTATTAGTCATTCAAATTTGACTCAACCATATCTATTTACAACTCTAACATGAAAATATTTTATGTTAAAATAGGTGAAATAAATTCCCTATATGAAAGTAAAATTTATCAATTTTCAAATATTTGTTAGCAAAGAATAAAGTTTTAATGTAGAAAATATAATATAATTTAAATGGGAGGATCCACTTGCTTCGATGTAAAACTATTTTTTCTATATGATTAATATTTTAATGATCCAACCGTCATATTTCATATTCTATTTATTAAATTATGCATGTCAATTAACGTAAATTAAAAAATTTTAACTATTTATTTTATGTAGAAACTTTCAACCATTCAATAAATATTAATATATACAGTAGTTTAGATTGATATGATAGAGATATCAAATCAGTTCAAAAAGTTACATGCATAACAAGTAAAGTCTTACCGATAAATTTAACTGTTGGATCATTAAAACATTAATCATATAAATATAAATAAATATTGATAAGCTATAAAAATAACATATTTTAATCTCATTCTTAATGCGTTTTTGGATGATTAATTATGCAAACTAGCGAATTTGATGCTCCTAATCCTTTAAATTCATGTTTCTATACTTAGGAGAGCATTTGGGAGCGAAAAACGAGCCAAAATCGGACGAATAAAGCTGTTTTCAAGAGCCATACGGGCTAGACACACGCTCGTGTGAGCCTCACGGGCTGAACACATGCCCATGTGCCAGCCCGTGCCAATTTCGCACTCTGCTTCTCAAATACGCAGAAAAACCCAATTTTTAGGCTTTCTAAGCATTCTAAAGTTTATAAATACCAATTAAAAGAAGACATAAGGGAGCTATCAGAGAAGATCGAAGAAAACACTCGAAAAACACCATCGAAATCAACTCAGAAGCGGATCTCCATCGAGATCGAAGATCTTCTTTTAATTTCTTTCGAAGTTTTATTGAGTTTCTTTATGTCTTGTGGTTATTCTGACTTTGAGATATTTTCATTCAGGATTATAAACTAATTCATTAGATACTTAGGGAGGATGAAACCTATGATAAATCCTTTTATTTAATGTCTGTTTTTACACGATAAATACTTGATTCTTGTTCTCAATTATGTATGCTTATTTCTTGTTTTAATATTTCCGGGATATTAATTCATGTTTAATGTGCTTAATACAGTGGAGCCAAAGTCCCTGTTTAAGAGTAGATCTAGCATAATTGAGTGGAGTTGCATGTAATCCTAGAAATAGGAAGACATAAATCTACCAGATTAGAGTCAAATCTAATAGGCGAATCCATTGATCCAGTTAATGCGGCGATAGGCGTTTTAATTAGAAAGAGATTTTAATTAATCAACCTAGAGTCAGTTGTTCTTACTCTCGAAAGAGATATTAACATAAGTTAAGGATTTCTATGGATCAAGACACAAGTGAATAAATTGTTTAACTCAGATTCATTATAATTGGTGAAGTCTAGGTGGATTCTTTCCTAGGTATTGTTTGTCTCATTGGTTAATATTCGATTATTTATTTGATTCATTCTCTGTTGCGTTCTTAGTTAAATTAGTTTAGCAAATTTATATTAAAACACATCACTCCAAATTGTAGGCTAAATAATAGAAAAACGGTAATTACTAATACTTTTAGTCCTCGTGGATATGATATTCTCTACTCACCATAGCTATACTATTGTTTGATATGTGTGCTTTCCTTTATCGTATTTATAGTTAGTTTAGTGACCATCAAATATATACATATAAAATTTACACTGATGTAAATGGACCCCTTCCGTAATTTAAATTATAAATTGTTTTTATGTATAAGAGCTTTTTTTTAACTCTAATAAAAGTAGGTTTGTTTTTTCGTTGAGTTATTTATTTAAGTTTAAAAATTCAAACACTTGAAAATAAGAAATTTGAAAAATAAAATTACTGAAAAACTAAATTTATTTAAAATATGAATATGAATTTTTTGAAAAACAATATCAATGATGTGTGTATATGTAATATTAAAACTCGTTGAACAAACACAGTCTTGATACAACTGTAATAACAATGGCGCCATTATTGATGTCCTATAATTTTTTTATTCGGATATCTCTAATAATAAAACTCTAAGGTTATAAAAAGTCGAGAGTCTTCTTTCTTAGTGTCCTAGAGAAACAGTGATTGCTGTGGTTGGGTTGGAGTATGGTGGTGACTTTGTTGGAGCATGGAGAGGAATGAGATCTCCCTCTTAGAAGATGAACTTCTTCAATTATCAGTGAAAAGTTCATTGGTGGTACCGAGTGAAAGTCCGACATTGATTTGCTCTGTTTGGACGAGAAAGTCATATAATCCAGATAGTTTCAGGGCTTAACTTAAAATTATTTGGAAGACAAAGAAAAAGATGGATATTCAGGTGGTTGGGCAGAATTTATTCATAATTTCTTTCAAGACTAAGGATGATTTGGAGATGATCATGGAGGGTCAACTTTGGCTCTTTCGACGTCAACTTATTATTTTTGAGAGGTTGGTAGATCCTATAGAAAGAAGTAAGATTAGGTTGGTACTGTCGTTGTTTTGAATGAAAATTGGCCCATGCCCATTGGAATGTGATAGAAAGGATTTGATGCAAGCCATTGGATTTACATTCGGAGGAGTGATTAAATCAGAGTTGAAGGGTGAATTTTGTCGGATGAAGATTCAGTTGGATTCCCAAAAACCATTAAGAAGAGGGGTTTTTGTCACTATCGGTACTCAAGAGAAAATCTGGGTGGCATTTAAATATGAGAACCTCCTGAATTTTTGATTTGGTTGTGGGCGAATGGGACATGGGATCAAAGAGTGTTGTGTTATTTCTGCAAATGTTAAAGAAAGACTGGATGAAGTACTCCCTTACCCCTTTATGGTCGTATGGCTAGCCGTGTGCTAGGTCGTATGCACCACACGGGCGCGTGGTTGGTTATGTGATGCATACAGGCGTGTGCGATTACACAAGCAATTTGAGTAGGCCAAATGGGGCACACGGGCTTGTGTGATCACACGTGGAGATTAGGTAGGCCGTGTGGCCCATTTTTCAAAAAAATTCAACTAGGCTTGTTTGACTCCGAAATTTGTAATTACACCTCCAGTGGGGTTCATTCAATTTAAATAAGACTTAAAATATGAAATCTAATAGTATGATACTGTAAGTAGTGTGGGTTTTTCACAAGTAAAAACTATAATTATTTATGTTTTAATGTTAATCAATTATGATTAGTATATGTTTTGAAACATGATTAAGTGACGATTGGGATGTACTAAAATGCTTACTAATTCTGAATCTAAAGTAAGTGCTCTGACTTGTATTTTGTGTCTTCGATTTGTTGTGTGATAATGAATATGTTGTATTTTGACACTCATGTTTTGTGATATTATGGCACTGTAGTAACCAATTTTGGCTCGGGTTCATTAACCCAGGGCCCAAAACCAAACCAAGGCCCAACTAAGCCTGTTACAAACCAAATTGAGCCTAATAAAAAAATCCAAAGAAAAAGCCCAATAGGCCCAATCTAATCGGCCCAAACTTTTAAAGTTTTAGCTAGGGTTTCTAAAACCCTAGCCCTTGGCGCCGCATGCCTCCACTGGCCTCCACTTGCGCCGCTCTCCACTAAGCCCCACTGTCGGCCACCAGCGCCAATCACCTGCTCCACTATGCGTCTGCAACAAACAAAAAACAGAAAAGAAAGGATGATTGTATTTTTTATTTCAAAAATCGGTTATATAAACCGAATGTAGATCTGTAAAAAAAGGGGGGCTCTTCTTTTTGACACAGAGCTTTTAGAAGCAATAAAAAAACAAAAGCATTGAAAGGTTGATTTACTTTCTTTCGTCTACTGCCGATTTATATTTATTTTTATTTTCGAGTTCAAAGAGATAAATCAACAAAAAAAGAAAGGATAGATCCGAAGTCGAAAGGTCTCGTCTCGTTTGCCTTTTCTTTTACTTTCGGCTCATCTTCATTTTTCTCAACTGTTGTAAGACAGAATAACAATACAAAAAACCAGATCAAAATAGAAAGGAAAATACTTACTTTGGGATCTAGTCTTCGTCGATTGGCTTATCAAAAATGGGGCTAACGTTTTTCCTCTCGCACGTTGGCGGCCGCCGGATGGTGGCGGTTCGATGACGGCGTGATCTGGGTTACAACTCCAGCAGAAGAAGAAACGAAAATAGGGGGGAGGGGTTCTCTGTTTGTTTTGAATAAAGGAAATGAAATAAAAAAATAAAAGGGGTTTGTGGTTTTGTTTTTGAGGCATTAAAAAATGAATTCATAATAAAAAAAAACTTAATTTTAATGATAACAATGAAACGGCGCCTTTTACTAAAAAGAATATGCGCATGTTCCTTAAAAGGTATAATTGCGCGGCTAGTCCCTATCCTTTTACAGCAGCATTCAATCAGTCTTTTTGTTACTTTTTCTTTTTACGAATCTCCCCTTTAATCCCTCTAGGTTTTCAATCAGGTCCTGGGCTCATTGATGAGCGCCTAGGCCTGGGATTTTTACCCGTTCGGTCCTTTTCGTTTAACGCGTGTTTTATTTTAATCCTTTCAATTTTTTATTACCATTTGACCCCCTGTTTTCTTTGTTTATTTTATTTTTATCCTGTTATTTTATTTTATTATTTTGTAGTATGCTAAAATTGACCATATTATTATTTATATACCAGTATATTAATAGTATAAATATATATATGTGTATTCTTTATAATTATTATTTATTACGTTTATTTAGCTAAAAATTATTTTCATTAGATATCTTTTTATATGTTATATGTTTTGAAATTGTATATTATATAATATTATATCATATATTATTTTTAGCTAAAATTTATTTATGTTATATTTTTATATATTTATTTAAAATCACTACATATTATGTTTATATTGGCTCTATCATATATATGTCTTTTTATCTATTATTTAAGCATACGTTAAATAGGTTTATATTTGTTTATTGTCTATTATATTTGTTTATGCTTCATCATGTATTTAACATATTTTGCGTTATTATTGCTTTATTTTCTATTTTAAATGATAATACATCATAATTGCTTTTAAATAATTTTGTTCAATAATTTATAAAATACGAATATTGGCATGTAATTGTCGTTTAAAATAAAAATACATTTTCGCAAAATCAATACCTTTAAAACATTTCTTAAGAAAAAATAAGGCAATATTCGTGTGTTTAGAAGTTCGAAAGATCACATCCTAACGTGCTGGGTGTTGATTTTTTTTCGTTCGACTAAATATTCAAATACCCTTCTTCACGCGATTTGAAGATCGAAGATGATCTCGACGTCAGAGTATAAAGGCGTCATATCCTAACGTGCTGGGTATGACAATCTTATTCCTTTGAAACGAGTTAATTTTGAGATTCAATCCCGATTTAATTAACCCATTCTTTTAATTCTTTTTACCCTAAATATTTTCAAGTTTTCAACATCGGGACAACATCAATCGATTCGGTACCAAATTTGGGCGCTGCAAGGGTGCTAACCCTTCCTTGCACGTAACCGACTCCCGAACCCATTTTCTCGAATTTTGAAGACCAAAATATTTTCATAGGTGACCTGATCACACCTAAACAAAAAAGATCGGTGGCGACTCCCGTTTTATTTTCAAAACCAAGTCGATACCCGTTTTTTTCAAAAAATGGTTACGACAGCCTGGCGACTCCGCTGGGGACCCTTCGAGAGTCAGGCCATAAATTGATTGATCTTTGTCCTTGTGATTGAAAACTTGGAAAATTGTTTTTTTACAGAACAAAAAAATCATGTTTCACTTGATGTATCTGTTTATGTGTTAATTACAATAATGTTGAGTCTCATATTTCTTACACTTGCATTGCATGACCGTTGTGGTCGCACCTTTTAAGTGGAGTAAGAAACTAAGCCTTCATGAGGTTTTCACCTCCGTATGGGCTAGTGGATTGCTTCCGGGATACATCCGTACCTATGTGCTTCGTGAGGTCTTCACCTCCGCATGGCCATAGGGAAATGTATCCCCCTGAACCGAACTCGGTCCGTATGAGCCTATAATAGGTGAGGATTGAGGAATCTGCTGGTTCAGGTACCCCTCTCTAGAACCAGACCCCATGTAGAAGCCCTAGAGCCTACCCTAGGTAGAACGTCGAAATAGTTACCCAGATAAGTGTGTGATGATATTTTGCTTGTTTTGATTATGCAATACTGACTCATGTTGATTTGTTTGACTTGCATGACATTCCATATAGTAGAGGTGTCAATTTCTGTTCGATTGCTGCTATAGGAAGTTTGCTATGGAAAACGACTTTCTTGATAAAGTAGAGGACAATGCGGCTGTGCGCGCGTGGTCAGAAGAGTTGCAGTTGGAAAAAGGAGATAGCTTAGTTGAAGGTCATACGTCGGAGCTGAGGGACTTCACCCGTGTCAGTGTGACACAAAATGAGCTTCAAGAGTTGCGAGATATCTGGACCCATTGGGAAGATGAAGCTAAACAGATGTTCCGCCACCGTTACGGCGACATCTCTCACTTATTGGATGTTAAGATAGATAAACACCTGTTTCGGGCTATGGTCCAGTTTTGGAATTCTGCATACAATTGCTTCACTTTTGGGAAAGTGGATTTGGTGCCAACAATAGAAGAATATACCACTTTGCTTTGTATTCCCGGAATGCAAGTTGACAAGGTTTATATTAGGCCTGCCTATGTCCCTCATTTGGCGAAGAAGTTGATGAAAATTACGTGAATGAGTGAACAGTGGATCTCGACCAAGATTCAACAGAAAGGTGAAGGGAGATGTATTCCTTGGGTAAATTTAAGGGATCTGATTTTGACGCATCCTGATGTGAGAAGAAAAGTTGATATCTTCGCCTTAAGCCTATAAGGATTAGTCGTCTTCCTAAAAGCCCTGAGACACATAGATGAAGCAGTAGTGGATCTATTCGACCGATTGGATAAACAAGTCACACCTATCCCGGCAATTCTTGTGGAGACTTTTAGATCATTAAATGCATGCAGAAGAGCGGGAGAAGGAAGGTTTATCGGATGCGCATAGCTATTGATAGTATGGTTTCATGGGCATCTTTGGAAGATGGATAAAGTCTCTTGTCGACCCTTTTATAAGGATTATCCACTGATAAAAGAGGAAGTAGCCATGTCAAGACGAGAAGATATAACGGAAGAAGGATGAAGGACAATTCTTTAGAATCTTCAGGAAGGAAACATTGAGTGGAGAGCTCCATGGATGGTGCCTGGAGAGATCCTTTACAGATGCGGAGACTTTAGTTGGGTCCCTCTACCCGGAATTTGGGGAGTCATCGGGTATGCCCCTTTGCTAGTAGCAAGACAATACCAGTCTAGACAGTTTGTGCCAGCAACACATGGGTTGGACCGAAGCGAATTCTCTTATACAGGAGAAGGTTATAAAAAGAAGATTAAGGAAATTGCAAATGCTTGGAAGCAAACCTACCGGATGAAGAGGTTGACTGTGGGCGAAATGGCAACTTCTGAGTATACAGTGTGGCTAAACAAAAGAATCAACGACAATATCTCGAGACCGAGTTCAGATAATGCTCAATCTACAGAGGAATGGTTACAAGTGATACCAACGGAGCTAGAAATTATAAAGCAAGATTTTGTACGGCGGAGTTCAGAGCTCGAGAAGAAAATTGAACAGTTAGAAGAAGAGAGGATGCTCTTGAAATTGGACGTAGAGATACAGAAATCAGAAGCAGAAAAGATAAGGAAAGGGAAGAACAAAACTGAAGAAGAGTTGAATAGCCTAAAGAGGGACTACAAAAAGATGCGTCTCTCAATGAGAACTGCGGGACTAGGAAAGACTTCGAGTCAATGGCGACAAGAGTTACAAGAGGAAAGAGCTAGAACTGAGCAATGGGAAAGGAAATTCCAAGAAATGAAGGCCCAGAAAGAGATCTTAGAAAAGCAAGTGTCGGAAGGCCAAAACAGAAGAAATGAGTTGAAGACTAGAGTGGCGGAGGTGGAAAGGTCTTTAAATCATTATCGGAATCGCGACTCGGTGGTGGAATTAAAGGCAAGCTTGAGCAGAATCGGAGAAATGGAAAAGAAGATCGAAGAGTTAGAAGTGGCACTGCAGGATTGTCAAGATTATATTGGGTACTTGAAAGAGAGTAGGGAGCAACGGGAGGAGGAGTTACATAAGGCTCAGAAGCAAATCGAAAATAGAGACTATCTCATGAGAAAAGCCATAAATCAGATTCGAGAGGTGGCCGAGCACTTACAAATTTTAGCAGCAAAAGCAGAAATATTAAGCGTGCGGCATGAGTCACGGACAAGCCAAGGACAGGAGTTGGTTTCGTTACTCCAAAAGATTAGGGATCTAGGCGCTAAGACTAAACCATATCTGTAATCTACTTTATGTAAAGAGCTTTGTTTTCTAAGGAAGTTTCCTATAAGGAATTGAATTAGAATTGACACCTTTTTGCATTCATACCATGCATTTGCATTGCATTCCATACAACAGCATCATATCACCCCAATCATCCACTAAGACTAAAAATCGTATAACTTACAGTTCGACATTACGGATCTGGAATCGCGTCACCCTTATAGGACCCGATTAAGAACTAGAGCCATGGATGCTGAACTCAACGAAAGAATCGAAAGAATGGAAAGAATCCAAGGACAGTTGCAAGAGCAGTTGGCCCAGTCGCAGCAAGAAACAAGGGACCTGATGGTGAAATCCAGTGAAGAATCACTTGAGCAAAAGCACCAAATGGCCAAGCTAATGGAGATGATGACGACCCTGGTCAAAGGAAAAGGACCTGTGCAGAGTCCTAATATTACAGAACCCCATTCGAGAGTCAATCAGAGTCCACTCCATCCCCCAGTATTTACTCCACCTCACACCAATACAGTACCAGGAGATTGGCCTCAAAGGGAATCTACAGGCCTGGAACAACCATCTGTACCACCACCTGCTCATCTAGGACCAGGAATATTCGTATCAAACCCCGGAGCTAACCCTGCTGACCCTATTGTCCCAGATTTGGATGATCCTATGGAAATAGCCAAGCTAAGAATGAGGGATCATGAGGCTCAGGACAAGTATAAGAGTCTGGAAGAAAGACTCAGGGCGATAGAGGGAACTAGAGTCTCCTCTGCAATGAGCGCCAAAGAGCTCAGTTTGGTTCCCGATCTGGTCTTACCTCCGAAATTTAAAGCGCCAGACTTCGAAAAATATGATAGAACAAGGTGTCCAAAGGCACATCTTATCATGTTTTGTCGAAAAATGGCTGGTTATGTGAATGAAGACAAATTGTTAATACACTGCTTTCAAGATAGCTTGATCGGGTCAGCCCTCCGGTGGTATAATCAGCTCGGCAGAGAGAGGATCCAATCATGGAATGACTTAGCTTCAGCGTTTTGTGAGCAATACAAGCATGTCTCCGATATGGCGCCCGACCGACTAACACTACAGATGATGGAAAAGAAGCCATCAGAGACTTTTAAACAATACGCTCAAAGGTGGAGGGACGTCTCGGTTTAAGTAGAACCCCCACTGACTAAAATTGAGATAACGGTCCTTTTTATTAACACTTTGAAGGCACCGTTTTATGACAAGTTAGTGGGAAATGCCACAAAAGACTTCGCTGATATCGTAATATCAGGGGAACTCATTGAGAATTGCATCAAGAGTGGAAGGATGGAAGGTTCCAAGAGCTCGAAAAGGCCAGCACCTATAAAGAAGAAAGAGCCTGAAACCCATATGGTGGGGACTGGGAACCACTACGCTTCCAATCCATACCCAATCCAACCACGACCTCAATTTCGCCCACCCCCAAATTTCTATTTTCCTCCTCAAAACCTCTACTATCAAACACCCCATCCTTACCCCGTCTATGCCGCTAATAACCAAAGACCATTCACCATATCCCCGCCAAATACCATGCCCGCTCAAAGTCAGCCTAAAAATGAACAGAGACCAACAAGACCCAATCCTGCAAAACCTCAGTTCACCCCTATTCCAGTTTCGTACGGAGAACTGTGCCTGAAATTATTGGAAAAACAATTAATATCCCCGAATTACATGGCACCGTTGAAGCCTCCATACCCAAAGTGGTACGATCCTAATGCTAATTGCATGTATCATGCTGGAAACCAGGGGCATTCTACGGACAATTGTATAGCCTTTAAAAGGAGGGTTCAAGGTCTTATCGATGCGGGGATTTTACGATTTGGGGGCACCGGTAATATGGCTAGAAATCCGCTCTCTAACCATCCCGTAGGGAACGTGAGTGTGGTGATACAAGAAGATAGGTGGCAAGCCAAAAGTTGTGTCTATGAGATAAGGACACCTTTGAGGAAAGTGTGGGAAATAATGACTGAAAAGGGTTTGCTCGGCAGAAGTTTTAAGGAGGAAAGCATGGAAGGTCAAAGTTTTTGCGTTTTTCACGGCATAGAAGGACATCACATCCAATCTTGTGAGAAATTCAAAGAATTACTTCAAGGTATGATGAACAATAAGGAGATTGAGATCTGTAATAAGAAGGAAGAGATCGACGAAAAGGATATATGTGCTTCCGAGGGTCAATCATCAGGTCCCCCTTATTGCGCTGACCGACCCTTGGTAATCTACTACGAAGCAAAGAAGAAAGATGTGAAACCAAAGATGATAATCAAAGTACCTTCTCCCTTCCCTTACAATGACAGCAAGGCGGTGGCGTGGAAATATGATGTCAGCATTACCATGCCCGAAGCTACGACTGGTAATGTTAGCGAGGTGGGGCATTTCACCCGTAGCGGGAGATGTTATTCTCCCAAGGTGGTTAAACCAAAAAAGAAAGCCGTCGACTCGATTCAAAAAGGAAAGGCGCCAATGCATGAAGCCGAGGTTGAGGTTGAAATACAATCCGAACAAGAAGCTAAAAGGCCCGTGAATGAGGATGAAGCACATGAATTCTTGAAGTTCATCAAACACAGTGAATATAACATCGTGGAACAGTTGAACAAGCAGCCGGCAAGAATCTCGGTGTTATCCCTGCTATTGAACTCTGAGGCACATCGGAACGCCTTGCTAAAAGTGCTGAATCAAGCTTATGTGGAAAGTAATGTATCTCTGGAAAAGCTTGACAAGTGGGCAAACAACTTAAACGCAGACAATTTCATCTCTTTCAGCGATGATGAAATACCACCAAACGGTAGAGGCTCTATCAAAGCATTACATTTTACGACCTATTGTAAGGGTTACATAGTAACGAGTGTACTCATCGACAATGGATCCGCACTCAATGTCATGCCTTTGGCCACGCTTTCTAGGATGCCAGTTGATATGTCTTATCTAAGGCCTTGTCATTCCACAGTAAGAGCATTCGATGGGACACGACGAGAGGTCATGGGGAAGATCGAGATTCCTCTAGACGTAGGCCCGTGTACATATGACATAGAATTCCAGGTCATGGATATATCGCCTTCGTGTAATTGTCTCTTAGGGAGGCCTTGGATCTATTCTGCTGGGGCAGTCCCTTCATCTCTCCACCAAAAAGTAAAGTTTGTCATAGGTAATCGCTTGATCACGATCGCTGGTGAGGAAGACATCGTCGCGTCCATCTCCACTGATGCACCCTACATCGAGGTGAACAAATATGCAGTAGAATGTTCTTTCCGTTCCTTCGAATTCATCAATGCTACTTTTATCGCTGAAGGAAGCAGAGCCCCCACGCCCAAACTGTCAAGGAATACCAAGATGGGAATCAAGCTGACTGTGGGGAAAGGAGCCAGAGCGAAGAGAGGTTTGGGAAAATACCAGCAAGGAATAGTCAGAGTAATAAAACTAGTACACCATAAGGCTCAATATGGTTTAGGATTCAAGCCTGACGCATGGCAAAGAAGGAAACGGTTACAGAAAGAGCAAGAAAGGAGGATTGCAAGAGCCTCAGGTCGGGAATTGGAATGGGAACCCATAATGTATTCGCCTTTGTCGAAAACATTTACATCGGCAGGAATTACATATCTGGGAAGAGATGATCCACAAAGCATGATGTTATGGATTGAAAGGGGCCTACAGGACTTCAGTATAAACGTCATTAACAAAGGGAGTAATGCAGTGGAAGATATTTCAGCGATACGCCCTTGCCCCCCTGGATTCACTCTGAACAATTGGACTGCCGTGGATCTCCTCGTAATTTCCAAGTCTCCTCAAAAGTAATGCTTAATACTGACTTTTTGTATGCCCCTAAGCTGTAGGGGAATCTGTTATGAGAGTTTATGTTGTCTATTTAGCTTTTAAATGAAACATGAATAAAGATGCATTTTGTCATGGTCTTTTTATTCTCATCGGCTCCATATTTATTTCCTTTTTTATAACCTGTCCCTATATATCCCGTATCATCGTATCACGTTTATAGGATCTGGTACCTTGATGCCCCTCTATAGTTTCTTTTCCATCTACCTTTCAGGTGCTCAGATATCAACGACGTGAACAATCCTGTTACAAGTCCTAAAATCGACTTCGAGAAAGCCATTTGTGTGAGAGAATTCGAGGCTGAAGAAAATGCTAAAGATTATGTCTCTTCCCCAGACTTACTAAGAATGGTAGAACAAAAGGATAAACAGATTCTGCCCTATCGAGAATCTGTCGAGACAGTGAATTTGGGAAGCGAAGAAAAGAGGCAAAAGGTAAAAGTTGGGACCTCCATGTCAAAGGACACCAAACATGACCTGATCGCCTTGCTTCATGAATACAAAGACGTGTTCGCATGGTCGTATCAAGATATGCCAGGTTTGAACGAAGATGTAGTGGTCCATAGACTCCCATTAAAACCAGAATGCAAGCCTATCCAACAGAAGTTAAGGCGGATGAGGCCTAAAATACTCTTAAAGATAAAGGAAGAAGTAAAGAAACAATTTGATGCTGGCTTCCTTCAAATTTCTAGATATCCAGAATGGGTGGCTAATATAGTCCCAGTACCGAAGAAAGATGGCAAAGTGCGAATGTGCGTGGATTACTGTGATTTGAATCGAGCAAGCCCTAAAGATAATTTCCCGTTGCCACACATCGACACATTGGTAGATAATACGGCAAAGCATTCGTTTTTCTCCTTCATGGATGGATTTTCAGGCTACAATCAAATCAAGATGGCTCCCGAAGATATGGAGAAAACTACATTCACGACAATGTGGGGAACATTCTGCTACAAAGTGATGTCGTTCGGACTAAAGAATGCCGGGGCAACATACCAGAGAGCCATGGTAACATTGTTTCATGACATGATACACAAGGGAATAGAAGTCTATGTCGACGATATGATCACCAAATCTCGAGGGGAAAGAGAGCATATTGAGAACCTCCGGAAGTTGTTTGAAAGACTGAGAAAATTCCAACTGAAGCTTAACCCAGCCAAATATACCTTCGGGGCTACCTCTGGAAAATTACTGGGGTTCATCGTTAGCGAGAAAGGTATCGAGGTTGATCCGGATAAAATAAAGGCCATACAAGAACTACCGCCCCCGTGCACACAAAAGGAAGTCAGAAGATTTCTAGGGAGGCTAAACTACATCGCTCGATTCATTGCTCAACTCACCAAGCAGTGTGATCCGATTTTTCGACTCTTTCGAAAACACAATCCTGGAGAATAGAACGAGGAATGTCAAGAGGCTTTTGACAAGATAAAGCAGTATTTGTCTAGTCCCCCAGTGCTAGTACCACCAACTCCTAGAAGACCGCTAATACTATATTTGACTGTGTTTGAAAACTCAATGGGTTGCGTCCTGGGGCAACATGATGAGTCCGGGAAAAGGGAACATGCGATCTATTATCTCAGCAAGAAATTCACGGAGTATGAAGCAAAGTATCCGTCAATCGAAAAATTCTGTTGTGCTCTGGTCTGGGCAACTCGGAGGCTCAGACAATATATGCTGTATCATACGACGTGGTTGATTTCAAAGCTGGACCCAATAAAATACATGATGGAATCGCCTGCACTCTCAGGAAGAATGGCACGATGGCAGATCCTACTATCAGAATATGACATCGTATATGTGAGCCAAAAATCGATTAAAAGGAGCGTAATAGCTGATTTCTTAGCAACTCGAACAACAGAGGAATACGAGCCATTGAGATTTGACTTCCCAGACGAAGACTTGATATGCATTATGGAAAAAGAATGTGAATCGTCGAAAAAGAAATCATGGAAGATGAGTTTTGATGGTGCGTCAAATGCATTGGGGCATGGGATTGGAGCAGTCTTAGTGTCACTAGAAGGGAATCATTACCCCTTTACTGCCAGATTAAATTTCTTCTGTACCAACAACATGGCGGAATATGAGGCTTGCATCATGGGACTTCGCGCAGCTATCAAGCAGAACGTCAAGGTCTTAGCGGTCTCCGGGGACTCGGCATTGGTGATTTACCAAATCCATGGAGATTGGGAAGTAAGAGACTCGAAGTTGGTCAAATATCGCAATCTTGTTGCGGAATTGGTTGAAGAATTTGAAGAAGTGACTTTTAATTACTTCCCACGGGAAGAAAACCAATTGGCTGACGCCCTGGCCACCTTGGCTTCAATGTTCAAAGCAAACCGAGAAACAGAAATAATGCCTCTCGAGATGAGCATATATGAGGCCCATGCGCATTGTTTTAGCATTGAAAACAAAGCAGATGGACAACCATGGTTCCATGATATCTTAGAATATGTCAAGAATCAAAGATATCCCAAGCAAGCAAACGAGAACGACAAAAGAACGATCAGAAGATTGGCAGCGGGATTTGTTCTCAATAGGGACATCCTATACAAAAGAGGGAAAGATCAAATGCTCCTGAGATGTGTGGATACTGTTGAAGCCAGAAAGATACTCGAAGAGGTCCATGAAGGAGTTTGTGGAACGCACACCAATGGCTTCATATGGCCAGGCAGATTATGAGGCTCGGTTATTACTGGTTGACAATAGAAAGCGACTGCATTAGTTACACACGAAAGTGTCGCAAATGTCAAGTTTATGGCGATAAAATTCATGCAGCACCTTCGCCCCTTCACGTCATGACTTCTCCGTGGCCTTTTTCTGTGTGGGGGATGGATGTTATAGGGCCAATTTCCCCAAAGGCTTCTAATGGACATCGATTCATTTTTGTGGTCATAGATTACTTCACAAAATGGGTAGAAGCTGCTTTGTTTGCCAATGTAACAAAGATCGCAGTTTGCAAGTTCTTAAAAAGGGAGATCATATGTCAATACGGTTTGCCTGAGAGAATCATCTCAGATAATGCCTTGAACCTGAACAATAAGATAATGAAGGAAGTGTGCGAGCAATTTCAAGTAAAGCATCATAACTCCTCACCCTATCGTCCAAAGATGAACGGGGCGGTAGAAGCCGCTAACAAAAATATCAAGAAGATTATTGGGAAAATGACTGAGACGTATAAAGACTGGCACGAGAAGCTACCATTTGCTCTATATGCGTATCGCACATGTGTACGGACCTCCACGGGGGCAACTCCTTTCTCTTTGGTATATGGAATGGAAGCTGTACTACCCATTGAAGTTGAGATCCCCTCCCTGCGAGTCTTAATGGAGTCAAAACTAGAAGAATCGGAATGGGTTCGACCTCGATATGACCAATTGAACCTGATTGAAGAAAAACGCCTAAAAACAATCTGTCATGGACAAATGTACCAGAAAAGAATGATCGCCGCCCATGACAGGAAGGTGCGTCCAAGAGAATTTCGCGAAGGAGAACTCGTCCTGAGAAAGATTCTCCCGATACAAAAAGACTTCCGAGGAAAATGGGCACCGAATTGGAAAGGACCATACGTCGTAAAGAGAGCTTTCTCAGGTGGAGTTTTGATTCTCACTGAAATGTATGGGAAAGAGTTACCAAATCCGGTAAACTCAGATGCCGTGAAGAAATATTACGCCTAAAAAAAAATCAAGATGAAAACCCAAAAAGGGCGTCCTGATAAGCAAATAAGGTTTAGGATGAAAACCCGAAAGGGCGTCCTAAGGAAGCAAATTTGGGCCGAAAAAGCAACAATGGTTTGAAGAATGGTTTAGGATGAAAACCCGGTTGCATAAATCAACTCATATTTCGAGAAGTGAGTTGAGCCTCGGGTCGCACGCCGAGGTATTTTTAATTTATGTTTTTCAATCCCCGGTTGTAACTCCTCAGGTCGCACGCTGAGGTATTTTTAATTTCTATTTCTGTTAACAACTCCTCAGGTCGCACGCTGAGATATTTTTAATTTCTATTTTTCAATTTCTATTTGCAAAAATCCACTCCTCAGGTCGCACGCTGAGGTATTTTCAATTTCTGTTTTTTTAATCAACTCCTCAGGTCACCCGCTGAGGTATTTTCAATTTCTATTTGCAAAAAGCCAACTCCTCGGGTTGCACGCCGGGGTATTTTAATTTCTGCTTGCAAAAATCAACTCCTCAGGTTGCACGCTGAAGTATTTTTAATTTCTGTTTTTCAATTTCTGTTTGAATCAACTCCTCAGGTCGCACGCTGAGGTATTTTAATTTCTGATTTTTAATTTATGTTCGCAAAAATCAACTCCTCAGGTCGCACGCTGAGGTATTTTCAATTTCTGTTTTTTAATTTCTGTTTGCAAAAAAATCAACTCCTCAGGTAGCACGCTGAGGCATTTTGAATTTCTGTTTTTCAATTTCTGCTTGCAAAAATCAACTCCTCAGGTCGCACGCTGAGGTAGTTTTAATTTCTGTTTTTAATTTCTGTTGGTTCAAAAAAAATCAACTCATAATACGAGAGGGGGGTTGAGCCTCGGGTCACACGCGAAGGTACTTACAGACGGAAGACTGAAGTCGCCTGGAGCAAATTGGACAAAAAAGTTCCAGTGGACAAAGAAAACTGAGCAAGAGCAAAATGAAACTACAGGCCATATCTCTCGGAAGCAACATTGGAGTAGACTGAAGATCGAAGCCTCCCCGAAGATAGTAAGGAAGCAATTTGAAAAAGTTCAGATTTATTTCCTCGAAGTCCCGGTGGAGAAGATCAAAGCTACGAATCTCTTCTCCCTGAAATCACATCGAAGCCGATCGAGGCGCTAGTTACTGTGCCCTTGAAGAAGCAATGGAATAGGAAATATTATCTCCCTGAAGATACAACGAAACAGTGAAGCGGATCAAAGCAACAAGTTACAGTGGAGTTTGAAGCTGTTTGAAGAAGACGAGGACCAATAAGTCAAAGCCTGCCAAGACCGGGCAAAATTGGTTCTTCTATTATCTTTGCTCCGTTCTCGTTTCACGACAATAAGCAAAGAGGGGCAGCTGTAGTAACCAATTTTGGCCCGGGTTCATTAACCCAGGGCCCAAAACCAAACCAAGGCCCAACTAAGCCTGTTACAAACCAAATTGAGCCCAATAAAAAAATCCAAAGAAAAAGCCCAATAGACCCAATCTAATCGGCCCAAACTTTTAAAGTTTTAGCTAGGGTTTTTGAAACCCTAGCCCTTGGCGCCGCATGCCTCCACTGGCCTCCACTTGTGCCGCTCTCCACTAAGCCCCACTGTCGGCCACCAGCGCCGATCACCTGCTCCACTATATGTCTGCAACAAACAAAAAAACAGAAAAGGAAGGATGATTGTATTTTTTATTTCAAAAATCGGTTATATAAACCGAATGTAGATCTGTAAAAAAGGGGGGCTCTTCTTTTTGACACAGAGCTTTTAGAAGCAATAAAAAAACAAAAGCATTGAAAGGTTGATTTACTTTCTTTCGTCTACTGCCGATTTATATTTATTTTTATTTTCGAGTACAAAGAGATAAATCAACAAAAAAAGAAAGGACAGATCCGAAGTCGAAAGGTCTCGTCTCGTTTGCCTTTTCTTTTACTTTCGGTTCATCTTCATTTTTCTCAATCTGTTGTAAGACAAAATAACAATACAAAAAACCAGATCAAAATAGAAAGGAAAATACTTACTTTGGGATCTGGTCTTCGTCGATTGGCTTATCAAAAACGGGGCTAACATTTTTCCTCTCGCACGTTGGCGGCCGCCGGATGGTGGCGGTTCGATGACGGCGTGATCTGGGTTACAACCCCAGCAGAAGAAGAAACGAAAATAGGGGGAGGGGTTCTCTGTTTGTTTTGAATAAAGGAAATGAAATAAAAAAAATAAAAGGGGTTTGTGGTTTTGTTTTTGAGGCATTAAAAAATGAATTCATAATAAAAAAAAACTTAATTTTAATGATAACAATGAAACGGCTCCTTTTACTAAAAAGAATATGCGCATGTTCCTTAAAAGGTATAATTGCGCGGCTAGCCCCTATCCTTTTGCAGCAGCATTCAATCAGTCTTTTTGTTACTTTTTCTTTTTACGAATTTCCCCTTTAATCCCTCTAGGTTTTCAATCAGGTCCTGGGCTCATTGATGAGCGCCTAGGCCTGGGATTTTTACCCGTTCGGTCCTTTTCGTTTAACGCGTGTTTTATTTTAATCCTTTCAGTTTTTTTATTACCATTTGACCCCCTGTTTTCTTTGTTTATTTTATTTTATCCTGTTATTTTATTTTATTATTTTGTAGTATGTTAAAATTGACCATATTATTTATATACCAGTATATTAATAGTATAAATATATATATATGTGTATTCTTTATAATTATTATTTATTACGTTTATTTAGCTAAAAATTATTTTCATTAGATATCTTTTTATATGTTATATGTTTTGAAATTGTATATTATATAATATTATATCGTATATTATTTTAGCTAAATTTATTTATGTTATATTTTTATATATTATTTAAAATCACTACATATTATGTTTATATTGGCTCTATCATATATATGTCTTTTTATCTATTATTTAAGCATGCGTTAAATAGGTTTATATTTGTTTATTGTCTATTATATTTGTTTATACTTCATCATGTATTTAACATATTTTGCATTATTATTTCTTTATTGTCTATTTTAAATGATAATACATCATAATTGCTTTTAAATAATTTTGTTCAATAATTTATAAAATACGAATATTGGCATGTAATTGTCGTTTAAAATAAAAATACATTTTCGCAAAATCAATACCTTTAAAACATTTCTTAAAAAAAAATAAGGCAATATTTGTGTGTTTAGAAGTTCGAAAGATCACATCCTAACGTGCTGGGTGTTATTTTTTTCGTTCGACTAAATATTCAAATACCCTTCTTCACGCGATTTGAAGATCGAAGATGATCTCGACGTCAGAGTATAAAGGCGTCATATCCTAATGTGCTGGGTATGACAATCTTATTCCTTTGAAACGAGTTAATTTTAAGATTCAATCCCGATTTAATTAACCCATTCTTTTAATTCTTTTTACCCTAAATATTTTCAAGTTTTCAACATCGGGACAACATCAATCGATTCGGTACCAAATTTGGGCGCTGCAAGGGTGCTAACCCTTCCTTTCACGTAACCGACTCCCGAACCCATTTTCTCGAATTTCGAAGACCAAAATATTTTCATAGGTGACCTGATCACACCTAAACAAAAAAGATTGGTGGCGACTCCCGTTTTATTTTCAAAACCAAGTCGATACCCTTTTTTTTCAAAAAATGGTTACGACAGGCACAATTTTGTTTCTATTAATTTGATCTCTTAATATGAGATAAACTTCTGAAATCCCCATATGTGATTGCATGTTAAGCATGCCATTATTCTGATTTTGTTTCCGTATGTCATATTACACGTATGGGATAGGTTGATATTGAAAGGAGGAAGTGTATTCTGACAGTATTACTGCAATTTTGGCAATTAAATCGCAAAATCTTTCTGGCAGCTCAACTGCACCTTTATGAGTGGCATACAACCATGGCCCGATGTGATTAGATGGATGGACTATTGTAGTCTTAATTGGTGTGATTGGTTGCACAGAGTTGGTGTGTAATGGATGGGAGTAGGATTTGTGATTGCATCTATATCTGAATCAGCGTTTGCATTTGTATCTGAATCTAAATATGCATATGTATCTGAATCTGAAAATACATGTGATTATGTATATGAGAATATGTTTGAATTTGCATCTGAAAACGTATCTTTTATTTATGCATATTTAATTTGTTGCTTGGGTTGTGTTACACACTGAGCTCGTAAAGCTCACTTTTTGTTTGTTATCCTCTCAGGTATGCGAGAGCTCGGATAGATTTTCCACATAAGATGGTTCAAATTATTGTAATTAAGTTTTCTGGACTTTTGAATTTTTGTACTAAGTTTTCGGATTTGGTTTTGCTTTTGGGTGTTTGATCTATTGTTAGTTTTTGAGTATTCTTAAACGTAAAACTGCAAAATCATACGAATTTGACAAGTTGGAATTTGGTTTACAAAACTAAAACTTCGAAAATTTTCGCTGCAAAGATTAAGTAATCACTCAAGTGTTTTTCTGTAAATAATTATATGGTTTTTAACGAATGTTTGCCTTAGTACTAGAAATGATCTGCCAACATTAGTACTTTCAAAACACACGATTTTGAATTCAAATTCTAGGTTTTGAATAAGTGTTTCCAGACTTTAGTTTTTCTAAATATCTGTGAGAATTTTGCCAAATTTTATGCTTTCAAAACGCACATTGAGTTTGATTAAAACAAAAGCTTTTAAAGAAGTTGATGTAATTCATCAATATTCGTTATAACTTCCAGGCCAGGTTTGGGGTGTTGCATCGTGCTTATGTGGCCACATAAACTACTTCGTTGACCTGCGATTTGATTTACGGTCAACTCATGTTTACCGTTAAAATTGGGTTGATTTTAGAAAAAAATCGTAATGTTAAAGATGTCAACCCAAAAAAAAAGGGTTAAGGGCTCAAACCCAAAAACCCATCAACGTTGAGGTATTTCAACAATTCTGCCTAAAAAAACTAACAATAACATCAAAAAAACTTTAAAAAAAAAAAGAGGATTTACCAATTGTGAGATAGCAAGAAAAACAATAAATAACATTTCTCATTTGTGCAATTTTTAGTTTTAATACTTAACTTAGCCCTTGAATTATATATTTTTTTCACTATGATACTTAAATTTTTTTGTCGTGCTATTATCATTCTATTACTAGATTCAGACTAATTTTTGTAATGACACCAATTAACATGGACATTAATTAGAATGTGTTATGTGGCACCTTCAACCATCTAGAACGTTGCATGTGGCAAACATGTTTATTAAAATTAAAAAATAAATATAAATTTAAAAAATATATAAAAACATATAAAATAATTAAATATTTTATATAATATACCGTTGAATTTGACAAATTTTTACCATCGTTGACTTTGTTGGCTAGTCAATGACCAAAATTGATTGATTATAGAGTTGACAGGCAATAATTGAATTGTCATTTGTAGTTTTAATATTTATAAAATTTTAAGAAACCTTTTGTAGAAGTTAAACATATTTGAAATTTCTTTAAAAACTATTAGAACTTTTCTAGAACTTTTTTTTTAATTTTTTAAAGTTTGAGTTAAACCTTTTCTAATTTTAGAATTTATATTTTTTAGTTGAATTTTTCTTCTTTTTTTCAATTTTTATAATTATATATTCTGGGTATTTTACAAAAAAAAATTCATTACAAATTTCTAGAATATATTTTTGAAAATTTTGAGTATTTTTTTGTAATTTTCTAAAGTTTAAATATTTTTTTCAATTTTTATTTAGCATTTTGGATTTTTAGAAGTTAAATTCATATATTTTAGAATTTTCTATTTTTTAAAATTAATTGTTTTTGTTTTCATTTTTTGAATTTTGAATGATTCATGTGTTGTATAATATTTTAATTATTAATCAAAATAATTTACATAATATTAAAAAAATAAAGAAAGCTACTGGCTGGTTCTAATAGTCATGTGTTTCATTAAAAAAAAACACTGTAGGCTAAAATGTGCAATAAAATAATAATTTAAGTATCAAAATAGGACAAAAATAGTTTAGACACCAAAATAAAAAATGGGCATAATTTAGGGTTCAAACTGAGCAGTAAGCTTAATTTTTATTATGTTTTAGAAATTTTTTATAACTTTTTATATATTTTTAAAATTCTTATAATTAATAAAATTATATCTAGAATGAATTTGAATATATTGATATCGAGAGATAAATTTAGACTTTCATTTGTCTAAATTCATCATGGACTTGATTTTATAATAATTTTTTTTGTATTTTTTAATTTTTTTATTGAAGTGGACCATCATCTCAGTATCATGATAACTAACTCGTCAATTGTTAATGACCATGTCAACACAATAACAATTAATGATTAAAATCGTTAGCTAAAGAGCTTAATTAATCATTTTTAATGTACGAAAGACTTGATTAAATACAATTTTTGAAAAAGGAGTTTGATTGACTTTTTAAAAATAGGTCGTTGCTTCTTGGACCCTTAAATCTATTTTTTATACAAAAGTCTCCCTTCTAATTTTTCTTTTCAATCTCCTTGAGTGCCTTTGCTAAAAAATAAAATTGTAATTATGATTCCTTCTTTCTATAATTATTTTTAACTAATATATTCTATTTTTATTTAATTTTTAAAAATTTTATAATTTTGAAAATTTTATAAGATAATTTTAATAAAATCCCAATTTCAATTTTTTCAAATATTTTATTCTTATAAAATTACATGCCAAATTTTGTTTGAAAAAATTATAAATTTTAGCATGTAATTTAAAAAAGTTACTACTTACAATAGTTAATTAGTTTCTTGATATATAAAAACCCACTACTTATTTTTTTTTTTTATAAAAATTGGCATTCCATGATAAATTTTTTTTATAAGAGACATTTCATAATTAGCTAACTTGTGGTATAGGGAAAATGACTTGCACTTTGTTGAATTTAAATTTGGACAATTTTTTCCCCACAACTCCTAAATAAATAAAAAAAGTCCTTAAATTTAGTTATTCAATATTTTTTATAACAAACATTAAACTATTTTAATACTTATATTATTACACTCAGGGGCGAAGCCAGAACAATTTTTTTGGGGCTGGATGAAATTTTAATTTTTTATAGTTTATATCTTTATAATTTGTAAAGGATTAAATCAAACTTTTATAACTTTAGGCCAAAATGCAATTTTACCTTTACTAATTTAAAAATTTTAAAAAATTTTAATGGCCTAAATAACAATTTTACATTTTAGAGGGGCCGGGGCCATGCCAACCCCCTGACTTCGCCCCTAATTATATCGTGTTTTAGTACTAATGTAAAATAAAGGGGACTGATGAAAAGAACAAACTTTATCATGGGATCTAACTTAATAAAAAGGCAAAAGGTGAACAAAATTATAGATGGTTTTGGTTGGATGGACAAATTAAGAAACATTAATCCATTTTAAGCATTTTATAAACAGCTAAAACAAAGGGTTGGACTCATTAGGAATCTCACCATTCACCAAGCTGGTTAATGCTTGCTTACAAGATCCTCATTTAAAGGCGATCAGCATCACTGCATCAGCATATCATATGTATATATATATTAGATCCCTCTCTTTCTCTCTCTCTCTCTTGGTGTCAATCTCAGTGACATTAACAATACATGAGCGCCAGATTTGGATAATTAAAATAAAAAGGGGGGTTGGTTAAAATGGCAGACTCTCCAAATCTCTAGACATGTTTGTATCCATGGGTGCAAATTCATGACGTAAAGAACCCCAAAAATCCTCTTATCCATTGAAAAACACACAAATTC
The DNA here is from genome assembly GCA_005393395.2 of Gossypium australe. NCBI lineage: Eukaryota > Viridiplantae > Streptophyta > Magnoliopsida > Malvales > Malvaceae > Gossypium > Gossypium australe. The sequence goes on from CM016620.1 coordinate 58,743,020, forward strand.
AAGTTTAGATAAGCTTTTTGTATTTATTTATCAACATATGGTGCTACAGCTAGTACTACAAGCCATGGCAATGCCTTTATTTAATTAATGCTTCGTTTGAAGCCAATCAAATTCAATGATCATGTTCTTAAGATGCCCTTCCGAGGCGACTCTACCTTTTTGTTCTAATCGATGGATGGGTTCTGGAAATTTGGGCCGTTCAAACTCTGCAAAAATCAGAGGGGAGGCAACTGAGGGACGCACGTGTTTAGTGGATGGAATTTCATGTGGGGATGATGACCCATACCATGTGCAAGTGCAAACTGCTAAGCTTGTGATTACAGGATTTACCAGATTAAAATGGCCAAAAATAGCCAGCTTAAATTCGGTAGTGCTTTGCCCAAAAACTGCATTATAATCATCATCTTGATATCGTTGACAAAAATTAAGGTTTCAAAATTTTACCTTTTGTATCTGTAACTGTAATATGCGGATTTTATGTGTTGTATAAGTTTTGTTTGATTTTTTTATTTAGTTGATAATGTAAAAGAATATAAGTTTAAGTGTGCTAAAATTCATTATCCTCTTATGAATATATTTTTATATTTTAAAAAGTAACAGAGTGATGAGAAATGATTGTATGAAATAGTGACGCCACGTCTGTATCCCTTTCCAATAGATTTATGCCACATTAGTATTCTTATCCTGAATTTCAGGATTTTAATTTGAATTTGATTTTTTTCAGGATAAAAATGCTGAAATTCAGGATGAAAATGCTGATGTGGCATAAATTTATTGGAAAGGGATACAGATGACGTGGCGTCACTGTTTCATACAATCCTTTCCCACAGAGTGATAGAATTAAATTAATTGTTTAAGATTTAGAATTTAGGGTTTATATCAAATTTTGTGTTTAAGATGTAGGGTTTATTTTAAATTTTGAGTTTCATATTGCAAGCTTATGTTTAGATAAAATTTTTAGTGTTTATTTATAAATCTTCCACTATCTTTTTATTTTACGAGTGATGAGATATTGTATTGTTTTTTACTAATAGTATTATGCATTGATTATACATCAAATATTAACCCTAATTTAATTAGTGGGTAATTTTATTAAAAAAGTGGATGACTCTTTTAGAAAGTAAATAATTTTATTTTTAGAAAGTCAATCGTGCACCAGCTCATCTATTTATATTACACATTAAACACTTGATTAAGCTGTTGTTATGAGTTAATTAGACATAAATTCAGTTGGATAATGATGAAAATATACTTATTTTATATAAAAAATAAATTATATTATTTTATATAAAAATATATATACATATGACAAGATTTGAACCCAAATTTTATAGTTTTCAAACATTTATATTCAACCATACTTCATTTGTTATTTATATAATTTTTTTATTAATAAATTTATTATATAATTCGATTTTTCATCTATACCATAATGTAATAGATATTATTTACTTATTTAGAAAACCTAGACTACAAAATTGGAGTTGCATGTCAAAATAAATAACAAAAAATAACTTTTGTTTTCAAAATATTCTTATCCTTTGCTTAATATATATTTCCAAGGAACAAAAGCTTTTAAATTTTGGCTTCTGGAATAATTCTTTACAATCAAACTGACATGTCTCTCATTAACAATAATTTATGGGGCATAAAACAGGTGTTGGGTGCATAATTTAGCTCTAATCATTATTTTCCCAAGAAAAATATCTTTAAGAATCCGAGAATATAATTCATGAATCAAAGCGTTAAACCATCCATTTCTTCAATAGTCCACAATGTTTTGTTTTATTTTATTTTTAAATTTGTGTCTTACACATTCTTGTTTGTTTCTTTTATATATATTAAAAAAATTAAATATATTCATATACCACATTTATCTAAATTCAAATAAAATAAATATTCAATAGAATAGCCCTAACCAACGATCTAAAACAACAATGGTTAACACTTCTAATTAGAATTAGCTAAAACAGAGGAAGAATCATGAACCTTAATTTCAATGATTACAATTAACTTTTGGTATAACAAATCCAGAGCTGGAGATGAAAGGAGAGGCAGGTAAAGTTCTCACAATACTTTGAAACATGTAAAGCTAAGTGTTTACGGGCTTTTTTCGAGTATTTGGAATATATAACTTATCTAAACCCTTTTCTCTCCTAGGGATGGCGCAGCGATCCGGAAAACCCCACTAGGTTCAGCTTCATCAAGGGACCGACTACTCAGGCATTTTACTATGTCTGGGGATTATGAAATTAGATCAAGTTATCGGTTTCTTTGCGATGAAGTAAATGTTATTGAGCGTAACAGCCCATGTACAAGCTTAGATTGCTCGGCAGCTTCAAAAAAATTTGGCAAAGCTATGGAAACTTCAATTAGCGCCCAAAGTTAAAACATTTATTTGGAGAATTTGCCATATTGCTGTAGCTACCAAAAAGAATTTGGCAGAAAGAACGAAGCATAAGGATCAGAAGTGCCCAAGGGGTTACAATGAAGATGAAGCTATGCAACATGTCATGTTTTTTTTTATCCATTTGCTAAGGCAATTTAGGCAATCTCTAGTTTTTAACTACAACCCAAGAAGGTAGGGATTTCAAAACTTTTGATTATGGTGGGAAGGTATTTATTGTTTCAGCAGAGAGCTAACTAAAGTACATAAAGCAAAAATGGGGAAGGATAAAAATTCATTAACCAACTGCAATGACTATATACATGACTCTAAAATAAAATAACAAACTCAGCTTCCTACTCCCACTAAAACAACCCATTAACACAGGAAAATAACAACTCCTTTAACTCCAACTGAACTTGAAAATATCAAAAACAAACTCCCTAAAAACTAGGACTTCAACTAAGACTAACTAATGACAGAAAAAGACTTTGTAACCCTTGAGACACTAACATTCTCCTCATGGCTCAAGTGCAGGAGAGACACCAAGTTTGTTCCTAAGAAACTCAAATCGACTAACATGGAAAGACTTGGTAAAAATATATGTCATTTGGTCCTCTGGTCTACAATAAACCAACTTCATTTCACATGTCTTTTGCACTTCCCTCCACACATAATACTTGAGTTTAAAATGCTTTGTTCTTCCATGAAATACATGGTTAAGTGAAATAGCTAGAGTAGCTTGATTATCCACAAACCTCTATGCTTCCCTCTTGGTCTCAAATGCAGATCATCCATTATCTTCTTCAGACATACAACTTGATTTACAGTAGTTGTAGCTACAATGAATTTAGCTTTTGCAGTTGATTGAGCCACCATCTCTTGCTTTCTTGAACACCAAGAGATGTAACCTGACCAAAATGTGAAGCAATAGCCTAAGGTGCTTCTCATATCATCTAGTGATCCAACCCAATCACTATCAAAAATAGCTTTGCAACTTGAACTTCTCAACTTTGCTAAAATTGATTCCTTTTGCAAGTGTCCCCTTCAAGTATACCCTCTTTGCAGCAATCATATGAATTTCACTTACACAATGAAGAAATTTGGACAAAACACTTACAATGTACATGATGTCTTGCCTAGTGGATGTGAGGTACATTAGACACCCAATAAGACTCTTGTAACCTTCTCATCTACAGAAACTACCCCATCCATCTTCTAAAGTTTTTCTTTCTGATTCATTGGAGTGCTTACACTACTACACTCCTCCATATTAAGCCTCTTCAAAATCTCCTTTATATAATTTTTCTAGTAAACAAACACCTCATTCTAACCCTGCTTAATCTCCATTCCCAAAAAGTAATGTATCTCACCAAGATCAATCATCTCAAATACCTTCATTACATCTTTCTTAAATGTTTCAATTCGAGTCGTATCACTTCCTATCATCAACATGTCATCTACATATAGAGAGATACAATGATTAGTTTGCTCCTGACTTCTTCACATAGAGAGTGGGTTCGCTCATGCTCTTCACAAAGCCTAAGTTCAGAAAGTGCTAATCCATCTTGATGTACCATGCTCTAGAGCTTGTTTTAACCCATGGAAAGCCTTCATTAATAGATACACCTTCTTTTCTTGACCTAGTGTAATAAAGCTTTCTGGTTACTCAACATAGATTTTTTTTCCTCTAATATTCCATTCAAGAATGTTGACTTCACATCCAACTGATGCATCCTCCAACCTTGTTGAGCTGACACAACCAAAAGGATTCTAATTGTGTCGATCCTTGCCATAGGTGTATCACCCTATACTCGACCCATTTTACCAAATCCGAGCATAAGACGCCACATTTCTTACACACTTAACTAAATTATTCAATCTACTAAAAACTATATTGAATATACATTTATTTATTAAAATTTCCTTCCTAAGATAATATGTTTGAATAATGCATTTAAAATTTATCAAAGAACTTTCAAAGATAAATTAAAATATTATATCAATCTACTTAAAGAAACAAGCACATTGTGGCAGATATTACTATTTTTCATTTGAAAACATGTTTCAAAAAGGGTTCTCTGTATGCATAACATTGCCCTCGATCTAACACCATGGCACATCCCTGGCTTGGTCCCTCTTAGCGTACAGGTTCCACTCATAGACCTGCAAACCAAAACACATATATAAGTTTCCAAAGAACTTTGCAAGTCTCACTCAGATTTACCTTTTTACAAAAATTTAGATTCTTTTTCGTTACTCCATAAGTTTGGTTTCCCTCTTAGACATTGATGGATACATTTCTGATTCTCGATTGGCGGATAACCATAAGTCAATTATTGTATTTAACCATCTTATACTCTTTTCACGTTAACTATTTTACACCAATCCCTTACAGTTTGTAGTTAGATATGCTTCTTAGACAATTACCTAGCGGGTTCTATTCTCGGCAAATTCTTTAAATACTCTCACGATTACTAGAATACTTGTTACCTTATACCTTCAAATCAACCCATAAAAATAGATTTAATGGGGGAATATAACAGTTTAATTCTTGTAATAGAAATTCCAAATGGCTTCTATACAGGATTCAACAGTTTTCAGGTATGGCGGACCCATACACTACCAACATTCCAGATGTCTCAAGTTCCTTGTCATGGTAGATCACTACGGTAGATTCATGATGGTCTCACGAAACTAACTAATAATTCGACAAAGGCAAGCACACCTATCGAACAGTAGTATAGCTATGGTGAGTCCGGAATATCGTATCCACAATGACTAAAAGTACTAGTAATAACTATCTTTCTATTATTTAGCCTAATAATTAAGGGGATTTGTTTTAATTTAAAATTTAACTAACTAATTAACTATGAACGCGACAAAGAGTGAAGAAAGTAATCGAATAAACCAATGAATAAAGACAATACCCAAGGAAGAATCCACCTAGACTTCACTTATTATTCTGACTCTGAATTAGACGATTTATTCACTTGCCTTGATCTGTAGAAATCCCTAAACTATGTTAATATCTCTTTCGAAACTAAGAACAACTGACTCTAGGTTGATTAATTGAAATCTCTTTCTAATTAAAACCCCTATCGTCGTATTAACTCGATCTATGGATTCCCTTATTAGATTTGACTCTAATCCTGCAGATTTATGTCGCCCTATTTCTAGGGTTGCAATCAACTCCGCTTAATTATGCTAGATCGTCTCTTAAACAGGGGCTTTTACTCCACTGAATAAGCACATTAAACTTGAATTAATATTCTGAAAATATTAAAACAAGGGTTAAGAATACATAATTAAGAACAAGAACAAGTATTTATCATGTAATTCAGATAATTTAAATAATAAGATTCATCATAGGTTTCATCCTCCCTAGGTATTTAAGGAGTTTAGTTCATCACGTATGAGGAAAACATCTTAGAATTAAGAAAACAACAAGACATAAAGAACCCAAAAACATCTAAAGAACTTGATGGAGATCTTTAATCTTGGAGTGAATCCGCTTCCGAGATGACTCCGAAGACTTCCTTCGAGTAATTTATTCGATCTACTCTTCGTGCTCCCTTAGGTCTTCTTCTGGTATGTATTTATAGACTTTAGGAGGCTCAGAAACCCTAAAAATTAGCTTTTTCCTCATGAAAATGAAGCAGGGTGTGACAAGGACACGACGTGTGATCAGCCCGTGTGAGGGTGCCCAGGCCGTGTGAGAATTTAAAGGATTAGGAGCATCGAATTTACCAAATTATATAAATAAACATCCAAAAACACGCTAAGCGTGGGATTAAAATGTGTTACTTTTATGATTTATCAATTCAACAATTGGTTACTCTATCGAGTATTCTACTGGAAAATGCCTCACAGTCATACTTAGATCTTACACACAACAAACTATGATTTCTCCACTTGATCATTACAGAATTCATTCCACTAACTTTCGAGATAACACGCCACAAGGGCTTCCAAAAATAGTTAGCCATAGAGTATTTCCAAAGGATTCACCACAAAGGCTTTCTAGAGAATTTGCCACAAAGGATTTCCAAAGAAATCTGTGTTTATTGTCATGGAGAACCATTTTGGTGGATACCATGAGCTCCTCCTGTAACACCCCTAATTCGTATCCGTCACCGAATTAGGGTTAAGAGGCATTACCGAACAAACGGAATCTTTTACGAACATTTCATAATATAATTCAACCAATAGGATCAAAGTGTCCCTTAAATAGGTCTTTGAGACCTTAAACATGCTTTAGAATAGGGCCGGGACTAAACTGAACACATACGAAAATTCTCAAAAATTTAAAAATTTTTCAAAGTTACAGAGGTCACACGCCCGTGTGGGCACACACGGCCTTAGACACGCCCATGTGTCTAAGCCGTGTCAAAACAGGGTATACATACTAACTTGTCCACACGGCCGTGGACATGTCCGTGTGCCTCACCCATGGTCGCTACTAACTTGCACCACACGGCCAGCGTGTGTCCAGCCAGTGGTCGCTACTGACTTGATCCACACGGTCAGTCACACGCCCGTGTGTCTTGCCCGTGGTCGAGTCTAACTTGCTTTGAATTTCAACCACGAGGGACACGGTCGAGCCACACGCGCATGTGCTCAACCGTGTGGGCAATTATAGGCCATTTTTAAGGCCAAAATGCCACCCACACATTGGGTTATCCCTACAAGTACATACAAGCATATTTCTAAACACAATTGGCAGCCAAAAACACACCAAATGGTCATCATATTATCCCATTCAATCTCATTTCTAAGCATACCAACTTATATGCCAAATAGATCAACTAATTCACAAATAAACTAAGCATGATTCATCCACAACTTACCACTTCACCATAACCATTGTTCATCAAACACATATACTCACTTTACATCAATAAGCTTACCATTACCTTAACTATTTCATAATCATGGAATCATACCAAAACCAAACATCATAAGCAAGACTCTTCATTCATTACACAACCATTTAACTAGCCATATCACATGGCTATCCATATATTTCAAACATAACTCAAGGTAACTAGCCTATACATGCCATACTTTGGTATATACATTTTCAAAAGGTACCAAAACAAGATAGAGTAGTGTGATGACGATCCTCGACGGTTCCCGAGCCTTCAGTAGCTTTGACGATCTATAAAACAGAGAAAGCACACACAAAGTAAGCTTTCAAAAGCTTAGTAAGCCATATACAAATAAACTTAACACAAAATGCACATAGCCACATTGATACAATAACATTAATGTTTCTCATTTGCAAATTTATCACATATCCTTTGGCTCATTTGTTTAGCCATTACTTACCCACATTCCATAGCTTAAAGTATCACTTACTCATAGCTCATTCAAGCTTGTATCACATATTATCTCATCAGATCTATACACATTTTCACTTTAGTAAGCTCATTTGAACACTTACCTTTCCAACGTACCTAAATCATTTATACATTTCACATAGACATTCATTTCTCAGACTTGCCCATTGAACCGTTCGGAACTAAATAGGATACTTAGAATGCTCGGAATAGTCGTACAATGCCTACATCCCAGACATGGTCTTACATATAACCAAATATCGATGCCACTGTCCCAGACAGGGTCTTACACGAATCACTACGATGCCAATGTCCCAGACATGGTCTTACACGTAAATCTAATATCGATGCCAACGTCCCAGATGTGGTCTTACATGATCTCACATATCGAAAACCTATGTCATGACATATGTAATCCTATCTATTCCTAGGTTCATACGGGACTTCTCAGATATAGATACATTGTTGATACTATCTCGAATTCTATGTACATAATATCTCGAGCATAATCAACACAAGCTAAATTTCATATATGCATAATTAACTCAATTCAAATGCATTTATTTGTATATCGACTTACCTCAGATTCGGATAAACGGAAACGAATTTGGCTATTCAATTACTTTCGATTTCCCACAATCTAAGTCTGTTTTCTTCGGTTTTTGATCTATACATATTCAAATTTAACTCATTTATTCACTAATTCATTCAATTCAATCCAAAGATACATATTTAGGGTAATTTACAAATTAGTCCTCACATTTTCACATTTTAACATTTTAGTCCCTATTTCACAAAATCACAAAATACACAAAATTTCAAATTACCCATGCTTGGCCAAATATTCATGTAGTCCATAAAAGTCCATACATTTCATTTATTTCACAATTTAGTCCCTCAAAATATTATTTTCTCAATTAAATCCAAAATACTCAAAATCATCAAAACTTCAAAGACAAAACATGTTAATCTAACACATATATATTTCATATTTCACCATCAAACATCACAAAACTCATGTGTTCATCAATGGCACATTTCAAAATATTCATCAATTCACAAAATTGAAGCATGGGTTTCAAAGTACTCGAAGCAACGGTTACGAAAACGTAGAAATTATTAAAAACCGAAGAAAAACATACCTTGAATCAAGCTAAAAAATGGCCGAAACCTAGCTTATTCTTTTCTTTCTTTCCTTTGATGTTTTCGATCAAGATGCATGAACATTATGGCTATTATTAAGCTTTTGTTTTATTATAATTAAATTAATAATATAATTCCAATTTTAACCTTATAATTAAACATATAAAACATATATATACAAGGCCATTAATGTCCATTAACCATGTTAATGGTTTAATTACAACATAAGGCCACCAACTTTATAAAGACATGACACTTAAGTACTTTTAACTTATGGCATGCTAATTTTGCATTTAATGCAATTTAGTCCTTTTCTCTAATTAAGCAAACAAATAATCAAATTAAATCACAGAAAATTCACACATACTAATTCACATGCTACAGACATAGAAAATAATATTAAAATATTTTTTGACTCGAATTTGTGGTCCCAAAACCACTATTCCGACTAGGGTCAAAACCGGACTGTTACACCTCCCACATGGTCTTATACCTTTATGCCCCATTGGCCTATTATCACATGATGCCATGGCCATGAACTTCCACAGATTTATCTCGTGATCTGTCAGTTTGGTTAGCATTACAGCTACCCAATCAGAGGCTACACAATAAATCTCTTTCTCACCTTTTTACTTAACTCGAAATTGTTAGACATTGAACCCATATATCAATGAAGTATAAAACAAGAACTATAACACGATAGTAGCAATATCATATAGTACACAACACCGTACTATGCTGCACATTATTCACCTCATTTACGTATTTGTACATATCTCTAATAGGCATGCATTCACATAATTCCATGACATGAAAGAGTCAAGTTTAGAGAGTCACCAGAGACCTACCTTTACCTCGGCCAAGTGATTTTGCTTCGAAAGTCTTTTCCAACCCAACAAATCCATTAGAATCCTCATTACAGACATTTTACTAATATTTCAACTACATGCGACCCTCACGCAAGACCTCCTTATAACACTATTTTCTTCTATAGTCATAATGTGAAAAATTGTAAAGCTTAGCAAAAGGTTGTATTATCTATCTTAGTTCAACCTCATTGAAGAAGAAGAGGAGGATGTTGAAGTTAGAAAGAAGACCCTGAACCTTAAGCAGATAGCCTAAAACCATTTGAAGTGTCCATTTTCCCTAAATATATTCTCGGCCCCCCGATTTCCTTACCAGTTCCAAGGTAGGTGAAAGAAAATTTGGCAAAGATTATCTTCACTGCTGACCAGTAATGGGGAGGTCAAGTCAATCTAATTTATTCCTATTGAGAAATAGCTAACCATGTTACTTATGACAACTTATTTAGTTGACTTGTTTAAGTGTACAAGTAATCTCTCATTCATTTTGCTACTCTACTCTTTGCTCTGATCTATGCCTTTTGTTGCTGTAGAATCCCAACAACTCCCAACTAACCCAATATGAGATCCAATTTGAATAATACTCACACAAATAAATCGTACTAAATCTTGGCGAAGACTCTCATTTGGCATGATCTTTAAGACAATTAAGCCTCTTGCAGTTTCCTTATACACCTGACAGTCTCTTCGTGTTTAAACAAACTCTAGGGCGTACACCCTTCATAGGTGCGCACTTTCTTAGACGTAATCTTTCTCCTATTAAGAACATTTTGCAATCAATTCCTTCTATACCGCCAATGGGTGGATGCTTTAACGCTAGTATGTGTTAACAATCTAATTTGCTAACTAACCATTCGAGTGGCGGATTAAGCTGTCATGGTGCATCCAAAACAGAATTAACATACTTATCTCACTCTTAATTAGATTCATAAATTCTAGGGTGTGATGACAAGAGCAAAAGTTTTAGAAAAATTGACTCCCCAAACCTGTGCATATCCTTTCACAACCAATCTCTTCTTGTACTTGTTCACTGAGCCATCAAGATTAAGTTTGGTTTTGAAAACCCACTTTTCTCTATCACCTTTCTATTTGCAAGCGTTTCAAGTAGCTCTCATGTATGGTTTTTCCTTATCATACCCAACTCTTACTTCATTGCCTCTATCCACTACTGATCATTTTTGGCTTCTTTATACCATGCAGGTTCAAGAACAATCACATTGCACCTTTTATAAAGTTCACTCAATGATCTTGTACCTCTAACTGGTGTATCATCCACCAGTTTATCAGGATTGAGACAAAACTCCTACTTCTTTTCTTCTGCATCACTTGTCCAATCCTACTGTTCATCTTCTAGGAACTAAACATCTCTTCTTATAACCATCTTCCCTGCTTGGGGTTGATAGATTCTATAGGTTTTTAACACCAAGCTATAACCAACAAATATTTCATACTCAGATTTCTCTCCTAACTTGTCCCTATTAACATGTGGCGCATGACAGAAACATAAACAACCAAATACATTCAGACTCTTCAAAGTTGGCTTCATCCAATGCCCTTGGAGACTATCTATTCCAAAAAATATATATAGTTGTGTTAGCTACCTCAACCTAAAATTCCTTATGTAGGGACTTCTCATGCAACATGACCTAGTAATCTCCATAATGATCCTCTTTTTCCTCTCACTAAATCCATTATGTTGTAAAGAGTAAGGAGAAGTGAGTTGATACTCTATCCCGGTCTCCTTAGAGAGAGAACTTAACCTTTGTGAGGTATATTTAGTCCCATTATCAAATCTGACAACTTGAATCTTACAGCCACTTTGATTCTTAACCCATCTCTTTTACTTCAAAAACACTTCATCAACCTTAGAGTTTTCCTTCATGAAGTAAATCCAGCACATTCTGGTAAAATCATCAATAAATATAATGAAATACTAGTTGTCATTCAATGAAGAAGTTGCTTGAGGACCACAAAGATAAATATAGATCAACTGCAACTTCTTTTTGGCTCTCGAAGTTGAGTTTTTGAAAGGCAATTGATCGCGCCCAGACGTGTATGCACCAAGGCTATGATTCAACACAAAACAATTATAATCTAGTGGTGTACTGCATGTGTGACAAGTTGAGTTGTAATATTTGTAGTGTTCTTTGAATTACGGATCTAAAAATCTTAAACTTTTGAGTGGCTCAATTTTACCTCTCGGCCACCATTTTACCAAATTAGACGACTTAGTTCGATTTATCTCTCAACCGCACCAAAGTAACTCGGGACAACCAAATTGGTGCTCAATAGGATCTCCTCTCAATCTAACCTGTTTATTTTTCCCTATAGATGTCAATTCTAAGTTTTGAATTTTATTCGATTTAGTCTAGTTTTTATAATTTTGTCTTTGTACCAAAAACAAACCAAACAACATTTCCATCAACCAACCACCATACATTTAGTCACTCATCATCATTTCCATACAAGCAACAACCCAATATACATTCAAAGCATACACTAAAATAATCACAATGAATAAGGTTGAAGAAAGCTTAGTGATTTCTTGATGTTTGCTTAAGGAGAATGAAGGTGATAATAATGTAGGTGCAAAATATCAAGAAAGTTTAGATTTTTAACTAAGAAAAAAGAAATAAAGCTGAGCTATATTAAATGCTATAGATTAAAATTAAAATACAAAGAGAGTTTTAAGTACTAAATAGCAATTACGACAAAACTACAGTAAAAACTAACTAACTACCAACTAACACAATTAAAAAGCAAAAAAAGTTGAAACTCAACCCTAGAGTAATGAAGAAGAAGAGAACAAGAAAGTTAAAAAGTTGATACAAAAGTAAAGATAGCAACCCTTTTTCCATTCTCAACTAACAGTGGCTTTTAACATGTAATTACAACCCAAAATTTTAGACCAAAATGCCCCTAGACTCTGTATTTTGATTGGGGTTGGTGTTGGAAAAAAAACTACTCTTGCAGTAATTTTTCTCCCCGTCAAACAGTGGTATTGTGACACCCAAGCTTTAGTGTTGCGATACCCAAAACAATGGCAAACTTAGGGGCCTCGATGTCACGATACCCACTCCTCAATGTCGCGACATCACTAAAGTTGGTCTCAATTTTCTTTACTTCAGCACCTTTAAGATATCACATCATCCATGGCATCGGTGTCATAATACCCTATACTAACTCAATCACATCGTTAAGTCCCCCATGACAATGTTTAACCAATCTGGGTCTCAAAAGGGTGTAAAACTAAGCAAAAACATTTATTAATGCTTAAAGCTAAAGATCAACAAAAACAAATAAAAGACACTTAAATTGCTTGAGAATTAACTTCTTGAGCATATTAGAGAGTCTAATTTGACATATCAATTTACGAAAAATCAACAACCTTGTTTGATTGCCATTCAAGCAAGCTTTGCACCTCGAGTTCAACTCCTCCAGAATTGGTAGCCCAATTTCCATATCATTCTTCTACATGAACTATAAACCTTTGTGATGAAAGTGCCCTAACCTCTTATGCCACAATTTAAAGTCACTAACCTAACACTTGAATTCCACTTGCTTCTTCTTGAGTGGATTCAATTAGAAATTCTTCTTCTGCATCTTAATCCTAAACAATTCGTTGCCACTAGAGTCCAAGATCAAACACCTTCCCACTTCAAACATATGTTGGAAAAAATCCGATTAGAAAACGATTTTCTTACACAGTGGAAAAAATAAAAATTTGAAAATCAAGCCAGTTTGTGATATTTATAGCAATAAACTTTTTCCCATAATAATACCTATACTTTGAGCGAGACTAATCCTAAACATTCCCAGCTTTCAACCGAACGGTCTTCTCCGCTATTCTCATACCACGAATTGTTTCGATTGTGGTCTCAAACAATTACGAATCAAAAATAGAACTAGTAATAATTTTCTTTATTTTTAGTAGGAAAGTAAATCTCTCTTATAGAAACGGTAGAATTTTTATTCCTAGAAAATAAAATTTATAATTGGAAATAAATTCTCACTATTTTTCAGTAGAATAACAATATGTCAAAGTTGTATATAAATTATTGTGTTTTAGCCCTACTGATGCCATCTATTTATAGTGAGAGGAAGTGAAACCCTAGTTAAATAAGTAGAATGCATTCAATGCCTACTTAATAGAAAAACAATCCCTTGTTGAACTAGGAGAGAAAGGGGCTAATAGGGTGTGCTTCCCCTCATATGTATTATGATGGGGATTTAGGCCTCTCCTTTTTTTATGTCCAATTATATGTGCTCTCTGTACTTTTAACCCAACACTTAATAATTTAATCCAATCCAGTACATGTTTTTCTATTTCTCAAAATATACATTATTTATTAAATTAATTTTAATTAATTAGTTTTCCAATTAAATAGTTTTCTTAACCCAATTCTAATTCCATTAAAATTATGACAACTTTACTGTAAAAGAATCTATGAGAAAATATATTTAATTTTTTTACATGTAACAGATTCACAATAACCAATTAATTTAATTCTATTCTCAAACTTCAATTAATTAATTAATAATTCAAAAAAATCATAAATTAATTCTCAGGTTATTTTCATACTTTGTGAGAAAACCACATTCATTTCTAAATGTTACTAATTTGTCTAACTTTATCATTTATATCCATTTATGCTCATTTGATTCAACATACAATTCATTTATGGTTTCAATAAGCTACCGAAGAGACCGATTTGATATATGTGATTAGGGGTCAAAAGATTTATAATTTAAGTTTCAGCTTTTCGTCTATTAATTATAAACTCATTTAGTCACGAAGTCATTTCACTATAGTATCGTGACTGAGCTCTCTCTAATGACATACCATTATGAAAGCTACTTGATCAGTGCTCGTCCAATGACCTTGTCATAAGTTTGTTACCCTCAGAGGGTATCATTAATCTCTTTCGGATAAATTCATTCTCACAATATGATCCTATTTTTTTCTCATGGCAACCATTACATCTTCATTCATGAAAAGTCAACAACTATCAAATAATAATTAATTTATTGATCACAAAGACAAACGACCCGTGACCACGTTTACTTTTCATCTATCATGTAATGCCAATGAGAGAATATCATTCACTCATGTCTTGGGTTATGAATTCCATTATTGTGAATGATGCTACATACTATAGAAGTCATATACTCGACGTACCAGCTTTTGGTTTCTTATGTATTGGAACTTAGGCTTCTACTTACATCAAAATATACGAGTCATGCATGCATAGTCCATCATCCACTCATGATTAAGGTATGCCACCGTATGAAAGTCACAAGTGAATAAATCCATAAACGGATTTAGGATCTATTTCTCTTAGGTCGAGTCTGATGTACTATCAGTCAAGTCAGACACATCTATGTCTCTATCTTCTGTGAGTCATTTGCTTCGATGCCTAAGACAAAGCATCTCTCCAATTGGACTTGATAGATGTCTGTCGTAATTTGATACGCCAAATTAGGCTCTCCAATGTACTCGAGGAGCTTATTCTCAACAAATTTAAGTGTCTTTTATATTAATTTTTTTTGTCAATTTTTTAGTTCTAAGCATTCATAAACATTTTTTTGTTTAGTTTTAGACCAATTTGAGACCCAAATTGGCCAAATTTTTTCATGGGGAACCTAACAACGTAATTGAGTTGGTGTAGAGAGATAACAAAGGCTCAAGCTCGAGCAAAATGTCATTTAGAGCGAGTATCGTGACACCAATGCCATAGAAGTCATGATATCCCTGAAGGTGTTGAAATGAAGAAATTGAGCCCTTTTCCAGTAGTATCGCGACACCAAGGGATGGGTATCATGACACTGAAACCCCCAATACCCCAATTTAGATATTATTTTGGGTATCGCGATACCTCTGCCTAACAGGTGAAAAATTGTAGGGGCAATTTTATGTCCAAACAAGCTTAAGTCTTTTTTTTAATCTAATTGCATAATTGTCAATGTTAGGTTAAATGTTTGTACACTATAAATACTACTTTATAAGCTTTTGATTTCATATTTTTGTTGGCTAAACATTTCTGTTTAGTTTTTCATAGTTTTAGGTTGGATTTTCTTTTCTTTTCATTTTTAGATTAGGTTTAGAAAATATTTTATTTTTGTTGTTTTTTATTTCTTCTTTTATTGTTGAAGACTATACAAAAGAAAGATGATCAAACTCTTGGGCTTCATTGGATTCCCATAAATTGAATTAGCATTTTCTTAAACTCTTTACTTTTATTTTATGTCTACCATGCATTTGATAAAATACTTGTTTGAAATTTAAGTTTGATTATATGCTAAATTGGTTGGTGGTTTGTTAATTGGTTATTTCTTAGTTTAAGTTAATGTCTATTCTTGAATTAATTGACTGTTCAATTATATCAAAATGCTTAATACGCTAGAATTGATGCCTTTAGTAAAAAACTATATAAATGAGACCGAAAGGAGAGTTTGTCATTAGACAATTTGATATAATTGCGTCGAATAGTGAGACTGAGAGGAGATCTATATGCCTAGGTGAGATAGAGAGGAGAACCTAGGTGGTATATTTTAGTCTAGGATGAGACCGAGAGGAGATTCTTAGCTAAGAGTGACAAACAATATAATCGGTATAGGTTTATTAGCTTAGTTAGCGAGTAACGAACCAATCGGTCATTGTTTTATCTTTTTCATTGTCTAAAGTAATAGGTAAGCAAATTAGATTAGTTTGTTTAATTGATAATTTAAATTTAGTTTATAAACAATTTATTTTAGAATTTGCACTAATAATTCCTGACTTATTTAGATTAGTGATTGTTTAACTTGTAATTAACTTGATAAACACATTTATCAATTTGAAAATCCCTTAGGTTCGATTCTTCGAATACTCAGGTGTTTCATTATAACACTACAAATAACATAATTGGCCTGTCACGCGTACAGTAAAAATAAAAATATTAAAAATTAGTTAAGCCTAAAGTATCTTAAAATTTGAAGGAAAATAAAAGAAAACCCCCTTATTTATTGGTAGAATCATCGTTGTTCGACATTGAAAATAAAACAAATGGTAATTAAAAATATAAAAGAAATAAGGAGCTTAAAGAAAAACTCCCTCAATTGATACTGGAGTCACCTTTGTCCGAAGTAGAGTCAAAGGGTCATTTTTCATACTAATCATACCCATCTAAGAAGCAATAATACTCTCACCCAGCAAATCTATCAAACATTTGTTCTAAGAATGGTAACGAAAAATGATCTTTTCCGATAATCCATACAGATCCTCTATCCTGTACCTGTTCTGGTCGGAATTAGCTCATTATTCTCACTCTCCACAAGTGTAATGACTTCTTTCTTTGGAACATATTGAACTGGGCTTACCCATGAGCCATCTGATATGAGGTAAACAATTCCCACATCTAGCCACTTGATAATCTCTTTCTTGACTACCTCTTTTATAATCAGGTTTAACCATCTTTGACCTTCAATCGTTCCTTTTTTGCTATATTCTAATATGATCTTATACATGTATAAAGATGGGATAATACCTCGGATATCAGTTATGATCTACCTGATCACCTTTTTAAACATCTTCAATGCGTCAATCAATTTTTCCTATTGACTCTCGGTTAGCTCAGTTGAAATTATGACAGACAAAGTAGCAGAGTTACCTAAATAAACATATTTTAAATGAGATAGAAGTAACTTTAACTCCAATATAAGCGGCTCTTCAATTGATGCCTTCAGTTGAATATGCTCATGGGACGCCAACTCAAAAGGTTCAAATCAAGATTGTTGAACAGGTCTCTTCAATTTGGCCTCCAACAAAGCCAAATATTCCTCCCATTATTCATCACTTAGTGGACCGGACACTAAGATGTGCTTTAATGGATCCTCTACAGAATTGAGTTCCCATTCTGTAGCTCAAGATTCTAACTCAGACATTCCGGAACACTCTTCAACTGCATCAAGAATTGAGTTCCCATTCTGTAACCAGTACATCTTTGATTTTTCCTTCCAAATGTACTAAGGATCTATTTGCTAGTTGAAGCGTAACCGTCGTTGGCCTAGCTTTACCAATTCCTAATTTTTTGAATAAAGACATAGGCATCAAGTTGATGCTTGCTCCCAAATCACATAAAATCATATCACAGTAGGAATCTCCAATATTACAAGGTATGGTAAAGCATTCTGGCTCTTCCATTTTTTAGGGAAGTTTGTTTTGCAAAAATGCACTACACTCCTTTTATAACAGCCCGATTTAGGGGCTAGTCAAAACAGTGGTTTTGGGACCGCTAATCCGAGGTTAAAGAAAATTATTTTGATATTATTTTATGTGTCATAGCATGTTTATAAGGATACATGAGAATTTTGGTGTATTAATTTTAGCGGTTGCATGCTTAATTGCGAAAAAGGACTAAATCACATAACGTGCGAAAGTTCTATTTTACAAGCTAGAGGTGTCTAATAGCTATAGAATATTAAATTGGAGGTCCTTAAAGTGCAATTCGGCCAATAAGGAAGTGTTGACCGGCCATAGAGACTAGGGAGACAAAGGCATTTAATTTGGTCAAAAATTTGGTGATAGTTGGTGACTAAATGAATAAAATATGATAAAATAAATGAAAGTTATCATCTTTTTCCCTTCTCTTATCCTTCCACAGATTTTTACATTCAAAGAAGGGTTTTGAAAGCTTTGAAATTTTAGCAACTTATCCTCTTACAAGTAAGTGATTTTGGTGGTTTTATTTGACAATTTTTGTACTTTTGGAACCCCTAAAGCTTAAGCTAGCTAATAAGGAGACTATTTTGCAAAATGGTTGAAAGTCTAGGGACTTGCCATGAGAGAATTTATGTTGTTTTCTGAGTTTTTATGGAAGAAAATGAATGTTAGTGAGATGAGAAACAATTTTTGTGAAAGGAGTTATCAAGAAAACACCTAAATAGGACTTATTTGTAAAGGTTGAAATTGTGTAATAAATGCATGAAATAAATGGTTTTGTAAGTTATTGTAAGAGAAATAAATGTTCAGCTAGGCTTGTTTAATGAAAAAATGTGATGAAAAATAATTTACGAGCTTAGAGGCAAAATCGTAATTTTGCCAAAGTATAAGGGCAAATGGTCAATTTTGCCTAAGTAGAAATTTTGGTGTATCATGATTTATAAAGTGATTGAATGAGAGAATTTTATTATTATAGATCAAGAAGAACGCGGAATCAACCTTGACCGGGGAAAAGGCAAGGTTTCAGATTAAACTACAAATTAACACATTTTGCACCGAGATAAGTTTATGTATAAACGGTACATCTTGAATACTTACGTTGTTACTTATTGGTGTATTATATGAATGAGATCATTTATGATTGAGATGGATTGAATTCGATAGAAAATGAGTAATTCTCGTATGAACCTTGAAATGGTTAGGTAAGTGTGGAATATTATTCGTAATAATCATTGGTGGGCTATGTGCGATACCACCGTAAATATTCTTGTTGGTAGGCTGTGTGTGATACCACCTTATTACTTATTCACGATGGGTTGTGTGCGATACCATCGTTTATATTATCATTTGGTGGGCTAAGTGCGATACCATCGTAAATATTCTTGTTGGTGGGCTATGTGCAATACCACCCTATTATAGAGTAATGGTGGGTTGCGTGTGAAACCACCGAGTGTTTGGTATTCTTCTGAATGATTCATTGAGAAATCGTTTAAGTATATGTTTCATATGATGTTGTGGTGATGAGTGCAGGGAATATATGCAAATAAATGAGAGCATTATATTTGTTATATAGTTGAAATGTGGTAAGAGATGAAATGAGTAAGCATGATTATGAAATGCGGATTGTCCTTACTTGTTATGAAAAGCATTGATTATATATATATGTTATGATGCTTACTGTTTACATGTAAACTTACCAAGCTTAAAGCTTACTCCCTTTCATTTCCCTTGTTTATAGTGTCAAAGAGCTGATTCGGGATGCGAAGTTAATTAGAAGATCACCCACACTACCAGTTCATCTCGGTATATCTAGACTTAGCATTTTGAGTATGGCATGTATAGGGGCTAGACTAGGTGAAATGTTTTGTTATTTTGGCCAAGTGTGTGTTGGCTCCTTATTAAATGAACTCCTTGTATATAGCCATAGTTGATGGCTCATTATTACTAATTTATGAAAAGATGAGGTTATTCATGAAAGTGTATGTTACACAATTGGGTTGCTTAGTGAATGGTTGAATGGATTCTTGATGTGCGAGTTAGGGTGATAAAAAAAGCTTGGCAAATAGCCTTGATCTAGTCCACACGGGTAGGCACACGGGCATGTGTCTAGGTCGTGTGTGACACACAGTCAGTCCCATGGGTGTGTGACCAGGCCGTGTTTCCCTTGCATGTTAATTTTGCAAGTCAGTGTCGACCACGGGCTAGACACACGGGCGTGTGCCTAGGCCATGTGCCCCTTATAAGGTTGCTGACGCCATAAACAGAATACCCAGGTTTTCACACACGGGTGAGGACACGGGCGTGTCTAGGCTATGTGGAGGACACGGGCCAAGGACACGGGCGTGTGTCCAGCCGTGTGAAAACCCCTATAGGTTCAAAAGGAAAAATAAATTCTACACGGGCTAGGGACATGGGCGTGTGTGACCACACGGCTTGCCCACACGGGCATGTCCCATTTCACACCGGCATGTAGCCCTGTATAGGCAAAATTTTCTAAGTATACAAAAGTTCCCAGTTTGATTTCGAGAACCTCCATTTCTCATGTTTAAGGCCTCGTATACCCATAATAAGGATGTTATGAAAGTGAATAGGAAGTTTTAAGTGGGAATGAAATTTTAAATCCCAAAGTTGTATGTTCAAGCAAGATAAGTTCGATAATGCCTCGTACCCAGTTCCAGCATTGAATACGGGTAAGGGGTGTTACACCTTTGTCAATGCCACTATCTCAAATTCTTTGAATCTTTTCTTCTTAAAGAGAATATTCTTAATGAAATTGACATAGTTTGAAATTTGCTCTAGAGCTTTCATCAATGGGATATTTATGTGAAGTTTCTTGAGTACATCCAAAAACTTTTTGAATTGGACTTCTAGCTTCTGTTGCTAAAGTCTTTGAGGATAAGAGGTGGTGGAACCTTAGCTTTGTTTGGGCAACTTTTCTACAGCATTTTTTTCTTTTTGCATCTGATACAAGTGTTAAATTATCAAAATTGACTTGTTGAGGGTTTACCTTACCAGGGATCACAACTTTCAACTTCTGTAAAGTAGGAGTTTCAACACTCGCTTAAACTTCCTCGTTCTGACCAATAATAACCTCAACAACTCCGGGCTCAAACATCCTTCCACTTCTTGAAGTGGCAGCTTTGTAATGCTCATTACCCGAACTTCCCGAACTTTCAGTATCACTTGGTAAAGCATCTTTAGGTTTATTTCGAAGTTTGTTGGCTAGCTGCTCTATCTGGTTCTCCAAATTTCTAAAATTGACATCATTCTTTGTTATATATATGCTTTTAACAAGTTCTCCAAATTATTGGAAGATACAACTTGTAGAGGTTTCTAAACTTGTTGAGAAAACCCAGGTGGATGATTCGATCTAGATTGCATATAGGAGTTGCTAGGACCAGCCCCTTGATTACTCCATGAGAATTTCAAACGAATACGCCCTGGAGGATTCTAGTAATTTGGCTGCAATCTTTACCCACTTTTATTCTCTTTCTAGTTACCCATGTAGTAAATTGACGTTGGGTTTGATGGGAAATTTTCAAACATGTGACCATCTCCACAATAAACACAATAGATGTTCTCAAATTGGCTTGGTTGCTGACCTGTCATGTTAGCATTGAAACCGTTAGCAGTAATGCTCTTAAGCATGGAGGACATAGAAGATACATGAGCTACCAACAAAGTAAGTGCATCAAATTCATGTACTCATGTCACTCGGTATAGGAGGTTACCATGCAAGACAGAGCACGAGTATGATTGAAATTGTCATGTACCCATTCCCCGATCCGATCGCCGGAATTGAGCTGCAAGAGGTTACCATGCAAGATATACATAACATACACATACTTTAAACATACATGGCAGACAATGCCATGGACTAATAGGTGGCGGGTCAAACCTGTGGGTTGTTCAAGTACACATTGACATTCAGATGGCTAAACTGCGAATTATTCCGCGAACATACTTTTTGCGAAAGTAAGGCAAACATCTAATTTGGAAAATTTCCTGCGGATACCTAAGATGGCGGATTGTTTCGCGAATACCTTACATTGTGGCAGGTCCCACGATACTTAAAACGCGGAACATAATATAACTGAATTTCATTTTTATCAACATACATCGTGAAATTCCAAGTAATCACCTACAAAATTTAACATGTTTGTTTACAATTAACCAAACGACTATATACATGCCACTTAGACCGACTCAATTAAAATAAGGAGTCTACCACAACTTCGGACTGATAGTGTGTACTTCTTGCTAATCTAATTGACATGCTCTAAATGTTCAAAATCTACAAGATAAAAAAAAATCTTGGCATAAGTGTTTAAAATACTTAGTAAGCTCATATAAATTCGATAGTTAACTTACCTTACATAATAATTATATGATAATTTAATATGCAAACACAGTTTACCTATCAGCCAACTCAATTCGCCAACAAGGTAAACACATATACTTCAACACACATAGTATATCGAGAATGCAACATGATACAATAACTGTAACAGCCTGGTTTAGACCCTGGTCGGAACAGTGGTTTCGGGACCACAAATCTGAGGTCGTAAAAATATTTTAATGATATTTTCTATGTGAATAGTATGTCACATAGCCTGTGTGAAAATTCTGTGTGGTAATTTGATTGTTTGTGTGTCGAAATAAGAAAAAGGACTTAATCGCGTATAGAGTAAAAGCTATGTGCTGAATTATAAGTACTTAAACATTGATGGCTTTTTAAGGAGGAGGCCTTATGTTGTTAATAAACCATTGTTAAGATAGTGGGTGGCTAAATGACTTATTAGCCTTAAAATATATTTGTTTTATGTGATTTATAAAAGGGCAAAGTTGGTATTTGTTTAATAAGTTTATATTAATTAAAACAAAACAAATTTGATGGCCATTTTCTCATCTTTCTTCCACCGAAAAATAGAAAAGAGAATATCCATTGAAGCTTTTGAAATTTCGGCACTTGCTAAGCTTGATTGAGGTAAGTTTTGAGCTTGGTTTTTGTTAATTTCTACGTTTTCTTAATCGTTGCTTCGTGCTCTAGCTAACCCATGCTTAAATTTTGTGAATTGATGATGTTTATGGAATGTTCCATTGATGAAAGGGTGAGCTTTGTGATGAGTGTTGGTGTTAAATGAAATATATGTGTTTAATGAACATGTGTTGTTCTTGAATTTTTTATGAATTTAGCTAATTAGGGCTAAATTGTGAAAATAGCATTTTGAAGGACTAAAATGTGAAATAAATGAAATGTATGGATTTGTATAAGCATGGTGAGAATTCGGCTAGGCTTGAACCAAGTGAAATTATGTTAATTTGATGATTTGGTGAAATAGGGACTAAAGTGTCGAAATGTGAAAATGTGAGGGGTTATTGTGTAAAATGCTTTAAATATGTGTGGTTGGACTAAAATGAATGATTTGGTGATTGAGTGGGCTAAATTTGAATGTGTATAGACCAAGAAAGGGGAGGTCCGGATCGAGATTGAGGCAAAGATAACGATTAATCGACCGTATCAATAGTTCAACGTCCGAGGTAAGTTCGGATATAATACATGTTATTAAGATATGTTTTTGTATTATGAAATGAATGTGTATATGTGTATGAAATAGAGATGCTATGTGCAAGATTTAGTTAATGGCACTAAGTGTGCGATATTGAAATTGAAACAGAAATGAATAGCACTGTGTGTGCGATGTTATGAAGCTTCGGCTTATAGATTTGGCACTGTGTGTGCGTTATCGAGATAAGTCGGTTGAAAGATTAGGCACTAAGTGTGCGATGACTAATATGCACCGACCATGTATATGGCACTGAGTGTGCGATTAAATTGAAAGAATATCAGAAGATGATCGACATGTGATATCGAGCATTGAGTAGCTTGGAAATTGAATAACTATATGTTAGCTAAGGTATGTATTGAACCTTTGTGGTTGATGAGTTATAAACAAGTTATGATTGAGTGAATGAGTATTTTAGCTATGGATGAAGAGGCATGAATATGAGATAATTGATCTATGTGATTGTTTATTATATACCTTAGTTTGAAGTGATAAGATAATTGTATTATATTCTCGGACTTACTAAGCTTTGGGAAGCTTACTGTGTGAATTGTTTCTCTGCCTTACAGTGTCAGTAAAGCTAGCTCGGATCTGGGATCGTCAGCTTCTCAATCACACTATCGGCACTCTATTTTGGTATTTTTGGAAGGATGTACATAGTTGAAATATGGCATGTATAGGCTAGTTATTTAATCATGTTTGAGATTTGTAAATAGCCATGAGATGTGGCTAGATATGTGCTAGTTTTTAGCATGAATGACTTTGGTATATATGATGCATTTTTTGGTATGGATTGTGAGTTGGGAAATTGACTTATGAATGGTAAACTTAGTGATGGTTTAACATCTTATAAAATGGTTAAGATTATGGTAAGTGTATGGATGAGTTATGCTAATGATTACATGAGTTTTAGTTTGGTAAATTTGGCATGATTGGATTTGGGTTGGAATGTAGAGGTTGGATGATCATTTTCTTATGAATTGGTTGCAAAAATTGTGTGAGCAACCATGCTCAAATGTGCTTGTAGGATTGACCCATATGGGTGGCATTTTGGCCTTGCAAATGGCCTATTACTGTCACACGGCCATGGCACACGGGCGTGCCTAGCGACCGTGTGAGCAAGTCAGTATATGGCCTAGTAGTACACGGCCTTAGCATGTGGGTGCTGGATAACCGTGTTGGTTTTGGCAGGATCGACCACGGTCAGGGTACACGGGCGTGCTTTGTGACCGTGGGGGCCAAGTCAGGATAGTCCACGGCCAAGGCCTCATAGACCTTGATAAAGGACATCGTGATTGTAAATGAATGTGATTGAAGATGATTGACTTTGTGTCGTAAATTTAGATGTTCAATGTTCTGATTGATCGGTAATACCTCTTAACCCTATTCCTGCAATGGTTTCGGGTTAGGGGTGTTACAATAACACTCTTCATATCTAATTCATTCTCATACCTTTCACTGGTGCGAACTCCAATTATAATAGTCAATTCTTTCATTTAACCTCATTCCTTAACATGTCAATTTAACATTTCACATATTTTATATTACCCAATGAACATCATAAAAGAACTCAAAACATAGGTAGCTTTACATTAGAGGCTCATTCAAGCTAATCGCGTACAGAGGTGTCAGGTTACCCATCCGAGCTAAACCTTTATCGACATAATGAAAGCTTAGTCAGGTTTGTATATACATGTAAGCTTACCAGTCCAAGCTAAACCTTTAAAAAGACATCAAATTACCAGCCCAAGCTAAATTTATGCCATATGTATCTTCGAGTCTGTAAAAAATGCTGGATCTCAGAATCGTCAAGAAATAACATGCAACCGTGTGTATAAGTCTTTTACTAGGTCCATCGAGACACTTTCATTTTGTAATCTCATTTGCATTCTTTCATATTATAATACAATATTTCTCTTCTATATATATTTAACAAGCCAAATTTGTCCTACAAAATTTTCAATTATACAATTAAAGAACAAAAGAAAAGAAAGTTTAATATTGTTCATATTGTATGAACTTACCTAGCAGAATGATAACTCGCCACAATAAAGTCTACTCAACAACTTTTCCTTTCCCACAATCTTTTTCTTGGTGGATTCAATTCTAGATCTATTATATAATTTAATTTAATTCAATTTTTATCAACCAATATCATTCATTAGCTTATAAAGCATATATGTCAGTTCAATTCTATCAGTCAAAATTCCCTTAAGCTTAACACATTACACAATTGAACCCTTGTATAACAAAATTTATAGAAATCTCAAACTGGTTTCGAAATGTCTATACTTAATCCCTGATATTCAAAACTAACAAATTTCCATTTTATCAAGTTATCCTTTTTCATAACTTCACTTCTAATCTAATCATTTAACACTACCATTCAAGCATTCAACAATGGTAATCTTAAAAAATCTTTAACTATTTTCAAAACAAACAACACTATTAGCTAGATTGAAGCACGACAATTTCAAAAACATCAAATCCAAGCAAAACGGACTCGAATTAGCTTTCCATCCAAGAGCAGAAAGCTTGGTCGAGTTTTCCTCGGTCAACTAAGAAGAAAGACAGTGATGGAAAAAATGAAAGAAAAAAGAATGAGTTTTCTTCCCTCTGTCCATTATGTTACGATATATATATATATTTAGTCTAATCATTAATTACAATTAACATGATGATAGATAATGCTAACACATGTCCTGCCATATCTATAAATATAGCTTAATTACCATTTTAATCCCTAATCAATTAACGTATTATCATTAGTAAAGAGAAATCCATAATGTTCAACTTTTAACACCTTTACGATTTCATCCATATGCTATGATCAATTCTCTAATCAATCAAATTCTTTGAACTAAAATTCCATATAACACTATATTGAAAGTTAACTAATTACCCTAAAAAATTACTAATTATGCTTAAAATAAATGAAAATGTAACACAAAATAAACAGCAATTCACAAGATTAAATTACTATGACATGTAGTAGCTAAATTAATTGCTTCCCTTTACTTAAAATTACTAAAAACAATATCAATTATGTTACAGAAAAAACCGTGGCAATTCGGCTATTTACTAACTCATATTTTATAATTTATGAAGTTATACTTATAACCCATTTAAGTTTCTTTAGCATACTTATATGTTTAATCAACTTTAAAGTTTATTAAGTAGACATCATAAAGGAATTATGCAAGGTAACATTATTCTTCAATAACATAACCAATTTAATCATTAGCAAATCAAACATGCACCATTCAAATATTGTGTTTATTAATTACCATCTTGTTTGGATTCAATAATTAATTCATATTCTTCCCTACATTAATATGCATGAGTAGCATGATCATGATTTTACTTGAATGAATAAACAACCGAAGCACATAACAACATCAGCAAAGTGGTAATAATAAAAGAAAATGATATTCAATCAATCTAGCGTCAATAGAATTAAGTCATTATAATTAAATTGAAAGCAGAAAAATAATTGGCAATCATGTTTATCAACTTTGAACAAAATTAAAAGATTAAAGGGAAACAAACTAGAAGCTGAATTCGGTGTTTTTTCGTGGCAAGTCTTGTGTTGTTTTCCCTCCTTTCTTCTCCTTTGCTCCTATGCACAATTACTCTTCAAAGTTTCGAATTTGGTTGCTTAAAATAATCTCTTAATTACTCTCTTGAAATTGTGTGTTGCTCTCTCAAATGGGAGTGAATGAAGAGAAAATGAGAGATGGAATGATGAGTGAGTGATCCTTGAATGACCCCAATAGCTTGCCCCTATTTATACTTGTTAGCCCCATTTATTTTTAGCAAACTCACCCCTTGTCTTCTATGTAGGTGGTTAACCCTTGCTTTGTGGAAGAGGAGTGGATGACATGGAGGGGATGCTCCATTTATTGAGGAAGTTTGCTTGAAATATGGAGAGAAGGTGGATGATCACCTTAATTAGTGGAGAGAGAAATCCTTTCTGATTTTTAAGTGTTTACCAAGTCCTATGGACGATTTGGGCACCTTTAATGGACAGTCGGGCTCCTTCCTCTTTAGTGGACTGTCCAATTTTGTTAACTCAACTTAGAGTTGGGTTGAGAGTATTTTCATGGTCCAATAAGCTTTTTTTGGGGCATCCAAGGATGGCACCACATAAGCCCAATCATGCATGGCTTTTGCTATGGAGATGCTGGAGCACTGAGCATCCATAAGTGAGTTTCAAGTCCGTCTTTCCTTTCAGTGCACCAACTATCTTCAAAAATGCAAAAAATCATGTGTTTCGCAAATAAAATGATTAAAATAACAATTTTATCTTAATATTTTCCAACGGGACAAAATTATAATAAAAAATACGAAATGTGTTATCAATCACTCAAAATTTGCATGAATTATTAGTTTAAAAGTACTGAAGATAACTTTATATTCTTGAGTTATCACCATTCTTCTTCCCTTTTCACTTCATGTCCTTTCCTCCTTTATCCTTCTGCATCTTAGCCTTCAATGCTCTTTCTATGCTTCCGTCCTGCCTCATTAGCCTCCTCTGCTCCTATGCTTGTAAAACACTGACCAACTCCACTATTCTCAACTAAGTCAAATCCTTGGTGTTCTCCAAAGAAGCAAATGTTGCTTCATACTTCTAAGGTAAAAAAACTAGTATTTTATGCACCAACCTACTATCAGATAGACCAGTCCTGAGAACCTTTACATTGTTCACAATCTCTATCAACTTGTCTGAGTATTCTTTGATTGACTCGGACTCCTTCATCTACAGCCTCTCGAATTCCCTAATCGAGTTCAACACCTTCATGCTCTTAATTCTCTCACCTCATTGGTAGTCAGCCTTGAGGTAGTCTCATATCTCCTTTGCTAATCCACAAACCATAATTCTATTGAATATGGCTGGTGAAACAACAACATAAAGGTAAGCCTTTGCCTTTGCCTTTGCCTTCTTAGTGGTTTTTTCCTTGTGCAATTTGATCTGGTTAACAATTGGATTGTTGACAAGTGGAGCCACCTCATAGTCTTGCTTGACAACTTCCCAATAATCACAACCCTCCATGTATGCTTGTATTCTCATAGCCCATGCTTAATAGTTATCTCCATCAAACACAAGTGGGGCTAGGATAGATAGGTTGCTTAATTCTAATTCCATTTTTCTCAATTCCTCACAAGTGTACCTTTTGATTTTTCTCTTGGGATTATCACAGGGCTTCTACTACAGGTCTCTCAAGAAAAAGGGCTTCGATACCAATGTTTCAGTAGAGAGCTAACTAAAGCATATAAAGAAAAATTAGGGAAGGAAAAATTCATTAACCAACTGCATTGACTATATACATGACTTTAAAACAAACTAACAAACTCAGGTTCCTATTCCCGCTAAAACAACCCATTAACACAGAAAAATAGCAACTCCTTTAGCTCTAAGTAAAGCTGAAAATATCTTAAACAAACTCCCTAGAAACTAGGACTTCAACTAAAACTAACTTAATGAAAAAAAAAAAAAGGAGTTTGCAACCCTTGAGACACTAACTGTAACATCCTAAAATTTGAGTATCATCTTGTTGATTGTGTTAGCTCGGATATGATTTTATTGTGTGCCTAATATAGTCTTGTGAAGGCTTGGAATTATTTGGATTTAGAATAATTTTTTTTAGTATGGGAAAATTTAGTGAAGTGAATCAAGTGACCCTGATACTTAAGTTAATTTAAGTGTTTAATGTTAGCATAATGAGCAAGTAGTAAAGTGGTGTTGGCGTATGAGTAATTGTATGAGGGAAGAGGTTCGAATCCCATGAATGGAAATAAGGTGACTTTTATTTTTGCATGTGTATGGCATGTGTCGGTCAACTCTAATTAAGATAGGGTTGGACTTTATCATTTATGGATAGTAGACTAAGGGAATAAGGCAAGTTATTAGTTAAAGTATGGAATCAAGGTGTTATGGAAGGATAAGGGAACATAAGGCTAGATGTATGGGTGATGTTTTGGAAATTTTTCATGGTCATTTTAACCATGAATGTGGACGGCTTAGGGGGCTAGGGGGGTTGGCCGAATATTGTATGGGATTAGGGGGAAGATAGCTGGCCAAACTTTTGGTATTTTGTGCATCTTTTTCCCTTTTCTCCAAAATCTTTCTCCTTAGCCGAATTTGTCATGGGCATTAGGTGAAAATTATGTTTTGTTTTGGCTATCATCTTTGACCATATTGGTATTCTCTTTTTCTTCTTTTCCTCTCAAGCTTTTCTTTCTTTTGGTACCGAAATATTATTACTTTTGAAGGCATTTTTCCCTTCATTCTTTTTCTTCAAAACCGAATATCCCTCTCCCAAATCCCATCAATTGCCGATTCTCTCTA
Source organism: Gossypium australe (assembly GCA_005393395.2). Lineage (NCBI taxonomy): Eukaryota > Viridiplantae > Streptophyta > Magnoliopsida > Malvales > Malvaceae > Gossypium > Gossypium australe. The sequence goes on from CM016620.1 coordinate 58,772,870, forward strand.
AGCCCATACTTTTCCTTTTCATCCTTGTTAAAGCCGAAACTCTCTGGTGCCCATCAAAAGCCGAAAGTTCACTTCATTGCCACCCCCTTTGAATCGATTTCTCCTGCAAGCTCTTTTGTCGATTTCTTGAAGTAGTGATTAATTGCACTTAGTCATCTTATTGGTAAGGATCTCTCTAGCCGAACTCTTGTTCTTTTCTTCCTCTAATTGCCGAAAATCAGGGTACTAATCCCATTATTGCTTTATCTGAAACCTTGAAGGATCTCTCGGGATTTTTGAAGTAGTCGACTACAAGGAAAGATCATCGAGATTTCAAGAATCCAAGGTAAGCTCAATGTGGTATTCGGCCAAAGGGACATTTATTTGTGATTAAATGTTAGAATGGAATCTAACATAAACCTATAGGGATTTCGACATTTTCATAGCCAAGAGACTACTTTCGGGATTTAAAATCATAAGGTAAGTATATATGAACATTCGGCCAATGCCATATTTTAGTATTAGTGCCTAACCGATTTCACCTATGGGTATTAGGAAGGAGTGCAATCGGTTTTGGTAGATTTTCGGGATTCATTGAACTCGCTAAGTAAACCAGGTGTGTAACCCCGCACTATTTCCTAATAGATTTATGGTTCTAATATTATGTGCATGTTAATAATAATATGGAAGTGACCAAAGGTACCATAAAAATGGTACAGAGTACTCAGGTACGTTATTCTCTAAAGTTATGTCAATAATAAGAATATCTGTTAGGACACAAATGTGAAAATGCTATGAAAGTGAAATAAGGCCTATGGCATGAGATTGCATGATATGTATGATATATGGGGCATATGGGTGATTATATTAAGGGGAAGTGATCTGGTGGTTTTATACCACAATATCTGAATGTGGTTACTTATGTCATGTAATCTGAATGTGGTGACTTATGTCACAAAATTATTATTATCTGGTGGCTATGCCACGAAATTATAAGGGCGATGTGCCAGTCGACTGCAGCGACTGCCTTCGATGGTGTGTAGCGGATGGAGGGTCGACTTAGTAGTCCCCGCGGTGTGATGGTTAGTACGGGTGATGTGTAGCGGATGGTTTCTAGGTTTGGCTTCGGGATTGCATCATTATATTTAATTGTTATATGTATATGTATGGTCTGATATGCCTGAATTGTTGAGACTTAGTGTTGGTTGTTACACATTGAGTCTGTTTGACTCACCCCGTTGTGGGATATTTTTCAGGTGACGCTCAGTGATGGACCGAGTTGGCAGGAGCTTAGTGGTGGCCATGCTCAGCACGAAATTTATTTTATTTAGACTTTCTATTTTTAAGTACATTGAATTTATTTTGGGTTTTGTTTTTGATGTAATAAGGCCACTAGTATGAACTGTTTATGCATGCATTTTAATTATTTTATTATGGTACGAATTTTTATCAAATTAAACTTTGAGTAACTTTTCTTAAGAATAAATCTTAAAATATTTTTGACTTAATATTTCATAAATAAAGTTTTATTAAAATCTAGACTTCAAGTCTAGACTTCAAAACCATCCAAAATTTTCCAAAGAAGCAAACAAGTTTTGAATCGTTTTACTCAAGGAACATACCAGATCCGGTCAAAGCTCGTGGGCTGGGTTTGGGGTGTTTCAACTTGGTATCAGAGCCCAGTTTTAAACTCTCGGCCTTGGGTTTAAAGCCCACAACGTTTTCAAAATTAAGCCCAATTAAGATTTTGTGAAAAATTTTGGAAATGAATAGGTTTTCTGACATGGCACCTAAGTCTCCGACCCGAAGTCCACCAGTTAAGTACCCCTAACTGTTGTATGACTTATTGTATGGTTTGTATGTGGATATAACGAGAACGTAGATTAGTCTATTAAGTTATTGAACCCTAGGATTAGCTTACGCCAACACAGAATTGCATAAAATTTTAAAGCCTAATTAAACAAACATGTGATTAAGTCGCCGAGTTAGAGTGTGGCAACCATTGTGCGCATGTCTAGGATTGGTGTCGATGAGAGCTTGGTATTTAACCAGTCCTAGTGACTCACCTCCTCTCCACTCGAATCCTACCTGGTGCGTAGCGACGGTTCACCCTAACCAAGAGGACTTATTCACGGGCTAAACTCCATAATTTAAAACCCGAAAGGGATAGCCATATTTTTATAAAAACTTTAGTTTTAAAAATCATCAAGTTACCCCTTTGATTTGTAAAAACTATTTTATAAAATTTTTTTCTATATTCTCGATTTACAAAATTACCTAAATACCCCTGGATGTAAAATTACTAAAATGCCCCTGGTTTGGAAAAAAAATTGTTATCATACTACCCTCGACTTTTACTAAGATATTTTTTTAAAGTACCTGAAACCTCTATTTTGCAAAATTACCAAGATACCTTGATTTGAAAAATTTACTAAATTACCCCTGGTTTACGAAATTACTAAAATAACCCCGGTTTCCAAAATTTTCGCAACACCTTTGATTTGAAAAAAATTTATCTTTCAAAAATACCCATGAGTTTTTAAAATTTCGGAGTGTCTTTTTAGATTTTTGGAAATTACCTCGATTTATTACCAAAATACCCCTGTAGGACAAATGACGAAAATACCCCTGGGTTAGGAACAGAAAAAAATGTTCGAAGAGTGAATGTGTATGGTAGATACTACCGAATGGATGTGTTTCTCTGAACTAGGATAGAAGACTTGAAACTTTGTAATGATCGAAAAAAAAAACTACTATTAATCTCTTTTTCATAAAATTGTTCGCGGATAATCAGTGGAACAAATACTAATGCATAAAATTTCTTAAATTAGATTAAATCGCGATCGTAGACATAATTCTAGGGGACGTGGTCATAATGTGCGAGGACGTGGTAGAGGCAGAATGGCTGTATCGGAACCTGTTAGGTCTGGTCAAGGGTCCGAAAATGAGGTACCACCACCACCACCAACTGTTGGTGTTGAGCAGCAAGATCAGACGAGGGATGATGCTGTATCGCAGGCGGTGCTGCGAGTTCTTGAGATGGTGGCTGGAGCAGGTGGAAGTATGGGAGCTCGAAAATCTGTACCCGAGCGACTCCGAGCCAATGGAGCTGAGGTGTTCCGTGGTGTATCTGGTGTGGCACCTAGTACTGCTGAGTATTGCTTGGAGGCGACCGAACGAATTATGGATGAGCTCGATTTAACTGCTGAGGAGAAGTTGAAAGGAATGGTGTCGCTTCTTTGCGATGAGGCATATCAGTGGTGGCTCACAGTTCGGGATGGTGCTACAGCTGAGGATCTCACTTGGGAGTATGTTAAGGCGGTATATCAGAAGAAGCATGTTGGAATTAATTATGTTGATGCGCAGAGGAAGGCATTTCTGGGGCTGGTTCAAGGGAACAAGTCCGTAGCGGAGTACGAGGCTGAATTCTTAAGGTTGAGCCGGTATGCTCGAGGGATCGTGGCTACGGAGCATGAACGATGTGTCCGGTTTGAGGACGGACTGAGAGATGATCTGAGGTTATTGATAGCCCCACAGCAAGAGCGGGAATTTGCTTTGTTGGTAGAGAAGGCTAAGGTAGTCGAAGGAATCAAGGACTCTGTGAGGCAGATAACTGATCGGAATAGGCAGAAGAGAGGTTTTGGATCAGCAAGATCATCTGGGAATGTTCAGAAGAGGCCTAGAGTTGATGGGCCGCGAGGTCAGCAGGCTGTGATAGGAGGGCAGTATCGTACCTGTGACCAGTGTGGAAAAAAGCACTTGGGAGAGTGTTGGAAGAAGACAGGAGGATGCTTTAAGTGCGGGTCTAAGGATCATATGATTAAGGACTGTCCGATAAAGATAAACGGGAGTCGACCATCAGGTCAGGGCTATAATCAGGCTGGAAGAGGTGGACAGCAGCCTTAGCGGGGTCGAGGTGCGAATGGCCGAGGTAATGCTGCTGGAAGAGGAAGAGGAACCCCGGGCAGAGGTGTTTGTAATACAGAGGCAAGACAGCCAGGTCTGGTGTATGCTGTTCACCGTAGGGAAGATAGAGACGCACCGGACGTTATAACCGGTACGTTCCTTCTATTTGGCAAGCCTTACTTCGCTTTGATTGATGTGGGTTCTACCCATTCTTATGTTGCATGTAGAGTAGTTGAAACTCTAGGCATAGCCTCTGAACTATCTGATAGGGAGATGACTGTAGTAAGCCCGCTAGGTCAAACTGTAGTGGTGAATAAGATGTTTCGGAAAGTACCTTTAGAGATTTAAGGAGTAGTATTTTCGTCTGACTTGATGGAATTACCCTTCGGAGAATTCGATCTCATATTTGGCATGGATTGGTTAGTGGAACATCGAGCTGTATTGGATTGTGCAGCTAAGCGAATGGAACTAAGGACCCCGGAGGATGAGGCGATAATCATGATAGGAGAAAGAAGGAACTACTTGTCCAATGTAGTTTCAGCACTAAAGGCTGATAAGATGGTTCGGAAAGGATGCGAGGCATTCTTGGCTTTCGTTAGTGTGTTGGATGCAAAAGAAGGGGGAGTTAGTGGAGTTAGAACCGTAAGGGAATTTGTGGATGTCTTTCCGAAAGAATTACCTGAAATACCCCCGGATAGGGAGGTAGAGTTCGGAATTGACTTGCTACCTGGTACAGCTCCTGTGTCAATTGCACCGTACAGAATGGCACCAAAGGAGTTGGTTGAGCTCAAGGCTCAGATCCAAGAGTTGCTTGATCGTGGGTTTATCTGACTTAGTGTGTCTCCATGGGGAGCATCGGTCTTGTTTGTGAAGAAGAAGGACAGAACTATGCGCATGTGCATAGATTATCGTTAGTTGAATAAGATGACCATCAAGAACAAGTACCCTTTGCCTAGGATAGACGACTTGTTCGATCAGCTGAAGGGAGCGGCGGTATTCTCAAAGATAGATCTACGGTCGGGATATCATCAGCTTAGGGTGAAGGAAGTGGATATCCATAAGACAGCTTTCCGAATAAGATACGGGCATTATGAGTTCTTAGTAATGCCGCTCGGATTGACAAACGCCCCAGCTGCGTTCATGGATATGATGAACCGGGTTTTTCAACCATACTTGGATAGGTTCGTCGTTGTGTTCATCGACGACATTCTGGTGTATTCTAAGTCTGAGGAGGAACATGATGAGCATCTCCAGATAGTGTTGCAAGTGTTAAGGGAGAAGAAGCTCTATGCCAAATTCAGCAAGTGTGAATTTTGGCTGAAAGAAGTTGCGTTCTTAGGACATGTTGTGTCTGCAGAAGGAATAAGGGTGGATCCTAGGAAGATTGAGGCAGTGTTGGATTGGAAACCACCTAAGTCTGTGGCTGAGGTTCGTAGTTTCTTGGGATTGGCAGGCTACTACAGAAGGTTTGTGGAAGGATTCTCGTCGATAGCCGCACCTATGACAAAGTTGTTGAGAAAAGAAGTACCTTTCGTATGGATGGATAAGCAACAGGAGAGCTTTGAGAAGCTTAAGAGGGTCTTAACTGAAGCTCCAGTTTTGATTCAACCGGAGGCAAGAAAGGATTTTGTGGTGTATTGTGACGCTTCTCATACCGGATTAGGATGTGTTTTGATGCAAGACGAGAAAGTAGTCGCTTATGCGTCTCGACAATTAAGGCCACATGAGGTTAATTATCCGACGCATGATTTGGAGCTGGCAGCTGTGGTCTTTGCTCTTAAGGTGTGGAGGCACTATCTTTATGGAGAGAAGTCAGTGATTTACACAGACCACAAGAGTCTTAAGTATGTGTTGACTCAGAAGGAGTTGAATCTGAGACAGCGAAGGTGGGTGGAGTTACTGAAGGACTATGATTGTTCGATAGAGTATCATCCGGGCAAGGCAAATGTAGTGGCGGATGCCCTTAGTCGGAAAGTAGTGTCGGATCTGAGGGTGATGTTTGCACATCTAAGCTTGTATGATGATGGGAGTCTGCTGGCAGAATTGCAAGTCAAACCGACATGGTTGAATGAGGTTAAGGAAAGTCAGTTGTTGGATGAGGATCTAAGTACTAAGTTACGGCAGGTACAGAATGGTGAGTTGGAAGATTATGGTATTAATGACGAGGAAGTATTGTGTTTCAAGGGTAAGGTCTGTATGCCGAGGAACGAGGAACTTAGGCAGAGAATTCTTCAGGAATCGCATAGTAGCCCTTATGCTATGCATCCTGGAGGTAGTAAGTTGTATAGAGATCTAAGGGAACAGTTTTGGTGGCCTGGTCTTAAGCGGGAAGTTACAGAGTTTGTAGGGAAGTGCTTGACGTGTCAGCAAGTTAAGGCTGAACACCAAGTTCCGTCAGGATTGCTTCAACCAATAAAGATTCCGCAGTGGAAGTGGGAGAGAATCACTATGGACTTCGTTAGTGGGCTTCCCCTTACGCCTACTAAGAAGGACTCGGTATGGGTAGTAGTGGATCGGTTGACAAAGTCAGCGCATTTCATTCCAGTGCGGGTCGACTATTCTCTGCAGAAGTTGGCGAAATTGTATGTAGCAGAGATTGTGAGGTTGCATGGAGTGCCGGTGTCGATTATCTCGGATAGGGATCCGAGGTTTACTTCTCAGTTTTGGAAAGCACTACATCAGGCTTTAGGCACCAGATTAGACTTCAGTACGGCATTTCATCCACAGTCGGACGGTCAGTCTGAACGAGTAATCCAAGTGTTAGAGGATATGCTGAGAGGTTGTGTGATCGACTTCAGAGGAAGTTGGGAAGAATATTTGCCTCTAGCGGAATTTGCGTACAACAACAGCTATCAGGCTAGCATTCGGATAGCACCATATGAAGCGCTGTATGGTCGGAAGTGTCGCACTCCTACGTGTTGGACAGAATTAGGGGAACGTCAAGTTTTGGGTCCAGAGATGGTGGCTGAATCCGAAGAAAAGGTTAAGGTAATTCGAGCTCGGTTAAAGGAGGCATCTGACAGGCAAAAGTCGTACGCAGATCTTAAGCGGAAAGAAATAGAGTTTGTTGTGGGAGATCAAGTATTTCTTAAAGTGTCACCTTGGAAGAAGGTGATGAGATTTGGTCGCAAAGGAAAGTTAAGTCCCAGGTTTATAGGACCTTATCGGGTGTTAAAACGGGTTGGACCAGTGGCATATCAGTTAGAGTTGCCTTCGGAGTTGAAGCGAATGCACAACGTGTTCCATGTTTCGATGCTACGACGTTACCGGTCGGATCCATCTCATGTAGTGCCAGTTGAGGAGGTGGAACTAAGACCAGATTTGTCCTACGAGGAGGAGCCGATTCAGATTCTAGATCGGGATGTGAAGGTGTTACGGAAGAAATCAGTTCCTCTCGTCAAAGTGTTATGGCGTAATCATGGATCGGAAGAGGCTTCGTGGGAGTCGGAAGAGGCAATGCGACAGCAATACCCTCACTTGTTCTAGCCAGGTAATTTCGAGGATGAAATTTACTTTTAGGAGGGTAGAGTTCTAACATCCTAAAATTTGAGTATCATCTTGTTGATTGTGTTAGCTCGGATATGATTTTATTGTGTGCCTAATATAGTCTTGTGAAGGCTTGGAATTAGATTTAGAATAATTTTTTTTAGTATGGGAAAATTTAGTGAAGTGAATCAAGTGACCCTGATACTTAATTTAAGTGTTTAATGTTAACATAAGTGAGCAAGTAGTAAAGTGGTGTTGGCGCATGAGTAATTGTATGAAGGAAGAGGTTCGAATCCCATGAATGGCAATAAGGTGACTTTTATTTTTGCATGTGTATGGCATGTGTCGGTCAACTCTAATTAAGATAAGGTTGGACTTTATCATTTATGGATAGTAGACTAAGGGAATAAGGCAAGTTATTAGTTAAGGTATGGAATCAAGGTGTTATGGAAGGATAAGGGGACATAAGGCTTGATGTATGGGTGATGTTTTGGAAATTTTTCATGGTCATTTTAACCATGAATGTGGACGGCTTAGGGGGCTAGGGGGGTTGGCCGAATATTGTATGGGATTAGGGGGAAGATAGTTGGCCAAACTTTTGGTATTTTGTGCATCTTTTTCCCTTTTCTCCAAAATCTTTCTCCTTAGCCAAATTTGTCATGGGCATTAGGTGAAAATTATGTTTTGTTTTGGCTATCATCTTTGACCATATTGGTATTCTCTTTTTCTTCTTTTCCTCTCAAGCTTTTCTTTCTTTTGGTACCGAAATATTATTACTTTTGAAGGCATTTTTCCCTTCATTCTTTTTCTTCAAAACCGAATATCCCTCTCCCAAATCCCATCAATTGCCGATTCTCTCTAAGCCCATACTTTTCCTTTTCATCCTTGTTAAAGCCGAAACTCTCTGGTGCCCATCAAAAGCCGAAAGTTCACTTCATTGCCACCCTCTTTGAATCGATTTCTCCTGCAAGCTCTTTTGCCGATTTCTTGAAGTAGTGATTAATTGCGTCTTTGTCATCTTATTGGTAAGGATCTCTCTAGCCGAACTCTTGTTCTTTTCTTCCTCTAATTGTCGAAAATCAGGGTACTAATCCCATTATTGCTTTAGCCGAAACCTTGAAGGATCTCTCGGGATTTTTGAAGTAGTCGACTACAAGGAAAGATCATCGGGATTTCAAGAATCCAAGGTAAGCTCAATGTGGTATTCGGCCAAAGGGCCATTTATTTGTGATTAAATGTTAGAATGGAATCTAACATAAACCTATAGGGATTTCGACATTTTCATAGCCAAGAGACTACTTTCGGGATTTAAAATCATAAGGTAAGTATATATGAACATTCGGCCAATGCCATATTTTAGTATTAGTGCCTAACCGATTTCACCTATGGGTATTAGGAAGGAGTGCAATCGGTTTTGGTAGATTTTCGGGATTCAGTGAACTCGCTAAGTAAACCAGGTGTGTAACCCCGCACTATTTCCTGATAGATTTATGGTTCTAATATTATGTGCATGTTAATAATAATATGGAAGTGACCAAAGGTACCATACAAATGGTACCGAGTACTCAGGTACGTTATTCTCTAAAGTTATGTCAATAATAAGAATATCTGTTATGACACAAATGTGAAAATGCTATGAAAGTGAAATAAGGCCTATGGCATGAGATTGCATGATATGTATGATATATGGGGCATATGGGTGATTATATTAAGGGGAAGTGATCTGGTGGTTTTATACCACAATATCTGAATGTGGTGACTTATGTCACGTAATCTGAATGTGGTGACTTATGTCACAAAATTATTATTATCTGGTGGCTATGCCACGAAATTATAAGGGTGATGTGCCAGTCTACTGCAGCGACTGCCTTCGATGGTGTGTAGCGGATGGAGGGTCGACTTAGTAGTCCCCACTGTGTGATGGTTGGTACGGGTGATGTGTAGCGGATGGTTTCTAGGTTTGGCTTCGGGATTGCATCATTATATTTAATTGTTATATGTATATGTATGGTCTGATATGCCTGAATTGTTGAGACTTAGTGTTGGTTGTTACACATTGAGTCTGTTTATCTCACCCCGTTGTGGGATATTTTTCAGGTGACGCTCAGTGATGGACCGGGTTGGCAGGAGCTTAGTGGTGGCCATGCTCAGCACGAAATTTATTTTATTTAGACTTTCTATTTTTAAGTACTTTGAATTTATTTTGGGTTTTGTTTTTGATGTATTAAGGCCACTAGTATGAATTGTTTATGCATGCATTTTAATTATTTTATTATGGTACGAATTTTTATCAAATTAAACTTTGAGTAACTTTTCTTAAGAATAAATCTTAAAATATTTTTGACTTAATATTTCGTAAATAAAGTTTTATTAAAATCTAGACTTCAAGTCTAGACTTCAAAACCATCCAAAATTTTCCAAAGAAGCAAACAAGTTTTGAATCGTTTTACTCAAGGAACATACCAGATCCGGTCAAAGCTCGTGAGCCGAGTTTGGGGTGTTTCACTAACAGTATTATTTCTTCATTTCCAAAATTTGGATCATATTGTTCAAAAACATTGATTATTTTCCTTTGTTGGTTTGATTAGAAAGCTCAAAATGAGTTGGTTCTTAATAACGAAGGGGGGATCCAATTAAGGTTTGGTAAAGAGCTTTCAAGTTCTTTTCTGACTCAATAGTTGTTAATAATGAACAAGCTCAAGGATCTAAACATAGTGTGTGTTCTAAGTAGAAACCACTTCCAAATTTTATCAAAATCAACTGTGATGCCTCATTGGATATGGATGATGATACAGCTGGTATTGCGATTGTTTGCAAAAATAGTGAAGGACAGGTTGTTAATGGAAAAAAAAATTAGATCTCAATGCTAGGTCTGTTGACTTAGCTGAAGCGTTTGCGATACGTGTGGCTTGTAAACTTATTCAAAACAACAATGAATAAATGTGATTGTGGAATTCGATGTCAAAGGTGTTATTGAATAAATTAATTCTACTACGACTAACTATGCTTGGAGGACAGCGACTATAATTGATGATATTAAATGTCTTGCTTCTCTTATTCCATTTATCAAGTTGTTGTATATTGCTAGAGAAGTTAATGTTTTAGCTAATCACATTGCTAAAAAGTTAAGAAAAGGATGTTGTCCATTTGATTGGGTTTGATCCTTCCCATTTGAATGAAAAGTTTCTTGTAATTATGACTCTAAATATTTTTTTGGTTGTTAATGAAAAAAAAGAACTACAAATTTTTAACTCTTAATAACTCAAAAAAAAAGAAAAGGAAAATCAAGCGATGACTTTTCTTTTGGCCCAAGTCCAACCAATTTTTGATGTCTATACAAAATTTCTATTTAATTATTACTTTGGTACATATATTTTTTTTTTCAATTTGACCCTTGTACATTATTCTTTTTTATCATTTTATCCCCTATACTTTCATTTTGAAAATTTGTAAATTTTCAAGACTTCATTTTCTTCTAATGCACCAAACTCGTTCAAAAATGTGAGTTTCAAGACTTCATTTGAAACAATTTGGTGCATTAGAAGAAAATGAAGTCTTGAAACTCACCTTTTTTAAGCTCAAATGTTGTAGCATCCCTATAGCACAAGCCATGCAGAGGAGGGCGGATTAATAATCAACTTTGGACACCCCAATTAAGGGATCAATGGATCACGGGACATACTTGACCCAACTTGTAGAAAATAGACCAAATTGCCTATTAATGAAGAGAGGCCCAACCCTCCACCAAAGTGCACAAATCAGTCAGTCAAAGCTTATTTCAAATATTTTAAAATAGCCACAAAACTCGCTCAAATTTTCGTCCAACCCCTCTCCCCTTTTCAAGCTTTCTTCTCTTATGAACCATCCATGAATCGGCTAAAAATAGCAAAGTCTTCCACCCACTTTCCTTGAAGCAAGGGCCGACCATTGAGAGGAGAAATTCAAGGACTCAAATTTTCTAAAAATAGCCTGTCTCCTCATGTATAAATAGGCCTTAGTTGATCAGTCAACTCAACCATCACTTATATTCTCTTCTCCTATCTTTCAGTCTTCTACTTCCCATTTGAGAGAAAAGCATAGAAAGCTTAGAGAAACAATTCAAAGGCGTGTTGAGTAGCAAAATTTTGGCATTCTTAAGGAGATTTGTGCAAGAAAGCAAAGTAGAAAAGAAAGAAGGAAGGGAGTACAAGCAAAAAAACACTGGATTTGTCTTCTTGTTCTTCCTCTTTTAGCTTTATTTTATTTTTTCATTGATGAACATGCTTGTCAAATATTTTTCTTTTTTCAACTTAATCATAATGGCTTAATTTTTTTTTTGTTAGACTGATTATGTTCTTAGCTTAGATTTGTTAAAATGTTGTTAATGATGTTAAGTGCCTTAGTTGTTCATTCAACCAGATAAAATCATGACATGTTATCTTTGCATTACAAATGTGTGGGTGCAATTGAATTAATTATTTAATCAAATCTAGATTGTAATTAATTGATACAATATCTGATTGGTGCATGGTTGATCTTATTTATGAAAAATTAAGTCAATTTAGTAATAATATCGAAAGAACTTTATTACCTTACATAACCCTATAATTAATGTGATTAAACATATTATGGGCCAATTCTACCCGGAGCCCAAACCAGCAACAAGGCCCAAAATCCAATGGCCCAAAACAATAAACAAAAGCCCAGCTAACAAGCCCAAACCCAATGAAAAAAGAAAAAAAACAAGAAACAGCAAAGTGAACCCTAGGTGCGCCGCACCTAGGGTCTTCTGACCCACTTGCCCTCTGCACCGGTCTTGTCCACCGCCACTGCGCAGCACCGCCCAGGCACCTGCAAAATTAAAAGAGAAACGACAATAAACAAGTGTAAAGATGGCTATAAAAGCCAAGCAAATCCATTGTATTTTGCTCGGACAGATTTGGAATACAAAAAAACAAGCAAAGATTCAAGAAAAAACAATAAAGCAGTAAATATCAGAAGGAAAGAAAAACAAATTCAAAAAGTACTAAGGTCCTTTTTATTTCCTTTTTTTCTTTTATTTTCGTTCTTCGAATCCATTATATATCCACATATATATTCTCGTCTTTTTACTAAAAAACAGTATATATACATAAAAAGAAAAGAAAAAAAAAGGAGAAATTTTACCTGGGGCGGCACCGGCGACGGAGCGCGGCAGACCTCCGGTGGCCCCTGTGGCTGATTTCTGGGTTAAACCCAGAGAGAGTAAAGGGAGCAACCCCCCTTCTGTAGAAAACGGAGCAAAAATGAAAATTTCTCCAAATTTTTTTTCCTTTTGTAAAAACACGAAACGACGTCGTTTCGTTCTGATGGTTTAATGGCAAAAACGGCGCCGTTTAGAGCTTCAGATCCGTGCGTTGACCCGACCTGACGGGGAAGATCCGCGCGTTTCTGGCTGTAGGGGTTATTTACCCTTTCGCCCCTTCCACTTTTTGGGTTGTTCCATTTTCGTCCTTTTTCTGTTTTTTAATTGGGCACGTATATATTTATTCTGTCTCAATATGGTCCCTTCTGAGATGCTGCGTATTTGAAGGACTGGGATTATTCCCCATCTGGTCCCTCCCCGTTTCAGCGCGTTACACAGGGGCCCCAATTCATTTTTTATTTTAAATTTCGGCCTTTAATTTTACTTTTCTCCTAATTTAGTCCTTTTTTTATTTCCTTTTGTTAATTTCGCTATTTCTATCCTTTTTTAATATTGATGTTGTTATTATTATTAATATTGTTTTATTTTTTTATTAATAATATATTATTATTACTTAATATTTTTTATTATCATTACTATTAATATTATTAGCATTATTATTTAACATTTCTATTATTATCTTTGTTACCATTATTGTTTTAATGTTATTATATTATATTCGATAATTGTTTTAAATATTATACTTAACATTTTTACTATTTATTATTTATCATATTTATTTTTGTTATTGTTATCACTATTCTCATTATTATTATTTACTTTATTTCTAATATCATTATTACATTATATTGTTTATATACATTATTATTATATTCTTATTTATTATCGTTATTACTACTATTATTTTCATTATTATAGTTTTTATTATTCTATTTTATCACTAATATTATATATATATTGTTCATATTAATATAGTATTGTTACCTCTTTAATGTTATTATTACATTTCTTTATTTATTTACTCGAAACTTACGTTATACATATTTTATCTGGCTCATTTTATTTTCAAATTTCATATCATTATTTTGTTAACGCATTTGTCCTGTCACGCATGCAGTATCGTATTTTCACATTACTACTTGTCACATTGACCTTTACCCGATACATCCAGTTTTCAAATAATCGATATTTCGTATTAAAGATTCAAGAAAATCGTGCCCTAACTTACTGGGTTCCGATTTTTCTCATTCAATCTGAATAACAGAATATCCTTTTTAACTAAATAAGTTTTGAATAAAAAGAGAGCTATTTCTCGAGAATTCGAGATGTTGTGTCCTAACGTATTGGATGTGACATTTTATTACCTCGAGAAAAGATTTCTTAAAATAAAGGCAATATTCTGTATTTGGAACTTCAAGAAATCATGCCCTAACTTACTGGGTTCCGGTTTTTCATTTGACCCAAATAACCGAATATCCTTCTCAAGCTTGAATGCACGACTTTTAAAGGTCAAAAGACAAGCTTAGTTTCGAGGGTTCCAAAAATGTCGCATCCTAACACACTGGGCATGACATTTTACTTCTTCGAAATAAGCAGGCCTCAGCATTCATTTTAATTCATTCGGGTTTTCAAATAAAAAGGATCCTATTTTGAAATCTTTCCAAACGCTAACCCTTCCTTGTGCGTAACCGACTCCCGAACCCATTTTCTGAGTTTCGTAGACCAAAATCGTTGTTTTGATAAATCAAACTGTTTATTAAAAACAATCGTTTTACGAGGTGACCTGATCACACCTCATCAAAAAGGATTAGTGGCGACTCCCGTTTTTCGTTTTCATTTTCAAAACAAAGTCGACCCCGTTTTCTTAAAAAAATGGTTTCGACAGCTTGGCGACTCCACTGGAGAAAAATAAGAGAGTCAAGCTGTAAAATTGATTTTTTTTTTCTTGTTGTCGAAAATTGAAAATCTGATTTGAAAAATTACGATCTTATTATTGCATTTGTTCGTATTGTTAGTTACTGTAGTTTGAGTCTTGCATCATATTGCATAGGGACCATTTTGGTCTTACCCCTTTAAGTGGGAGTGAAAAGCTACTCCTTCGTGAGGTTTTCACCTCCGTGCAGGATAGTGGATCGCTTTCGGGATACATCCGTACCTATGTCTTCGTGAGATTTTCATCTCCGTGCAGCCATAGGGAAATGTATTCCCCTGAACTGAACTCGGTCCGTATGAGCCTATAATGGGTGAGGATCGAGGAATCTGCTAGTTCGGGTACCTTTACCTTAGAACCGAACCACATATAGTGAGCCCTAAGAGCCTGCCCTAGGTAAAATTGTACCAAACCCTAGTGGTCACCCAGATAGGTGTTTTATTTTGTTGATTATTTCTTCTGTACTGACGTATTTTGTTTTGTTTTGTTTATGATTGTCTTGCATCGCATCATCTTAGAAAGGAGGTGTTGATTCATATTCAATTGCTAAATAGAAGAGTTTTTCATAAGGAAATGGGTTACTTGATAAAGTGGATTATAATATGGTCGTTCGAACATAGTCCAGGTAAACAACGAAAGAGGGTTGATAGTCCGTAGAAGAATACAAGACTTTGCCCGAGGATTCAAGTCGACAAGGATTATTCGAGGGTCATCATGTCTCAATTTTCTTAAAGAAGCTTATGAACATCGTGGAGGATAGGTGAGTAAAAAGTCGCGGCTTGGATCAAGCAACAAGAAGCTAGAAGAGGCATCTATTGAGAAAGTTCATGGGATACGACCATAACATCTGGATACGAAGAAAAGGATTGGTGTCTTCACTTGGACTATGAGGACAAAGCCATATATGCAATCCGTTTTATGTAAAGAAATTTATTTTCAAGAAAAGTTCTTCTAATGGAATTGAATTCATAATCAACGCCTCTCTTTCTTTTTGCATTCGTTACATGCATTTGCATTACATGCATTTGCATTACATCACATCATATGCACTGAATTTGTAGAAAGATTCTAATAGATTAAAAATTATGACAGTGACCCTGGAAACCAACGAAAACCCACCAACTACATACAGTCACAATACCCGTCGCAAAACGAAAGCAATGGATCAGAGACTAGAAAGGTTGGAACAAATACAGAAAGAGATGCAAGAACAGATGCAAGCACAAATGCAAGAGCAGCTGGTTAAGATCCAGCAGGACATGACGGTTAAAATGATGGAATCTCAGAGAAATATGATGTCTCAAATGACTCAGATGACGCAGCTGTTGAATGGGCTTATGGATAAAGGAAAGAGTCCCATGGTTAATACAGAGGAGAATACTAAGTATCCTCAACACCCCCTAGGTTCTACTCCACCACATGTGCAAGCACAACCTCGAGTAACTTTACAAAGACCGTCTGTCACGATCAGGCCTCAACAATTCCAAGCTAATGCTTCAATAAATCTCCAAACTGGCTCATGTTCAGGAGATAATTCAATCAATACTAATGTCCCTGATTTGGATGAAATAGCTGAAGGAGAGAGGACAAAAGTAGAATTACCAAAGCAGCTAGAAGATAGATATAAATGGTTGGAAGAGAAGTTTAAGGTGATCGAAAGTGCTGATAGTTGTTATGGAGTTGACGCCAAAAATTTAAGCTTGGTCCCAAACTTGGTGCTTCGGTATAAGTTCAAAATGCCTGAATTCGAGAAATATAATGGGACAAGTTGCCCCGAAGCTCATATTACTATGTTTTGTAGAAGAATGACGGGTTACATTAATAATGACCAACTATTGATCCATTGCTTCCAAGATAGCCTTGTGAGAGCAGCAGCCAAATGGTACAATCAGTTAACCCGTTCCCAAATTGGTGCATGGAAAGACTTGGCTCAAGCTTTCATAAAACAATATAGCTACGTGACAGACATGGCGCCCGACAGGATTACACTCCAAAACATGGAGAAAAAGACAAATGAGAGCTTCCGGCAGTATGCCCAGTAGTGGAGGGAGGTGGCGACGCAAGTCCAACCGCCACTCTTAGAAAAAGAGACGACCATGCTCTTTATTAATACACTGAGGGCCCCGTTTATCACTCATATGCTAGGAAGCGCTACAAAGAGCTTCTCGGACATTGTAATGACTGGAGAAATGATTGAGAATACCATAAAAAATGAAAGGATAGAGGTAGGAGAAAGTAACAAGAGAATGGCCACAATGAAGAAAGAAAATGAAGTGAATAATACAAGCATGGGGCACTCAAAGTCGATTACTGTTAATTAGCCAAAAATGGTGACTACTGGTATCAGGGTTCATCAAGAAAAGAATCTCGCACAAGGAAAAACACTGAAAAACTCCAATTTACGCTGATCCCAATGACGTATAAGGAGTTGTATCAAAGTTTATTTGATGCGCACGTTGTGTCCCCCCACTATCCAAAACCGATGCAACCTCCATACCGAAAATGGTATGACCCAAACGCTCAGTGTGAGTACCACGTGGGGATCACAGGCCATTCGATAGAAAATTGGCTTACTTTCAAGAAATTGGTGGAAAATTTCATCAACATGGGTATTGTGAAGTTTGATGGCGAAGTAGTAAAATGTGGTAATTGAAAGTGGGGGCAGGAGAGTTGCGTTTCCTTGAAGAAGTCATCAGAAGCCCAGAAATCGGTAAATCAGAACACCAATGCATATCCGAAGAGAGAACCGAGGAATAAAAGTTTTCCGAACATCTGCCTTTATGTACTTGAGAGTGTTTTGAACAATGGGACTGTGGAAAAAACATGTATTTTTAAAGCTAATCTAGAGTAACGTCCAAAACACACTTGTTGCTTTAAGCCTAGAAGCAATAAGATTTCTTTTGTGAAGTAGGCTTGTGTCCAGAATTTTTATTTCAAGAAAATGCATATTTCTAAGTAAATATTTTCATTCTTTACATTTCATACTGTACATTTTTTTCTATTTCTTTTTCTTCATGACCATATCATACAAATAATCATCCTTAGAATCATTTATTCTTTGAATTTTATGCCTTCGTACCTAGGTACCCAGATATCAATGACATGAGCGACGCTGTTACTGACTCCCCTTTTAGTGAGATATGTGTCTAGAGGGATCTAAGGATTTTGAAGATGACAGAGATTACAACTTATTTCCTAATTTGTTAAGAATGGTAGATCCTACCTTACGAAGTGCCAGCGGACACTACGAACTAACGAAGGAGATGAAGATGGAATCTTAGCTCATCACAGAAATAAGGCGAGACATCATTGAGTTATTTTCAATAATTCAAAGATGTTTTCGCACAATCATATCAAGGCACACTAGGCCACTGAAACGTGGGTATGCTGTTAAGATTGGTGTTTAAAGAACCCACGTTGATGTTTCTACAACGGCTAGGCTAATCAAGAGGTTCGGGCTACTGGTTTACCAAGAAAGGGAAATTGCATCAATTACGTCATAAATGCCAAATTGAGGAAGACAAGACTTATGTGCCTCCTCCATTTTTCCTATATGAGGCATGGATGTTAACAAGCCAGTCTTATCAAAAGCTTCTGGCCAAAATCGATTCATTCTCGTGGATGTCGGTTACTTCACTAAGATGGCGAAAGTTACTTCATATGCCAATCTTACAATGTTGACCGTCATCAAATCTCACTCCCAATGCAAAAAAAAAATGAGACTCGTAAAGACTGGCATAAGTACTTGTCGAATGTCTGGTAGGACCCTCACCGGGACAACACATTTCTCATTGATTTATAGAATAGAGACAATTTTGCCCATGAAAGTCAAGATTCCTTCTATCTATCAGAGTTGAAGTCGGATGAAGCAAAATGGATCAAATCCCAATATGATTAGCCGAACTTGATCGAAGAAGAGAGGCTAGAGGCCATCCTCATGGTCAAGTGTACCAAAGGCAAATGATACGGGCCTATAATAGAAGGTTCGCCCTAGAAAATTCCATGAAGGAGGCCTAGTTTTGGAAAAGATCATTCCCATACAAAATGACTTCAAAGGAAAGTGGATGCCAAACTGGGAATAACCTTATGCACCAGAGAAGGCTGTTTTAGGAAAGCATGGATATTGACCGAGATGGATGGCAAGGACTTGTCCAATCCGGTGAATTCAGATTCAATAAAAAGTTTTCCAAAGAAAAAACATAAAAAAAAGAACAAAAAAAGAAGAAAGAAGAAAAAGGAGAGGCCAAGGCGAAAACTCGCAAAAGGCGCTTTGAGACCAAAGGGGATTTGAGTTGAAAACCCGAAAAGGGCGGCTCAAATTTTGATCGAAATTGGGGCATACAGTAGTCTTGCTACGCTTGAATTAACAATGAAGAAGTATGTTACGTCTTAGGGCATCGACAAAGTACTCCGGATCCCCTAAACACATATTGAGCTTAAAACGGTCCTCGAGAAGTTTGAATAGAGAAGCTCAAGCTGCGATATCTGGGGCACCTAGTTTCTATTTTACCCATTTTAAATTTGTTATTTGTGATTATCTTATTCCTTTCAAAATACACTACCAATAAACTTCCTTCTTGATTGTATTTTCTAGCTTTGGTTAACTTGTTTGTTTCGAGCTATGCTCCCAATCAATTTCCTTCTTGTCCATTGTTACGACCTTTTTCAGGCATTTTGCATTGAAATAATGATTAGTGGACTAATAATACTTTCATAAAAGGAGTTTCACATATTACTCTAGAAACTTTCAAATAATACAAGAGCCTGAAACATGATTATTGTTTAGGATTCACCAAGCTTAAGGGTTGGAAATATCTGAGTCCAAAATAAGGTTGTCTCTTCGGATTTTGTCAAAAATGGTGGTTGAACAAAATGACAAGATATTATGTCAGAGAGCAATATCAACTCAAGCATAAGAGAGGAGTCATTCTCAAGAAGAATGATATTCTACATCCATAAGAATATCATGAATACACATCTGGGCGGATTTCCCAGGGAGTGATCAGTTGATTGAACAAGTTCTCTACCCCTGAATGGCGGTGGGATGGATTGGAAAAGTTTCACCCCCTGAATCATAGTAAGATGGTACAAGCCCCAGGTCCCAGAGGTATCACAGTGAACTTTGAAGTTATAGTGGGGCAAACCGGTTGAGTGAAGTATGATCATTTTTACGGGTTTGCTGTCAAAATGCCAGCCGAGTAAGAAGGCAGCGTAATACGTCAGGGATAAAGCCTTGATGAATAACAATGACACCTTAAACATTTGAAAAGGAATCATTTTCATGACATCTATGCATTCATATCATTCATAACACATGTAGTTAGGAGGCTTTGAGTCATTCCGATCATAGCATCCTCATTATTAAGCATAAGCACATAAAACTAATTCTACAGGACAGGTTCCTCAGAGAACGGTGTAGCAATATCAAAGATTTTAGATTTTGTTCCCTCGAGATAACAGTAGTCGAGCAAATCAGTTAATGATTGCAGATCTTATCTCACTAAACAGTAGTGAAATAGATCAGAAACCACAATTCTTATTTCCTCGAAGTTCCAGTGGAGTAGGTTGAGATTACAAATCTCGCCTCTCTGAGTTTACAATGAGGATCAACCCTTATTTCTTTGAAGTTTCAGTAGAGAAGATGGAAACTATGAATCTCTTCTCCCTGAATTCACATTTCCTCGAAGTTCCAGTGGAATAGGTTGAGATTACAAATCCTGCCTCCCTGAGTTTACAATGAGGATAAATCCTTATTTTTTTTAAAGTTTTAGTAGAGAAGATGGAAACTACGAATCTCTTCTCCCTGAATTCTTATTTCCTCGAAGTTCCAGTGGAGTAGGTTGAGATTACAAATCCCGCCTCCCTGAGTTTAAAATAAGATGGAAACTACGAATCTCTTCTCCCTGAATTCTTATTTCCTCGAAGTTCCCATGGAGTAGGTTAAGATTACAAATCCCGCCTCCCTGAGTTTTCAATGAGGATAAATCCTTATTTCTTTGAAGTTTCAGTAGAGAAGATGGAAACTACAAATCTTTTCTCCCTGAATTCTTATTTCCTCGAAGTTCCAGTGGAGTAGGTTGGGATTACAAAACCCGCCTCCCTGAGTTTACAATGAGGATTAACCCTTATTTCTTTGAAGTTTCAATAGAGAAGATGGAAACTATGAATCTCTTCTCCCTGAATTCTTATTTCCTCGAAGTTCCCGCGGAGTAGGTTGAGATTACAAATCCCGCCTTCCTGAGTTTACAATGAGGATAAATCATTATTTCTTTGAAGTTTCAGTAGAAAAGATGGAAACTACGAATCTCTTCTCCCTGAATTCTTATTTCCTCGAAGTTCTAGTGGAGTAGGTTGAGATTACAAATCCCGCCTCCCTGAGTTTACAATGAGGATTAACCCTTATTTCTTTGAAGTTTCAATAGAGAATATTGAGGTTACGAATCCCTTCTCTCTAAATTATCATCTCCTCGATGTTCCGGTAGAGTAGGTCGAAGCTACAAATCCCTCCCCCCTGAAGTTTCATTAGATCCACAAACCTTATCCCCCTGAAGTTGCAGTGGAGCAGGTTAAAGTTAAAGCCATATCTCCCTGAGTTTGCAGTTGAGCAGATTAAAGATAGCAGATCTGGCATTCCTGAAGTTGCAGAAAGCGGATCAGAGACATCAAATCTTGTCTCCCTGAGTTTGTAGTGGAGCAGATCGAAGATAGCAGATCTGGCATTCCCGAACTCACAAGAAGCAGATCGAAGACATCAAATCTTGTCTCCCTGAGTCTGCAGTGGATCAGATTAAAGATAGCAGATCTGGCATTCCTGAAGTTGCAGGGAGTAGATCGAATCTTGTCTCCCTGAGTTTGCAGTAGAACAGACTGAAGACAGTTAATCCTATCTCCCTGAGGTTACAGCGGAACGGATTGAAACCACGAATCCTGTACCTCTGAAGTTGCAGTAGGTCGGATTGAGTTTACCATACAAGTCTTATCTCCCTGAAGTTGTAGTGGAGCGGATTAAAGCGACAAATCCTATACCTCTGAAGTTGCAATAGGTGGGATTAAATCTACTATAACTACAAATCTCATCTCTCAAGATTGCAGTAGAGTGGATCGAAGCAACGAGAAGCAGTGGATTGGAACGAGGCTACATGAAGAAGAGGAGCACCAAAGAAGTCAAGACCCTACAAGACCAGGCAAAATTGGCCCTCTTCAAAGTCTTAGCTTTGTTCCCGTTGCACGACAACAAGCAAAGAGGGGCAGCTGTTATGGGCCAATTCTGGTCGGAGCCCAAACCAGCAACAAGGCCCAAAATCCAATGGCCCAAAACAATAAACAAAAGCCTAGCTAACAAGCCCAAACCCAATGAAAAAAGAAAAAACAAGAAACAGCAAAGTCAACCCTAGGTGCGCCACACCTAGGGTCTTCTGACCCACTTGCCCTCTGCACCGGTTTGTCCACTGCCACTGCGCAGCACCGCCCAGGCACCTACAAAATTAAAAGAGAAACGACAATAAACAAGTGTAAAGATGGCTATAAAAGCCAAGCAAATCCATTGTATTTTGCTCGGACAAATTTGGAATACAAAAAAACAAGCAAAGATTCAAGCAAAAACAAAAAAGCAGTAAATATCGGAAGGAAAGAAAAACAAATTCAAAAAGTGCTAAGGTCCTTTTTATTTCCTTTTTTTCTTTTATTTTCGTTCTTCGAATCCATTATATATCCACATATATATTCTCGTCTTTTTACTAAAAACAGTATATATACATAAAAAGAAAAGAAAAAAAAGGAGAAATTTTACCTGGGGCGTCGCCGTTCACTGCGGCGCCAGTGACGGAGTGCGGCGGACCTCCGGTGGCCCCTGTGGCTGATTTTTGGGTTAAACCCAGAGAGAGTAAAGGGAGCAACCCCCCTTCTGTAGAAAACGGAGCAAAAATGAAAATTTCTCCAAATTTTTTTTCCTTTTGTAAAAACACGAAACGACGTCGTTTCGTTCTGATGGTTTAATGGCAAAAACGGCGTCGTTTAGAGCTTCAGATCCGTGCGTTGACCCGACCTGACGGGGAAGATCCGCGCGTTTCTGGCTTTAGGGGTTATTTACCCTTTCGCCCCTTCCACTTTTTGGGCTGTTCCATTTTCGTCCTTTTTCTGTTTTTTAATTGGGCACCTATATATTTATTCTGTCTCAATATGGTCCCTTCTGAGATGCTGCGTATTTGAAGGACTGGGATTATTCCCCATCTGGTCCCTCCCCGTTTCAGCGCGTTACACAGGGGCCCCAATTCATTTTTTATTTTAAATTTCGACCTTTAATTTTACTTTTCTCCTAATTTAGTCCTTTTTTTATTTCATTTTGTTAATTTCGCTATTTCTATCCTTTTTTAATATTGATGTTGTTATTATTATTAATATTGTTTTATTATTTTTATTAGTAATATTATTATTATTACTTAATATTTTTTATTATCATTACTATTAATATTATTAGCATTATTATTATTTAACATTTATATTATTATCTTTGTTACCATTATTGTTTTAATGTTATTATATTATATTCGATAATTGTTTTAAATATTATACTTAACATTATTTTTACTATTTTATTATTTATCATATTTATTTTTTTTATTGTTATTATTATACTCATTATTATTATTTACTTTATTTCTAATATCATTATTACATTATATTGTTTTATATACATTATTATTATATTTCTTATTTATTATTGTTATTACTACTATTATTTTCATTATTATAGTTTTTATTATTCTATTGTGTCACTAATATTATATATATATATTGTTCATATTAATATAGTATTGTTACCTCTTTAATGTTATTATTACATTTCTTTATTTATTTACTCGAAACTTACGTTATACATATTTTATCTGGCTCATTTTATTTTCAAATTTCATATCATTATTTTGTTAACGCATTTATCCTGTCACGCATGCAGTATCGTATTTTCACATTACTACTTGTCACATTGACCTTTACCCGATACATCCAGTTTTCAAATAATTGATATTTCGTATTAAAGATTCAAGAAAATCGTGCCCTAACTTACTGGGTTCCGGTTTTTCTCATTCAATCTGAATAACGGAATATCCTTTTTAACTAAATAAGTTTTGAATAAAAAGAGAGCTATTTCTCGAGAATTCGAGATGTTGTATCCTAACGTATTGGATGTGACATTTTATTACCTCGGGAAAAGATTTCTTAAAATAAAGGCAATATTCTGTATTTGGAACTTCGAGAAATGTGCCCTAACTTACTGGGTTCCGGTTTTTCATTTGACCCAAATAACTGAATGCACGACTTTTAAAGGTCAAAAGACAAGCTTAGTTTCGAGGGTTCCAAAAATGTCGTATCCTAACTCACTGGGCATGACGTTTTACTTCTTCGAAATAAGCGGGACTCAGCATTCATTTTAATTCATTTGGGTTTTCAAATAAAGAGGATCCTATTTTGAAATCTTTCCAAATTTTTTACATTAAGACGTTAATTAATCAATTAGGTACCAATTTTGGGCGTATCAAGGGTGCTAACCCTTCCTCGTGCGTAACTGACTCCCGAACCCATTTTTTGAGTTTCGTAGACCAAAATCGTTGTTTTGATAAATCAAACTGTTTATTAAAAACAACCGTTTTACGAGGTGACCCGATCACACCTCATCAAAAAGGATTGGTGGCGACTCCCGTTTTTCGTTTTCATTTTCAAAACAAATTCGACCCTGTTTTCTCAAAAAAATGGTTTCGACAAAACAGTTTTATCATAAAAATATTATGTTACCTCACTTAATATGAATGATTGCTTATGAAAGTTACTATGTTGATTTAACATAGACTTGTGTTAGAAAATTTTATTAATTTCATAAGTATGATTTCATGGGTTAATGAATAGCAGAGTTGCCATGGATTTTTTTTCGTAACATCATTTTTAGGTTTTAATAATTCATAGTTAAATAAGATAATTAATCTAACACATTTATATCATTGAGATTTTTTTTTGTGAATTTTTTCTTTTTCTATGTTTTCCTTCATTTAATTTTACATAAGTTATTTTTAGTTAATCAAGTTAGTTAGTTTAATTCAGCCTTAATAATTTTCACCGTCAATTTGCTAAGTCTTATTTCACAATATTTGCCTATACAGTCCTTGTGGAGATGATACTATATACTTATCACTTTATTACTTGTCAACAATTGTGTATACTTGCACATCAATCGAATAATCCTGAGACAATATATCACATAATCTACCATAAAAATATAAAATAGTTTCATTTTCATTCATCCTCATGTTTTTTAAATCTGGTAATCAAGATTTGCAGCTTGGAAATTCGAATAGTTGCATTCCCTTCATGTTGGTTTTGCAAGATGGTTCATGCTTCTTTTGTTGACTCACAAGTGGAAATCAACTTACATTGCTCCATGTCAACTCCATTGAATATAGCATACAAAACATTAGAGTTTGCCTGAGCAACTCTTCTCTCATTAGTTGTGTACTAATTTTTCTCCTTGGCCTTTTTTATACCACAAGTTTCAATAACTTCAGGTCAAGTCCATCCAATCTCAATTGCTTCCTATGCAGCTTCATCAATAGACATTATGAAAACTCTTGTTCAAGCTTTCCAATAAGCATAGGTTGAGGAGCCAACAAGTAGTAGAGCTTGGGTGATGGAAATTCCTTCTTTCATGGCCTTCATGGTAGTAAACAGTGCTAGGATCGTCTTCAAACACTTCCTGAAGCCTACTTTAATACCACTTGTAGAACAACTAGTCAGTTTGCCAATTAGACCAAACTATTGTCAAACCATGTGTTCAAACATGAGTTTGAATAGACAACTAATAGAAATGAAAACAAAGAAAATAAAGAGAGACTTGAACACAGTCGTTTGTTAACACAATTCAGAAACAATCCTACTCTACGAAGTTTTGCTCAATGAATGGTTATTCAACAATCAATCAAACTACCTATTAGCTAAAGCCCAATATACCTTTACAAAAAGAACAAATTGCAACCCTAATAGCTAGTCCCAACTTGTTACAACCACTCACCCAAAATTTCATATACAAAGGTTAAATCTCTCACAAGGAATGCCTACTAATTGAGTGTGAATTACAAGTAAAAAATAGCAGAAAATAATAATGCAATACAACACAACACTCTATCCAAAACTTGCATATTTACATGCAAAATAGTTGATTGTTCATAGGCTTAATATGACAGTTTTTAGCAGCGTTTTGTTACCAAACGCCGCTATTTCTTTGTTTGCCCAATTTTTTGCGGCATTTTCTTTCAAACGGCGCTAATGTATAATATTTGTGGCGTTTTTTGTCCAAATGCCACTAAAAACGCCGCTAAAGCCCTATTTTCCTGTAGTGCCTGCATTATATCCTCCAATATTTACCCAAATATAAAACCATATCAACCAAGATAAATGAACTGATTAATTACCAAAAATGGCTCAAAGATATAAGATAAGTCAATCTCTAAGATTTTTCAATCATCCAAAATCAATCACCATTTAAAAAGGAATATTGTTAGACTTGATCATGAGCCGGGCTAGGCTAGGGTCGGGCCAATGCAAAATTTTAGGCTCGTTTTCTAGGCCCGAGCCGAAAAATGAACTTAAAATTTTATCCAAACTCAGTCCAGATAAAAAATGCTAAACTCGAGCCTAGCCCAGCCTACCCATATTAATTTTTTTATATATTTATTTGTATATAAAAATAAATTTAAAAAATATAATACATCAAATGCACTAAAAATATTAAAATAAATGTTTCCCAACAAATTCAAAATACATTAAAAAAAAGTCTTTATACTTAAATAACACTAAGATAGTTGCAACTTAGCAATCAAATGCCTCTAAAATAGTAGCAAAATTAATAATAAAAAAATAATTATACGATATTCAAATAATAACAATAAAATAGTAGCAAAATAATAGCAAAATGACAACAAAACAACGTCAAAATGGTAGGAAACAACAAAAAAACATTAGTAAACAACAGTGAAAATAATTAGGCAAATTTGGGCCGAGCATGTGCCTAAAAATCTTACCTGAGGCTCGGTTTGTTTAGAAAACATGCCTTATTTTTTATCCAAACTCATTTTTCAAGCTTATATTTTTTGTCAAACTCTTTCACTTTTTTTATGGGGGCTCGACCCATGATCTGGTCTAGATCTTATCCAAGATAAAACATTATGATTCCAAATAAAGTCTTCAAGTCAAAATAACCAACTTGATCCCCAAGCACAAAAATAAGGATATGATATTTGAGAAGATATTACTGACCTTTCCTCCTTTCCAATTTCGATCAACATTGTTGAGGATGAGAAAGAACGTTTGATACTCATTTTCTTATAGAAATAACAATAATGGAAGACCAAGTTAAAAAGCGAACATCTCATAACTTAGGTTGTCCCGCAGGTCTTGTTTAAACATATGTTTAAACAGGCAGTGTTCAAACATGTGTTTGAGCAAGAGTCAAGTCAGTTTTAGCCATCCTTGGTCCTTACATATATTATTTTAGTAATCTAGAAGAGTAAAGTTGACACCAATCTATATGAACAAAGAGAAAAAAAATTTAAGAGAGTGTAAAACAACAAAGCAAATGAAAAAAATGAATAGGATCAAAGTGAACGGGCATGTAATGTTTTTTGTGTAAAATTTTGAAGACTAATTTTTTATGAGATTGGATGTGGAAAAATTAGCTACAAAATTCTTGGTTTTTCCTTGATGCAATTGATTTTTATATGAATCTTTTATTTATTGTTACATTTTTTTACAATTATTGTTAAGAAAATTTTAAAAATATCAAAATAATTTTTTAACTATAGCTCAGGGACCAAATTAGCTATTAATCCTTTGACTTAAGGTGCAATGTTACGTTTTTAATGGAAGTTAATAGACAAGTGACAAAAATGTAATAATTTGATAATGTTAGTGACTATTTTGTAACTTTTGCAAGTTGGGTGATCGAAATGTAATTTAAACAAAGATTAGGGACAGTTAGTGTAGTTTACCCTTCATAATTTTATGATTTTTTTTAGAATTTTATAGTAATTTTGGAATATATTTTTTGCATTTTTATGATTTTTTTATATTTTAAAGAAATTTTGAGGATTTTTTACACGTGGAAGTATTTGATTGAATGGAGAATTTTTTTTTAAATGGAAAATATAGATGGATAAGGGGGCATACAGAATGAAATTATAGGAGCTAAGCTGATAAAATATAATACAGCTACCAAAATGATAATTGAGCTATAGTACAGGACTTAGGGACAAACCATTGTTTTTTGGGGGAACATAAAACATTGTTACTTGCTCCTTTTTTGCTAAGTCAAAAAAAAAAATGTTAATAAAAAGAAAGAAAATATCAATACAAGCACCAAAAGGCAAAAACTACCTAAGCTAGATAAGGAGCAACATCGTATATGTGTCATATGACTTAAATCATTGGTGTGATTCTTCTATTATCATCTTGGGGACCCCTTTAGTATTGAACTAGTTTAATTAGTATTATTATCCCATCCGATCTGTCGACTTGTGAGGTGATACATTTCCAACAACTCAATTACTAAGAAAACCATCAACAACCCTGAAATCTCGGTGGCTTACAATACATGAGAGGGATTCATTTGAATTCCCTATTCGTAGTGGGGGTGCTATCTGAATTCTTGTGTTATTTTTCAACGATAAGGGTCTCCACTATTGGCCCTACGTACCATTGACATCGTTCATGTCATGATAGATGCCGAAGTCACCTATGGAGAAAAATAGACGAGGAAATGAAGTGCTTCACTTGTTGAGGAGAGTTGCCTCAAAATACAATGCATGGGTTTCAAGGGTTAGGATTCTATGGTTCTGAATGTTTTCTCAAATGCGCCAATTTACCCAAATTTGTTTCCAAAACGTCTAATATTACAGCCCAACTGTGTTACTATATTGTTTATTTTGGCTCAGCAGATGGCACATGATAAAAAATTTGTTATTAATTACCAAATCAAACCATATTGTGTTGCTTTTGAAGTATAAGCAATGCTTAGATGTAAGGTGAAGCAGGGGGAAGAGCAAAGGTAGAGAGAAGAAAGTAACAAGTATTCATTCCAGCGATCAAAGTTACAAAGGAAAAGTCTCATATGGGACTAAGAGGGTTACCAACTAATTGTGAACTTTAATTCAAAGTAAATCTAATAGTACAAACAATGACTAACCCAGTTTTATTTGGCTGTATCCTTCTTTCTCTGACAGCTAAATTCATCCATTCAAAGAATTGGCTTATTTTTATGAAAAAAAAAATCTATTCCTTTTGGAACTTTTCTCTCTCTTTTTTTCTTCTTATTTATTATGGACTGACATTAAATTTTCCATCAACTATAGTAAGTGTTGAATTTGGCCTTTTATAGAAATGCATCCCTTCTTTTGCCTTGGAGAAGTCTAGGACTTGATCACCCCTAAAGTTGCAGGCTGAAGAGATAAAGAATGCTTAACGCCACCGATATGGAGATTGTGAACACCAGTTGGGATTCTTCGAACCCCAGACCTATCCACAACACTTAAAAACTTGCACACATGAATGTTGATTCCTTCTCGTCGTTGTGACCTTGCTGGAACATGCACTTTGGCAAAGGCCACCAGCTGTTTTTGTGGAGCCCAATGCCCAGCAGGTGGCTTCGAGAATACAAGCATGGTGTGAGTACCGTCCTTGGAACCCGTATTTTTCACGTCTACTTGAAGCCCTACCGAGAGCTTGTTGCATCTCACATGATTTACTTTGATCGCCTTCCCTGAAATGGTAGCATTCCCTGAATGGCGGTGGCCATCAAGAGGGACCGTGACAACTTTGGGTGCACTAGCAATGGTATGAACAAAGTTGGTGTAACTCAATCCGTGACCGAACGGATACACTACTGGACCTTTGTAGAACTTGTAGGTTCTTCCAGGGTAGTTTCTGTTTGGGCTTGAACGCATGGCCATGTCCGTCATTGGCAAATTTGAGACATACTCTTGGGGGTACCATGTCATAGGCAGCTTACCCTCTGGATTGGTCGTGCCATATAATACATCAGCTATGGCAGCTCCTCCAGCTTGGCCTGGATAACCAGCCCACAAAATGGCACCTATACGAGGGTCATTCTTAGCGAAAGACACATCAATAGGCCCACCCGACATCAAAACTAGTATGGTTGGACCCTTAGACGCCATGGCTACTTTAGAAACAAGTTCCTGTTGCCGCCCTGGCAAAAGCAACCCCGTCCTGTCTCTGAACTCTGCTTCAATCAATTGGTCAAGCCCCATTACTAAAACCGTAGCATCTGCTTGACGAGCAGCATTGATTGCCCCACTAAATAACTTGTCATCGTTGCAAGCTACGTCTGCACATCCCATTTGATGAATTGTCTTTGCGTAATTCCCTATCCCTTGCAAAGGAGATGTGTATGCACATGCAACACCTAATTAATGTTCCAACAAGAACAACAAAAAGTTAATAAGGTGACCCCTTTAGACCCATTCACCAATAGAAATGAAAATAATTATCAAGAGAATTTACCAGCATAGTTTCCAATCATTGTAACAGTAGCATTGGAGTTAGGTCCGATAACAGCAACCGTGCGGTGACGTAAATTAGAAAAAGGCAATGAAGGACCACGATTGTTAAGCAGAACAATGCCTTGTCTAGCAGCTTCGAGGGCGAGCTCTTGGTGAGCAGGTGTGCACACATCTTTTGGCCCCAAGTTCCCGAATGGTTGTGCAGACGGTTCACCGTCAAACATGCCGAGTCTCATTTGGACTGTGAGCGTGTTTGCCAAGGCACTGTTAACATCAGCCTCCTTCAACAATCCTCTTGTTACTGCATTTTCAGTGTATTGCGCCAAAAAAGGCCCACAATCCAAATCCAGACCTGCAATTGGATAAATCTTCTTTCCTTCAATTATTGTATATTAATGACATTGCAAGAATATAGTCACTTTTGCCATAATTTGAGCCAGCTAGTCGAAAATGGAGCCTACTGATCACATATTATTACCTTTTGCAAGTTCCTTCTTTATATATACCATTGGTTTTGAACATTAATTAATAGAACATGAATTGGTAAATCATCATTGCCTAAGTTGACTTACGCCGCAATATAGAATAATAATAAGTGTACCAAAAAAAGGGTAAAATAAAAAGTTACTAACCTGCTTTGATGGCATCTGCAGCAGCTTCTTCAGGTGTTGATGTGTAATGTTGGGTATTATAAAACACCCCCACTGAATCACAATCTGAAACAATGTACCCATTGAGATTCCATTGACCTCGTATGGTCCTCTTTAGGAGATTAGGGTCAGCACAGGTTGGAACACCATTGACTTGATTGTAAGAGCACATAACGCTGGCTACATTACCGTCCTGTACACACATTTTGAAGGGTACATCGAATGTATCCTCGATGTCCTGCTTGCTTACCTGCTCAAATTTGTGGAAACCCACGTGAGAATTAAAATATAAAAAATAAAAAAGATTGCTTTTCTTTGTTTAATTGTTCGGGTTATTATGTTAAAAAAATAAGAACAAAAAGCAAAAGTGTTTGCGGATAAGAAAGCTCTAAGCTAAAGACAAACAAGTAAAGAATCTGCAGCCTTTTGCGGCACATTTTACATTTTTTTATCCAAATATCATCTTAATTCAAACACCGAAGGACTGCAATGATACAATATTAATATTATAAGGACTTAAAATATTTTAAAGTTTTTAACAATGAACCTCGAATCTGGGGTATAATTAAGGATGTTTGATGGAATTAAGCCGGTTTCATATTTGCAGCAATAAAATTCCCAAGTTGGATCACCCACCTATATCCAAAACTGGAGCTACACGACACAAATTTAACTAACCTTGGCATTAAAGTGGAACCTATCCACTCCATTCCAGTTATCGAGGTCATAGGCCGTAAAGTGTTTGCAACAAGCCGCTACCTTTAACCGGTCACCATTATTTCCCTGTAAGCCCTTCACATAGCTGGCTGCATATGTACCAGCCAGCACCGGGTCTTCACCTGGAGTCTCCTGACCACGACCCCACCTTGGGTCCCTGAATATGTTTACATTTGGGCTCCAGTATGTTAGCCCAGCCGCTCCCCCATTGTACATCGCCCTTGCCTCATCTGACACAACCTGCGACATCGGCTCCCAAACTTCTTTTATTAAAAGTACAAAATCTTAAAGAATACAACTTGCTTGAATGACAATGATTCTACGACAGCAAGTTGATTACATATTATTTTTCATGCCTAATCGTGATATTCTCAAATTGATAACATAGAAACACTTCCCTACAATCACAGTTGACAAATCTAGTAATTTAATATCAAAACTAAAGCCATATATTTTAATAGCGCTACCCTAAATTTATTAAAAATTTGTAGGCATTCGCACACATATACAAGTTGCACACCATACATTCAAGGACCAACCAATGAAATTGTAAAGATAAAAGGTCAAGTGAATTTAGCTTAAAATTTTTATAATGTATCAAATATAAATTTTTAATGGTATGTGTGTAAGGCTGATATGGTTTTGTATAGAAAGTTAAGAATGAGTGGAAACAGAAAATTATTGCATCCACTTCACACTTGACAGGAACAAAATTGAAAGTTATATCTTTACGTAAAATAACAAAAAGAAAATATATCATGATAAAAAAGCTGCGATTCTTAACATTATACCAATTTCTTTATATTATTATAATAATAAACATTTACTTCAGTTTTAAGTTGGTGATAGGAAAAGAAAAAAGAAAAATGTTACCCTTCCGATGGCTTCCCATAATGTGGCATTGAAAGAAGCAGCGGTCGTGATTACTTGAGGGAAGCTAGTAGCCCCAGGGAAGGCTCCACCGAACTTGGTTCCAGGTCCCACATTGGAGACGCCATGAAGAGCTTCGGACCACCATTCGTACCCTTTGATCCCCAGCCGTGGAACTGCTGCAGCATTGTTCACCAGCAGCCTAACCTTCTCTTGCATTGTCAACCTTCCGAGAAGGTCCGTCACCCTGTTCGGTATCGGCATCGAGACCTTGCAAAACGGCAAGCTCGACGTCTTGGCATCTTTGGAGTCACAAGCGAATGGATCGCGGGCTTGGGCGAACGCACCCAAGAGGAGAAGGAAGAGAATGATGGTTTGAGGTAGTGAGGCCATGGTGGTGGTGGCAATTCCCGTTTTCATTTGAGAAACGGACCAATGTGGATATTTGTAATGGTACTGAAAAAGAAGAAGAATGTATGGCATTTATATAGGTGAAGTTTGTGCCAAGAATGGAAATAGTGATGCAACGAAACTAACTTTGATCATTACATGTCCACATTAATTGTTTGTTAACTGCTTAAAGTAAAGCATATTTTCTTCTCTAGCAGATTTTTATTATAAAAATAATAACAACAACAAAAATAAAAATAAAAAGAGGTGTGGTGGGAGATTAAAGTGGTTGATCATAGGTTAAATAATTTAATTATGAGTCGAATATTGATTTGGTGAAATGTTTGAAAGAGGGTGGGTTTCCAACGAATTAGGTCCCATATGAGGGAACTATAAGTGTAATCAGGTGAGGTAGATCATCTGATTGACTTATACTGCCCTTCACATATACTAGTAGGACAAGATTTCTAATGTAGAAAACAAAAATCTCATGTCATCACCAAGCTGGAAACCATGTCCATGCGGTGGGTCTTGATATAAAGTCAACATTTTTTTGGTTATATTTAATTGATCTCCAAGAGAAAATGTAAGATTTGTCAATTTAGCCTAGTAAATATTTGTAAGTAGTTATAAATTTGTTGTGAGAGAGTTTGTTTGACAGATTCGTTAACAAGTGATATTGTGAGTTGGGATCAATAGCTTGGCTTTGAAGAGAAGTGAGGAGCCGGTAGTAGGCTGAGAATACCCATACTAGACGGTGAGATGGTGCATTGTTGTTTACCAATGGGACCAAACAACATTACTTCTTAAAACAATAACATTCTCTTTTTTAAAAATAAAAATAAAAACTCACCTCCAAAAATGACTTCTTAGTTTTTGGAGAAATCCAAACACTCATATGTTACAAATAACGTTTTTGATATATTAAACTCTGAATATTCAATTTTAATATCTTTTAAAATAGTTCTACCTAATAATATAGTTAAAATTTGAAATTAAACATTTTATAACGTATGTCAAATTAAAATAAAAGAGAGAATAATTCCGATACATTAGTAATGTAGGATGATTAATAATAATTAATTTTAAAAAAAAATATTTTTTCCCTTACCACTTACTCCTCTTTATTAAAATATAAGAATTTTCATAAATAAATTAAAAATAAAATGATATGAATTTATTTGATTGAAAAAACATAAACTTAAATAAAGTATAACAACTTAAAAGGATATAAACTTACCTTTTAATTTATTACGAAAATGGTATGTTTTTGTTGAGTGTTTTTCAGAGTGTATCTTTTAAAAGGGTTAAATTGTGTATTTATATGATATGGTTACTGTTCATGGACGTGACATCGTAGATAGGTCCCCATGCATGCCAACACGTACCTTACTATAAGGATAACACGTGTTTTCTAGAAGCGGGTTTGCCTACATGATGGTGCAAACCCACATCGTGCAGTCTCATAAAGTATGCGAACACCTAACGTGCGAACCATGTAAAGTACGGATCAGGTCCCAATTGAGTAATCAGGTAGCGGGTCGGTAATAGCAAGTACCATAACAATTTATCCTCCACCTAGTTCAAAGAAGAGTAAGAAAGTGGCTTTTCGGAGAACTTGACTTCACGAGGTGAAAGATTACTAAAGGAGAAGTTTATCGCTTACGCTTTTTACTTTAAAGTGTCACATACACTTCACCACGTGTTAGGGAATGGTACAGTTGTATACAACTGATTGTGCCTTCATTCTATGATACTTGAATCGTTAAAGTGGAAAACTCTTTTAAAAAGAGGTTACCTACACCCTAAAAGTCAAACCGTTTAAGCTTGAAATTTTTTAGAATGAGCTACTGTTGGGGAGAATAATCGTGTTTTAGAGGTAAATTTCTTAAAATTTCCCAATTATTTTTGTATTTTTTTCTGGGCTTATTTGGGTACAGTGGTTAGGGCGAGGGGAAGTCATCGTGTTATTCAAGGCATTTGTGGTGGTCCGGGGAATGAACCTTCACAACACCGTGAGATAATTTCTTTGGTGGAAGCGAAAACCTATGTTTATACCACCAAAGAGAAAGAAATGAGTCATCATTTGGCTGCTCGGGAAATTCAAATACCAAACTTTGCCTACAACTTCTCAATCGCCGAAGGGTCAAACCGATTAAGTGACACTGCCGATGGAAGTTTTCTACTTCCTTTGCACGTGCTAGAAGCGGGTTTTCATCTACCACTCCACCCATTCTTCTGACATCTTCTTGATGAATACATGATAGCTTTGGGGCAATTATCTGGTTTTTCGTGGTGGGTCACAGTGGCTTATTTCCTCCAATGTAGTCGTCGAGAGGAGATGCCTTTGATCGATGTTTTCTAGAATCTGTATCAATTCAAAGCATGCAATCGAGGAGGTTCGGTAAGCTTATTTTACTTTTCTCCTCGTGAAGGAATGAAATCGATTATCTCCAATTGGTCCTCGAATCTTCCCCTAAATCGTTATAAATACATACGGATTTTGGAACTGGTTTTGATTTTCCAACCAAATGGTCGATACCTACTAAGAATATGTGCTTGCAAAAACAAGATATTATATGTGAAGCAATGTGGGCTCAATGTTGGGAAGTGTGCACATATTGTAGTAAACATGTAACTATTTTTTATGTATTTGAATGATGAATAAATAAATTACACATTTCACTATTATGTCTTTTGTATTTTTTTCTTTCATATTTTGCATGCATAGCGAAATTTTGACAAGCAAATATTAACTCATTGATTGTTTAAATTCAAACTGATGATAAGTGGCACTCTAAGAACATTTACATTACGAGAAAGACAACTTACTTCAGTAGATAATCTAAAAGAGTCTGTAATCCTGTAAAAGAATCAAAGTGAGCATTTGATTCAAATACTAAAAAGGATTATTATGTCGTCTACAATTCTAATTGAGGAGATGGTTAGTCTTGGTTATCAGAGCAGTTGACTCCACTGGTAGAGACATAGATGTATTCATTGGCAAAATGATACATTAGACTGGACCCAAGATGAATTAATTCTAAATCTGTTTGTGAATTAATTCACTTATGACATTCATGATGTGATTTACCTAAATCATCAGTTAGTCACTAACCATGCGTATGTAACTCATGAGCTTTGATATAAGTGGAAGCTTATGCTCTAAAGATGATCGAGACGATAGCCGGTATGTTGGGTACATGACTTGTGTATGGCATGACTTTACTAGTAACAGTGGAATTCATAGCTCAATTAAAGATTTAACAATATCCTCTCATTGGCATTGTGTGGATTGATAAATATGGAACATGGTCACAGGTTGTTTGTGCTCAAATGAGCAATTTATCACAATCACTTATTGACAGTGATCATATTAATCATTAAGAAGACACAATGGTGACAATGAGATAAAATAGGATTGTATTGAGTGAATGGATTTAACTTAAAGGAATCAAGGATATCATATGAGAGTAACACAAACATGACGAGGTCATTGGATAAAGCAGTTGGATGAATTGCTTTCGTAAAGAGCATCTAATAAGGAGTTTTCAATCATGGTACTTCTCGTGGACTAACTCTATGATTAAGTAATTGCGAATTATCGGAACGATACTTCTAAATATAATTGTAATTATTAGAGCCTCATTGTATATGTCTGATTGGTCCCTCCGCTAGCTAAACAAAAGCTCAATTGGACTGCATTTGAATTAGAAAAAAATTCTATGACTTTGGGAATAATTTAATTGAGTTAATTTATTCGATGTGGAATTAAATTGGGCTGTCGTAAAAATTGTCCAACTAGAGAATTTTATTAAAGAATTTTTTAGATATTAATTTGAAAAATCTAAGTGATTTTTGGGAAAATTAATTTTGATCAAATAAAATTAAATTAATCAAATTAATTAAAATTAAAATGATATTTTTAGAAATTAATTTTCAAGTCAAAAAATTGACTTAATAGGTAATTGAACTTGAAAATTGGACTTGAGATCATAAATTGGGCTCGGGAGACCAAAATCGAAACCAAGACCCAAAAACTGGTCAAACTGATCTTGGTATGTAAAATCGGACTGGACCGAACCGGTCGGGCCATCACTAGCCTTAACCGAACCAACCCGGGGTGTCAGTGACTACGACGGCGGCATTTCGGTGGCCAGAAAATGATCGGCGATGATGGGTCTTTGGTGGTTGAGCAATGAAAGAATTACACTCCTACTATGACTCACTACACTAAAACAGACTTTTAGCGGCGTTTTTAGTGGCGTTTTAACGAAAAATACCGCAAATATTATACATTAGCGGCGTTTGAAATAAAACACCGCCAAAAGTTGAGCAATAGCAATAGCGGCATTTTTTTCTCAAACACCGCTAAAGATCTAAACATTAGCGGTGCTTCTGTAAAAACGCTGCTAAAGATCGAAGCACTAGCGGCGCTTATGTAAAAACGCCGCTAAAGATCAAAGCATTAGTGGCGTTTTCGAAGCATTAGCGGCGCTTTTGTAAAAACGCCGCTATATGTAGACTATTAGTGGCGCTTTGACAAAAATGCCACAAAAATGTTAAGCTATACGACGGCATTTTGTTGTTGAGCTATAGTGGCTAGATTGAGGATTAGTGGCGCTTGTTGTTAAACGCCGCAAAAAGTCTTCATTAGCGGCGTTTTCTTATAAAACGCTGCTAAAAGTATGTCATCAAAAATATTTAATTTAAGGGTTATGATTTTAATAGTTTGGCTATTAGGCTTTAGAGGTTAAGGTTATTAATAAAAAATTATTTTATTTTAGGGTGTAGGTAAACATTAACATTCTATTTTAATTACTTTTATCCCTTATAAAATTTATATTTAGTGTTTAGCCACAACAAGAAAACAAACTTAATTTATTTAATATATATAATATAGTTTAAATTATTTAATTGAAGTGTATATATATATATATATATATATTAAAATTATACTTATAATTTAAATTATTTAAGAGATAATAGATAAGCTTAATATATATTAAAGTTAAAAAAATTGGTAACATATGCATCTATAGAGAAACAAAATTAATTAGTAAATTAAAAATGTTATTTAAATTTCGTAAAATATTGAAAGAATATATAATAGTCAAAATTTATCTAATTAATTTAGGGTTTAAGGCTATAATTAAGGGTTTAGTGGTTTGTATGGGCCGACCAGGGTTTCGTGTTTAGCATTTCAAGATTTAGTGTTTAGAGTTTATGGTTTACGGTTAGTTTTAGGATTAGGGTTATGGCTTGGGTTTATGGGTTTGTGGGTTAATGGTTTTAGGGCCCAGGGTTTAGGGTTTAGGGTTCATGGTTTATGGTTTAGGGTTTAAGGTTTATGATTTAGGGTTTAAGGTTTATCGAATGAAGACATGGTGAGATATATGCTATAAAAATGGTAAGATTGCATTTTTTACTCACAAATTGATTTAAGCCCCTATCAAAATCTGATTGTGCGTCTTTTTATCCCTAAACCCTAAACTATAAACGACCTAAACCCTAAACCACAGATCTAGATTCTAAACCCTAAATCATAACTCTAAATACTCGACCATAAACCCACAAACTACAAACACCAAACAATTAATCCATTAGACCCCAAAATATTAAACCCAAAAACTCTTAAACCTTGAAAATTTATTTCATATGGATATAATAAATAAAATATAATAAATCAAAAATTATAAAAATAATTACGTAACTATTCTCTATTTTACGCACAAAACCTGATTTCAATTTAATTGAATTTAATCTTAATTTTAAAAATTCAACAAATTATTCCATTAACTTTACACATTCTGTTAATTTAATCTTTATTATATTCTTAAAAACACAAAAATTAAAAACCCTAAAAAACTTTGAAAATATATATATTTGAATGTTTAAATTTTATAAAAATATATAGAAAACAAAAAAATATTTATAAATAAATGAATTACCAATTTTCAATTTTCTAAACTGAAATTTATTTATTAAATAATAAAAATGTAATTAAGTTTTAGTGGCGTTTTATTGATAAACGCCGCAAAAGATTCTGTTTTACCGGCGTTTTAGCAAAAAACGTCGCTAACGTATATCAGGTGTTTACAAAACAGCACCGTTTTTCTGATTTGTTAGTAGTGGCCTTTTTAAAAGCGCCGCAAAATTTAATTATCTCAAATCAAACGACGTCGTTTTTTTAGGCTCGAATTACCGTCACTTTCTCCAAATCATATTTCCTCGATTGCAGACTTCTCAAATTCAATCAAGTTCTCCCCCAAATTTTACAATCACTATTTTCCTCTTCATTCTCTATTCTTCTTCTCCTGAACAATTCTCCTCTCTTTTTCACTTACTTTTGAATTTCAAGTTCGTTCCGTCACATTCCCCAAAATCCTTTCTGATCGAAATCCCCATTTCCCCTTCCGATCGAAATCCCTATTTTGCCAAATCTCCACCGTCGCATCTTCTGTTACACGCCACCGCTGGAAATTCAAGCTATTATTCTGATTGAATGGTTTGGTCCAGCAGCACAATTTCACATTCTTCTGAGGATACCCATTGGCCCGCATCTCTGATAACAAAGATCTCATCTTTAATGTAATCTCTTCCCTCTTTTCCTTTTTGTTTGTTTTATGTGTTTGGGTTAAGTAGAGAAGCAATAAATTTCATTTTAACTGATTTACCAGTTACTTGGTTTTGTTTTTGTTTAATGGGCAACCAATTTCTAGAAGCAATAAATTAGTACTGCCTTTCGCTCTGGGCTTCTCTCCCTTGCTCTCTGCATTCTTTCAAAGCTCACATATCGTTTATCTTGAAGCTCAAATCATTCCTCGACCCAAGGTATTCTGATCTCATCTAATTGGTCTCCTTTTGATTCTTATAGTCATAGTATTTAATTGATAGGCTAATTACCCCAAAGATCGTGCCTTTCAGTTTAATTTGAAGATGAAACTTTGATTGCACGCTGTTTTTCTAGGAATGATAGTTGAGCTCAACAAAATAATATGAGATTTTGCAATCGGACATAAGCTAGTTAATAGAGAGTACAAATGTGTTAATGAATCTTTGGTTCTAGATCACTGGATAGCAACAAATCTGTTGATGCAGTTTATTGACCTAATTATTAATTTAAATGGGTTGATTTGCAAGTTGATACTTAATTCACTTGATTTTCTAAAATTTTTATATTATATTTTCAAAGTGTTGATTCACGAGTCAAGTTAAGACTTCTATTCTTTTAAAGGGACAAGAATGCTCTAAGGCTTCCTTATTCATACATGTCCAAATAAACACTTTTTTTTAAGATTATATAATAATGGTGAAATTTTAATTTTGATCCTTATACTATTATCAAATTTTAATTTTAATTTCTATATTTAATTTTTTGACAGAATTTGGTACCTCAACTTTTATAACGTGGTTAGTTAATCTACCTATTTTATTTTAATTAAAATGTTGAGTGAATTTTTAAGAATTTTAATAACATTAAAGTTACCTATTAAAATATTGAGCAAAAGAACTATTTGTGCATATATGCAGTATTAAGTTTATCTTTAGGAATTCTGCAGCAACAAAAAGTTCTTAAAGCAATTATAAGCTTAAAATTAAATCTTTATTAGTACATTGGCTTGATTTAGAGTATAACTTTTAGCTTCCTATCACAAATCATTTTTGCAACTCTTGTAACTTGATTTAGAGTAAAAGAAAAATACTAACAGAAAAAGGAGAAGGACAGTTCTTTGTTGTCACTGATATGAGCAATCATAAAGTTTTCTGTAAGGTTAATTGTATCATAGTCACAGCAAGAGTTTATTCCAAGTTTGGAAAAACATAATAAACGTCTTGTGTGTTGGCTTAATTTTAGCAAATTGCAAATTTTTGTTATATTTATAACAGAGAAAAACAACTAAGCATAGCAAGTTTGCAGTTTAGATGGTATGCATTTACATATGGAAGGGAAAAAGAAAAACCTTTTGCAGTTTAGAAATTTTCTTTCTCATTAAATATGAATAGACTGGTAACCACTCCTCATATGTAAATAAAATAGTAAAAATTTCATATTGATTCTCATTATTTTATTCAAAATTTTTTCTTTCAAATAGCACCTCACATTCTCATGACTTTTAATGGCTACCCACAGGCTATGCTAGACCACTTGTTGACAATTCGCTAAAAACCGATTTAGTCTTCGACTCTATAGGCCTTCTACAGTCAGCACGTAAGTATGCTTCGTATGCGTGCTCCTTTTATAATCTTCCAGCCTACTCTCTCTGTGATTTCTAGATGGAAAATGACGGAACCTTTTCATCTTTTGTGTTACACATTTCTTGCCTTTTGGTATTATACTGAAGCTGGTTCTTTCTATTTCACTGCCTCTTATATGCCTGCCTATTATATGCCTATTTCACTGCCTATTATATGCCTGCTCCTATATCAAGCAAAACTGAAAAGATCAAGTCACTAATATCAGCTCCAAAAAATGAACTCATGAAATTCTATATAGAACTCTTTATGGAGATCTAAATTGGCTATAAATATTATTTCATCTTACAACAAGATAAAATGGAAAAAAAAAAAGGGAATTTATGCATGTAAACTAAGAACCAGCTTTGGATTGAAGACTGTCCAAAATAAAGACAGATTTTGGTTCCT
Organism: Gossypium australe; assembly: GCA_005393395.2. Lineage (NCBI taxonomy): Eukaryota > Viridiplantae > Streptophyta > Magnoliopsida > Malvales > Malvaceae > Gossypium > Gossypium australe. The sequence goes on from CM016620.1 coordinate 58,814,168, forward strand.
TTTATCTCTTATTTTAGTACCTTTTTTTTCCTCTAGTTCTACACTACATTATTACCTCAATTTTAGTACCGTTTTTAATGAAAAGCTTTTTCCTCTAGTTCCATTTCCTTTATGTAGTAAGATTTTACGATTCTTTTATTTATATGTAATATTATAATTTTAATCTTGGTCATTTTATATAATTTAGCTATTTTATATGTACCATTATTGTTTTCATTTGTTACTAAAATTTTAACTATTTTATGTGTATTGCAGGAAAAATGAGTAGAAGAAGATTGCGAGATTTAAATATTGTACAGAATACTGTAAATTCCGAAGAGGGTAATACCGAACACCAAACAATTGTTGGATCCTCAAGTGTGCCTGACATAGATAATGAGCCTGCAGAATTACAAAGTAATGTTAAGTTTATTTTACATGCATGTTGACTTTTATTATTGACTCATTTTCAATTTTAATATAACAAAAATATATCATTGTGCAGCTGAGAGTGGTGGGACACGCAAAGGTCGCGGACGTACGCTGCTTAAAGATTTATACGAATTAAATTCCGTCGAGCATGTGAAAGTAAGGAGAAATAGTCATGGCCAGCCTGTTGGCCCTGAAGCTCGACTTCTAGCAGGTTATATGGGCATTATTGCACGAAATGCAAATATGTTGCCCATCAATTACGAGTCATGGCATCTCATGCTTGATGCAAACAAAAATCAAGCTCTCGATAACATTAAGATAACAAAAACGTGAATGTAATTTATAATATTTTGGTAGAAGTTTCATTTACATTTACTTTCTAAACTTATGTTTTTTTAGGAGAGATTTGCTTTAGAGGTCTCCGATGACTATATAAAGAAGACACTGGGAAAAAAATGGAGAGACCATAAAAGCATACTGAAAAAAGCATATTTTAAGACAGAAATAAGCCTCGAGGATAAATTGCGAAATGTCCCGCCGAGAATGTTGAGGTATCAATGGGAAGATGCGGTTAGATTTTGGAACTCAAAGAAAGGAGAGGTATTACCTAGTTGTAAACTCTTATAAAATTTTTGATTTATAGAATTTACTATATACGTAATAATAATTTCTTTGTGTAGGACCGTGAGCGTGTTGGAACGAGCAGTAGGCAGAAACAAAAATTCACGCACACGGCAGGGTCGAGAAGTTTTGCTTCTGTAGCTGAGGCCGAGGTATTATAATTTATTAATTCTGTCAAATATTAATGACTTTATACTATTAAATTATATTTTTACTACTATACTGTAGGAACTCTCCACGGTCAAAAAGTTGGACGCGTTCGCTTTTTGACATTACGCATAGGAAGAAGGATGGGTCTCCGATGACATCTGAAGCTGGAGAGATTATGGTATATTTACTTAATAAAATTTGGTTTATTATAAATATTTATAATGTTTATTTATAATAGTTTAATTATTCGTTAGTAGTTTTAAATTAATAATGTTAAGTTATGTTCCATTCATTCGTATTTTATATTTCGTTTCTAACTTTTTGATTGATTTATTAGGAGAAACTAAAGGAGAAGAAGGCACAGTATGAAGCGGCTGCTTTGAGTGATAGTTCTGTTAATCTTGAGGATATCGATAACAGAATTATTACCGATGTTTTGGGTCCTGAAAGGTATGGTCGGAATTTTTATGCTACTTTTGCTATTTTTTGGCTTAAATTATATGCTACATTTGCTGTTTTTTATTACTGATGTTTTGGGTCCTGAAAGGTATGGTCGGGTTCGATTTCAAGGATCTGGTGTTACCCCGTCCCAATATTTTGGATCCGGCTCCCACCAGCACATGCCTTCCGGTAGTCAAGTTGAAGTTCAGAGGTTAAAAAAACCAAATGTCTCAGATGCAAGCGAGCACAGTTCAGCAAATTGCTGAGGTTGAAAGAAAATATGAAGAACTTCGAGCGGATGCAGCAGCGAGGGAGGCAGCGGCGGTAGCGAGGGAGGCAGAGCAGAGCAGAAAATACGATGAGCTCCAGCTACAACTTCAGCAGATGATGCAGATGTTTCAGCAGTCGCAGAAGCCGCCATCTTAGTCGCTTAGTTTCTTTTTGTAATATTATTTTTAACATTGTTACATTTAACATTATTGTAAGAATAGTTTCAATTATAATTCATTTATTAATTTATATCACATATCTATTATTAAATTTGAAGTATCATTTAGATTTAATGCTTTTGGTGAGATTTAAATGCTACATTTGCTGTTTTGGGTTGAAATTATCTGTTTTTGGTTGGTTTTAATGCAGGGAAGGGTAGGATATTAGAGAAATTGACAATTGCAAATCTGTGCAAATTAGCGGCGTTTGTGGAAAAAGCGCCGCTAAAAGTATAGACTTTTAGCGGCGTTTTTTCACATTAAACGCCACTAAAGTTTGCGGCGCTTTCTTTAGCGGCGTTTTTTGCGGCGCTTGTAAAAACGCCGCAAGTACTATTAGTGGCGCTTAAAAACGCCGCTAAAAGTCTGTTTTGGTGTAGTGACTCTATCAGATAATTTGATTTCAAATTAACTATTCCAAAAATAATATTATTTTAATAGATTTAATATTAAATTTAATTTAATGTTTATCTTGTAGAAAAATATTCTATTAATTTAATAATTTTTAATATTAAATTTAAATATTAGATTAAATTTAATATTAAAGTGATTAAGTTTAATCGTAATTGAACTCTCTAAACTCTCCCTATATAAAAAGAACATTGGGCCATTATTTACACACACTTGAATCCAACAGAAAGTTGTAGAGATAAAATTCTCTGAAGAAATTATTTCAGAAAATTTATAGAGATATTTTTCTTATTTACAACTTGGCCCAAAAGTATGAAATTACCCCACTAGTAATTTTTGTGAAAAATTTTCTGATTCGAAGCTAACCCATACTCGGTAGACGTGAGCTTGAGGATAGTGGAGAAGACTATTTGGTTGAAGCGTTCATCCTAGACAAATCAAAAAGGTACAATTTTGATTAAGTGTTTGTAACACTCCTAACTTGTATCCGTCACTGAATTAGGGTTATGAGGTATTACCAAAAGAATACAACTTTCGTATAATCACATAATCACATAGATTTTATTAGCAATTATTTATATATTAAATAATTGCTAACTAAACATATGAATCATACTTCAGAGATCAATCTAATTTCATTTCAAACATATATCATATTTACAAGCCAATGCACATATCTCAATGCCACACCAAATACCTTATAATACATATATATATATCATGAGTTTAATAGTCGAACCATATGCGGCATTAAATATGGTTAATATGAGCAAACTTACATATCATATTCATTAAAGACTAACATACCTATTTCGATTACAAGATCATTCACCAATAATCATATTATTATTCTATCATGCAAATCATCATTTACGGTTATGATCAATAAACTCAAAGTACACCTAGGTCATTAGCATACTAGCATGTATAATAGCGTTTCAATTTGTCTTTGCTCGACTAATTCATTTCAATAGCCATTTTGACATATGCGCATATATATACATATATTTGTATTTTTAATTTCAATTAACAAATAAACAACCGAAACCAATTTCTCATTCAAATTATAGCATAACCACAACTTCATGTAAATTTAAATAAAGGCCAAATGTACATATACCATAACCGAATTATCAAAACCAAACACTCAAATGTTTAATTAAGAACATATAAAATCAAGTTTAAACCAAAGGGTCAAACCATTTTCGCAAGGTACCATGATCATTGTTCTTCAACTTTTATCTAAATAAAAGACTAATTAAAAAAATACATCACTCACATACATATATACCATGAAATGAACCTTAAATTAAACTTATAACAAGGCCGAATATCCACAACATTAATACCATGACCAACATTACCAAATCATACTCAAACATAGAAACATAGCCATTTTCGCATGGCATATATGTATATATATATCATTCGAACACAACCCAAGAGACATAGTCTATACATGCCATAAGTTCAAAAGAGATACAACTTATAGAACACCAAAGTTAGGTGATAGTGCGATTGACTTTGACGAAGATCCCCGAGAACGAACTAGCCTTCAAAATCTATAAAATAGTCAAATGAGGTTGTTGATAATCATGTTAGTTTGATTTCACAAGTTAAATCAAACTAACATGATTATCAACAACCTCATAGCCGTAGGTTTATATGTATATATATCTATCAACTTACCATTCAATAACTACCATGTTTGGTAATCTCAAAACCAAACATTCATACATTCCTTATTAGATATCATATAAAATTAGGCATCATCATTACTTTCAAAACATACTTGAAAACTCATAATCACATAATATATCTCAAATTTCATAAGTTAACTTAACTTACCATTTTAATACTAACCTTCCCAAACTTCATGAATCACATACATGTTTATTCCATTACGTTTAACACATTTTGCTAGTTGATATCTTTAGAGTATTCACAAACCCGCACACTTAGTGCAAATTCATGTAACGTATTGCACACTTAGTGTCGTTACTTGATATAATGCACACATAGTGCAAATCCCTTGTAATGTATCGCACACTTAGTGCCATTACATTATATTCCGCACACATAGTGCCCAACGATAGATTTCGCACACACAGTGCTCGGTACCTTGATTCGCACACTTAATGCTTCATTCGAACCTGTTACTCACCTCATTAAACATATATACATATTTATAATATAGCTCGTTTCATTCCCAAATCATCTTCACATTCGGCGATCCCAACAATTTGCACACAGACATTTCATTAAATCAACTTCATTTCTTAAGTCAACATCTCACATAACTACATTATCAAATAAGTATACATTTCATTCAATTAAACCCATCATTCCCTATTATTATATTCGGCCATACCATATATTTCTTATTTCTCTATTAAAACATATACTTCATTATGAATAAAAATTCAATACAGTCCAATTGCTTAAAAACTTACCTCGGAAATCGACAGATTAGGGTTTCCCGACTATTCATTCAACTTCGCCTTTCCCCGATCCAATCCCGATTCTTTTTGCTCTTGATCTAAATAATTTCAAATTAAGCTCATTCAAACATATTTTCATTCAATTTAATCCAAAAACACATAATTATGCAAATTACCATTTTACCCTTGACATTTATAATTTTTACAATTTAGTCCCTATTACACAAAACACAAAATACACAAAATTTGAACTCACTCCTTTAGGGCCGAATTTTCATAACTCTCACACAAGCTCATATATTTCATTTATTTCACATTTTAACCCCTCAATTTACACTTTTCACAATTTAATCCTAATTATTCAGAATCATCAAAATTTTCAATACAAAACATGTTAATCTACAACATAGCTTTAATTTATAATCATCAAACATCACAAAGCACAAGTTTCCACCCATGGCCGAACATCACACATGCATTAATCTCAAAAATTCTAACATGGGTCGGATAGTATTCGAAGCAACGATCTCAAAAACGTAAAAATCAACAAAAACCGAACTCAATTACATACCTAATTGTTGGAACGCCGGTACCCCATGGCGCAGCAGAATAAAATTAGATCCGGCGATCCAAATCGTGGATCCATGTGTGAGGAACGAATCGGGGTGAAATAAAGGTTTCGAAATTACCAAAACTTCAATCTGAGTAGACAGTGACGCCTTGGCAACAAGAGTTTTGATCTACTGTCGAATCAAGCCTCAACCTTTTCCGATGTCGGCCTCTACGTAATCCACCCGGTTTGACTATGAACGGAAGAAATCTCCAAAACTGTTTTGGAGGCTTATTTGCTTGACGGCTGCTAGACCTAACAAGCAATCACTTAGGGTTTTCATATTTTGTTTTATCTCCTTTTAATACCTTTTATAATGGGTGCCTTTCTCATTGGGCCTTTTATAATAGGTATCCTCTTAATTGGGCCTTTTATAATTGGTATGTCTTGAATGTATTACAAGATTAAATAAATACAATAAAGTTTTTAACCGAAAATTATAATTACATTAATTATATCTGAAAATTTACAATTACATTAATTATAATAAGGATTCCGGTAAACTATATTTATTTAAATTTATATATGAATCAAATTCATATATTAATAAAATTATGTTATCATTATGTGTACAACATCCTTGTACATATAATATGTTCAATATTTGATTGCCCAATTAAATTAATTCTTTAATTAATTTAATTTATGTGACAACCAAGCACAATACCAACTATATTTTATTCCGTTCATTTCAACCATAGGGTGTGACCCTGTAGGTTCTTGCAACGTTAGCAGTAATACTAGAACGATTCTATTGTCACAGACAATGAGTGGCCTCTAGCAATGCATCATTGCTACCTAAGTTACAAGAAGTCATGATTCGACATAACCTTTCGTGATTAACCTTTCATGCATTAATCCTTAAGTCCTTTATCTCTGGAACGGATACAAGTCATGGGATAGTCACACTTGCATAATCCATCCCATGTTTCTTGATATCTTGAGTAGACTATGATATACAAATTAGTATGACATCTCATATCAACTTATTTGAGCATGGCCATGCATTTCTAGTCTCACTCAATCAAGTGGCCTAAGATATTACTCCTATTATGTAGGAGGGACTTATCCTTTATTGATCAACCATATCCCTCTACATAGATTGTGGTATATCCAACATCAGCCTTTATAGAACAACCTGTTACGGTGTACGTTTGACTGTATCAAAATATACAACTCACGATGCTGGGATAATAATGATCTCAAGTCTGAGGATCATATACATATTAATCACTATGAGTAATGTTGTGACAATTACATAATAATCCAAGAAACATACTCATAGCGGGTCAATCCAATATGTTGTTCTCTAACACACATATTCATGCATTGATTTTGACACTCCATATCAATGACAACTCTTTATCATCAATCAACTACATGTTAGTCTTAATGCATTATTATTGTCCTAGTCAACAATAATACTCGACTAAGGATCTTTTAAAAATAATCATATTATTCTCAGGACATTATTATAAAACAGTTTATCTATACACACAGAAAGAAAAACTGAAATAATAATGACAACGCTTTATATTAATAAACATGGTAAATTAAGTATGTTATTACAACCATCTCATGATTGATCTTTGGGCATACTCTTACAATCTCCCACTAGCACTAAGACCAATCACTCATATATCTAATACCAAGTGACTTAGTGTGACGATCATGCTTCTGCTGTGTCAGAGGCTTGGTCAGGGGATCAGCGATGTTATCATCTGAAGGTACTCTGCATATCTCTACATCCCCTCGATCGATAATCTCTCGAATAAGATGGTAGCGTCTAAGTATATGTTTGGATCGTTGGTGAGATCTGGGTTCTTTAGCTTGTGCAATAGCTCCATTGTTATCACATCGGAGTTCTATAGCATCTGATATGCTAGGCACAACCCCTAGTCCAGTAATGAACTTCTTGATCCAAACTGCTTCTTTTGCTGCCTCACTGGCTGCAATATACTTGGCCTCTGTTGTAGAATCGGCTACTGTACTTTACTTTGAACTCTTCCAGCTCACAGCACCACCATTAAGGCAAAACACAAAACCTGATTGCGATCGAGAATCATCCTTGTCGGTTTGGAAGCTGGCATCAGTGTAACCTTTTACACTTAACTCTTCCTCACCTCCATAAAATAGGAACGTATCCTTAGTTCTTCTTAAGTACTTAAGGATACTCTTGACTGTGGTCCAGTGACCTTCACCGGGATCTACTTGATACCTGCTCGTCATACTTAAGGCATACGAGACATCTGGACGGGTACATAACATAGCATACATGATAGATCCAATAGCGGAAGCATATGGAATTTTACTCATACGTTCTCTCTCTTGTGGAGTTGAAGGACACATTTCCTTTGAGAGTGAAATACCTTGTCTCATAGGTAGGAATCCTCTTTTAGATTCTTCCATACTGAACCTTTTCAGTACTTTATCTATGTATGTACTTTGGCTTAGACCTAGTAGTCGTCTTGATCTATCTCTATAGATCTTGACTCCTAAGATATAAGTGGCTTCGCCCAAGTCCTTCATAGAAAAACAACTTCTTAACCAAGTCTTAATAGACTGCAAGGTAGGTATGTCATTTCCCATGATAAGTATGTCATCCACATATAGTACCAGGAATGTGATAGTGCTCCCACTAACTTTCTTGTAAACACATGGTTCATCTTCATTTTTGATAAAACCAAACTCTTTGATTGCATCGTTAAAACGAATATTCCAACTTCGAGAAGCTTGCTTTAATCCATAAATGGATCTTTGTAGCTTACATATCTTTCTAGCATCCTTTGGATTTACAAAACCTTCAGGTTGTGTCATATACACATCCTCTTCAAGTTTCCCGTTAAGGAAAGCTGTTTTGACGTCCATCTGCCAGATTTCATAATCATGAAATGCAGCTATGGCGAGCAAGATCCTGATGGATTTAAACATAGCTACAGGAGAAAAGGTTTCATCATAGTCAACACCATGAATTTGGTGAAAACCTTTAGCGACTAATCGCCCTTTGTATGTTTGTACATTACCATCCATGTCTATTTTCTTTTTGAAAACCCATTTGCACCCTATAGGTTTAACCCCTTCGGGTGGGTCAATCAAAGTCTATACTTGGTTTTCATACATGGAATCCATCTCAGATCTCATGGCCTCAAGCCATTTCTCAGAGTCTGGGCTCGTCACCGCTTCTTGATAAGTCCTAGGCTCATCTTGATCTATAAGAAGAACGTCACCATGCGTTGTAATGAGAAATCCATATCTCTCAGGTGCACGGCGTTCTCTTAAAGATCTGCGTGGTGGTTGTGTTTCTATAGCAGTTGTTTGTTCCTCAATTTCTTGTGGAATTTGGTTTTGTTCAATCTCTGGTTCAGTGGTATCTTGTGATTCTTGAATTTCTTCAAGTTCAATCTTTCTCCCACTTCCTTTTCTAGAAGTAAATTCTTTCTCTAGGAAGACACCAGTCCGAGCAACAAAAATTTTGTTCTCAGTGGGATTAAAAAAATAATATCCTTTGGTTTCTTTTGGATACCCCACAAAAATACACCTTTCAGATTTGGGTTCAAGCTTAGTAGACGTCTGACGTTTAACATAAGCTTCACAACCCCAAATTTTCATAAAGGACATACTAGGACGTTTCCCAGTCCACATCTCATATGGCGTCTTTTGAACCGATTTAGATGGAACACGATTTAGTGTGAAGGCAGCAGTCTCAAGTGCATGTCCCCAAAAGGAAGTCGGTAGATCAGCATGACTCATCATTGATCGAACCATGTCTAACAAAGTTCGATTTCTTCTCTCAGATACTCCATTCCATTGAGGAGTCCCAGGAGGAGTAAGTTGTGAGACAATCCCACATTCTTTCAAAAGATCATCAAACTCTAGGCTCAAATACTCTCCACCTCGATCAGATCGAAGTGACTTGATAGTTTTGCCTAGTTGATTTTGTACTTCATTTTTAAATTCCTTGAACTTTTCAAGGGACTCAGACTTATGGCGCATGAGATAAACATACCCATATCTACTGAAATCATCAGTGAAAGTAATGAAGTAGTGAAATCCACCTCTGGTCTGTGTATTTATTGGTCCACATACATCAGAATGTATTAGGCCCAATAAATCACTAGCTCGTTCACCTTTTCCAGAAAAAGGAGATTTAGTCATTTTTCCCAATAAGCAAGATTCACATACTTCAAATTGTTCAAAAACAAATGAATTCAAGAGACCATCTCTATGGAGTTTGGATATGCGTTTCTCACTTATGTGGCCCAAACGACAATGCCAAAGATAAGTTTGATTTGAGTCATTTATTTTAGATCTTTTAGTATTTATGTTGTAAATGGGATTCGTTTGATCTAAAATATAGAGGCCATTAATCAATTGCGCCGAACCATAGAAAACATTATTGAGATAAAATGAACAACAATTATTCTTAATAATTATCTCAAAACCAATTTTGTCTAAACAAGAAATTGAAATAATGTTTTTAGTCAAAGTGGGCACAAAATAACAATCCTCTAAACATAAATCAAGTCCACTAGGCAAAGATAAAGTATATGTTCCCACAGCTAATGCAGCAACTTTTGCTCCATTTCCAACTCGTAGGTCCACATCTCCTCTAGCCAAAGTCCTACTCCTTTGTAGTCCCTGTACAGAAGTACAAATATGAGAACCACAACCAGTATCTAATACCCAAGAAGTAGTAGTTGATAAATTGATATCAATAACATAAATACCTGAAGCAGACATTCCGCTTGCTTTAGCCTTCTTGACTTCTTCAAGATAGGCAGGGCAGTTCCGTTTCCAATGTCCAGTCACACCACAATGAAAACAGTTTCCTTCCTTAGACACCCCACCTTTAGGTTTCAGTGCAGCCTTTCCTTTTCCAAATTTGGGCTTACCTTTGCCCTTGGGCTTTGTTTGAACTTTGGCCTTTCCCTTGCCCTTGTTATTACGGACCATCAGTATGGGCTTGGGTCCAACCTTTTTCAAGTTGCCTTCAGCAGTTCGTAACATACTGAGCAATTGTGGTAGAGTCTTGTCAATTTCATTCATATTGAAATTGAGGATAAACTGGCTGTAGCTATCCGGCAACGATTGTAAAATAACATCAGTGGCCAACTCTTGGCTCAATGGAAACCCAAGCTTAGACAGGCTTTCAATATAGCCAATCATCTTAAGGACATGAGGTCCTACTGGGCTTCCTTCAGCCAACTTACATTAGAATAAGGCCTTAGAGATATCAAACCTCTCTTGCCGTGCTTGTCCCTGATAAAGTTCTTTCAGGTGCTCGATCATATCATAAGCAACCATGTCCTCATGTTGCTTCTGAAGTTCAGGATTCATAGTGGCAAGCATAAGACATCCAACATCTATCATGTCATCGAGATACTTCTTGTAAGCATCTCTATCAGTCCTCGAGGCATTAGCGGGTGGTTCATTAGGAAGTGGTTGTTCAATGACATATAATTTCCGTTCTTGTTTAAGGACAATCTTCAAGTTACGGAACCAATCAAGAAAATTCAAACCATTCAATTTGTCCTTCTCAAGGACCGATCGCAATGAGAGTGTGCTAGTGTTTGCAGCCATAATATATCTACAACAATTAAATATGCATGTGAGTAAATTTACCAATTTTATATCAATCATTAAAAAGACTTTATTAAATGATATTCCCACTATTTTATTTCAAAATTAATAACCCTCGTATATTAATTTCGGAAAAACTTTCTCAAAAGTATTTCTAGTAGGTTAAGGATCCATATTTCACCACCTCTTAAGTCAGCTTTGGCTTTACTCTTAAGATTATGGTTATTTAGGTAAGCAACATTTGCTAATTACATCATATGTAACTCCTAATATTTGGTGAACAACTCTTGTTCTAATCATCTTATGATTTATCCAATTTACTTGCCTCTAGGTTTCTAATCCTATTAGAGTAACCTAGTTAAGTCATTAACCAATTTTTAACCAGCGAATATCACTTGTTTATTCTTCGCGTTTAACCAAGATAAATACTAGTACTTCGCTTTGGCAGAACCTACATAGTATTGATCGAGGCCTTAACGAGGGCAAAATTGGAAGGCCATGTTGACTTAATATTTTAATAGAGGAATTTTATTAAGGTTGTTGCATCTCACCAATTATGGTCTACTTTAGCCCATTTAGTCTTCTAATCGATCTCATCAATTAATAGGGTTTATTATCAACAAGGTTTATTATCATCCATAGCATCTCATACATGAATAAATAAAGTAATAAATAAATGCAATAGTTATAGCCCATAAACTAAAGTGGTTCAACCCAAGCCAATGGGAAAACCAAAAGGAAACCTAAAGGTGTAAGCCCTTTCACAAGCTATCATTCACAATCATTGTCCCACCTTCCTTCTTGTTTGGCCCACAGCAACTCTTGCAAATTACAATATGCAGAAACTCGTTTTACATACGAGGGAATAAGATGAGAAGAGAAATACAAGAGAATAGTAGCAAGGCACGACACGCAGGCCGTATTTTAAAAAAAATATGACCTTTTATCGAATGGGTCATTGGGCTATAACTATGCATTTCAAACACCGTGCATGTCAAATATAGCATACATAATTCAATGCTTTTTTTTAAGGTGAATTATAAAATATCTTTTCAACCTTTTGTGGCCCATCAAGTTTATAAATTTCTTTTATTAACAAATTTTTTGCGGGGGTTTGAGGATGTCGGAGGAAGCGGGCCGAACGCGGCGCGAATCGCATACCCCAGTCAAATGAAGCCTCACGATTTGATAAATTTTTATCAACAGAATCGTGTTTTTAGGATTTTAATCCTTGAGGTTTCATATCGGAACAACCCTTGTTCCACTAGCCAGTTAACACTTACTGGAAACTATAAATACCACCGCCGCTACAGATTTGTTAATAGTTAACAGTAATAACATAAAATCGAATAGGCCACAACACCATGATTAACATTTAATCAATTACCGAAAGGAACAATTATCAGATTATGCTTAAACGATTTAAACAATCGAAAATATAATAAGATCAAAACATGTATCTCATACAATTGCATCACCCAAGTATTTAAACCCGAGTTCCTATCACACAAGTGGCTCTGATACCACTGTTGGAACGCCGGTACCCCATGGCGCAGCAGAATAAAATTAGATCCGGCGATCCAAATCGTGGATCCATGTGTGAGGAACGAATCGGGGTGAAATAATGGTTTCGAAATTACCAAAACTTCAATCTGAGTAGACAGCGACGCCTTGGCAACAAGAGTTTTGATCTACTGTCGAATCAAGCCTCAACCTTTTCCGATGTCGGCCTCTACGTAATCCACCCGGTTTGACTATGAACGGAAGAAATCTCCAAAACTGTTTTGGAGGCTTATTTGCTTGACGGCTGCTAGACCTAACAAGCAATCACTTAGGGTTTTCATATTTTGTTTTGTCTCCTTTTAATACCTTTTATAATGGGTGCCTTTCTCATTGGGCCTTTTATAATAGGTATCCTCTTAATTGGGCCTTTTATAATTGGTATGTCTTGAATGTATTACAAGATTAAATAAATACAATAAAGTTTTTAACCGAAAATTATAATTACATTAATTATATCTGAAAATTTACAATTACATTAATTATAATAAGGATTCCGGTAAACTATATTTATTTAAATTTATATATGAATCAAATTCATATATTAATAAAATTATGTTATCATTATGTGTACAACATCCTTGTACATATAATATGTTCAATATTTGATTGCCCAATTAAATTAATTCTTTAATTAATTTAATTTATGTGACAACCAAGCACAATACCAACTATATTTTATTCCGTTCATTTCAACCATAGGGTGTGACCCTGTAGGTTCTTGCAACGTTAGCAGTAATACTAGAACGATTCTATTGTCACAGACAATGAGTGGCCTCTAGCAATGCATCATTGCTACCTAAGTTACAAGAAGTCATGATTCGACATAACCTTTCGTGATTAACCTTTCATGCATTAATCCTTAAGTCCTTTATCTCTGGAACGGATACAAGTCATGGGATAGTCACACTTGCATAATCCATCCCATGTTTCTTGATATCTTGAGTAGACTATGATATACAAATTAGTATGACATCTCATATCAACTTATTTGAGCATGGCCATGCATTTCTAGTCTCACTCAATCAAGTGGCCTAAGATATTACTCCTATTATGTAGGAGGGACTTATCCTTTATTAATCAACCATATCCCTCTACATAGATTGTGGTATATCCAACATCAGCCTTTATAGAACAACCTGTTACGGTGTACGTTTGACTGTATCAAAATATACAACTCACGATGCTGGGATAATAATGATCTCAAGTCTGAGGATCATATACATATTAATCACTATGAGTAATGTTGTGACAATTACATAATAATCCAAGAAACATACTCATAGCGGGTCAATCCAATATGTTGTTCTCTAACACACATATTCATGCATTGATTTTGACACTCCATATCAATGACAACTCTTTATCATCAATCAACTACATGTTAGTCTTAATGCATTATTATTGTCCTAGTCAACAATAATACTCGACTAAGGATCTTTTAAGAATAATCATATTATTCTCAGGACATTATTATAAAACAGTTTATCTATACACACAGAAAGAAAAACTGAAATAATAATGACAACGTTTTATATTAATAAACATGGTAAATTAAGTATGTTATTACAACCATCTCATGATTGATCTTTGGGCATACTCTTACACTAATCAAGCTTGCAAAGGGCCGAATATTTGAGAGCTCAAGCTTCTCTTCTTCTTCTTTAGTTTAGGTCAAACAAAATAAAATAAGGAGAACATGTATATTTTTCTTTTGTGTTTTTATTATATTATAGTTATAATATAATACATATGTTATTATAAACTTAAATTATGAAAACAAAATATAAAAATACATTATAAAAGTTTAATGCCATCCACTAGCATGCAAAAGGGTCAATTTACAACTTAAATCCTCATACAAAAGAAGACAAATCAATTTAGCCACTAAATTTAATAAATGGCTATTTTTACCACTTACGCGATTTAGCCCTTTTCTTTAAATTAAACACACAAACGGTCAAATTAGTTCACGAAAATTTTTGCACATGCACACTCATAAACCATAGACACCAAATATAATATATAAATATTCTATCGACTCGGATTTGTGGTCCCGAAACCACTGTTTCCGATTAGGGTCAAAATCGGGTTGTTACAGTGTTTATTACTTTAGATATCACAACCAAGTTCTTATTTTGGAAAAAAAATTAGAACTCTGGGTTTTCCCTAAATTTATTTTTCGATACGTTTTCCAAACTTGATTTTCCAACATCACTGAGGTTGCATAATAGATTTAGAGGAAGTGTTAGCAATTAGAAATGTGTTTTAGCATTATCTCGTAAATCTGAGCCCTAATAGATAGCGACCAATTTATGGTGACAATGGTCCTCCAAGTTCTTCGTATTTAATGTGACTGCATGGAATCGTTTGACATAATCCTGCAAGGATTCTCTATCCCTCTGTTTCACTAACATCAAACCCATAGGAGTGCTTATTATTGTCCTATGGGCTCCAAATCTTCCCAAGAACATCTGACCTAGCTGTGAGAAGATCTAAATGGAACCTTGTGATAAAGACAGATACCAATATTTCGCACTTCACCTAAAAGTCGTAGAGAAAGCTTTACTCTTTGTTGCATCTGAAGCTCCCAACATATTCATATAATCATTATACTGCATGAGATGAGTTCTAGGATCTCTGCTACCCTCAAACGTCTCTTTCGACACTTTAAGTTTAGATGGTAGGCTCACAACTACTACTTCTAAAGATTTGTTAGAACAAAATAATCAATCCATGTCTTGCACATCAGGGTACAATGCTCGTACATCTTTACGCAAAGCATCCATCTCATTTTGTCATGGCTTTGCTTGTACTCTCACATCCTCCTCTTAAGGAGGCGTGACATGATCCTGAAGATCAGAGTGATCGAACTGTACCTTTCTTCTCAATTCTTCATTTTGCCTTAGTAATTCCTACAGAAACAATTATTGTTGTTCAAACCTAGCACTTTGTTGAATCATTTGTTCCTTCATCAACCTCAGCTGCTCTTGCAAATCAAACCATTGTTGTGGCGATGCTCCCTAATCAAAGAGAAACAATGGTCCCTGACTTAAAGGAGCATTAAGATCAAAAGAATTGAAAGCACCTGCCTGGCTTAAGTTGCCCAAATTTTCTAGTCAATCAGCAAACCAACCAGCATAAAGGTCCACCTTACCAGGTTGATCGTTGGTGCCAGAAACACCTATATGGCCTGATTGGAAACTGTTGGGAAAATTCTCATTGGGGTGAGTCATTTTAGTTTTCTAGTTATTTGAAGATCGAAAGTTTATTCACGCTCACTGCACTAAATTGTTGACTGTTTTTCAGAGTGTATCCTTCAAAAGGGGTTAAATTGTATATTTATATTACATGACTATTGTTCATAGACGTGACGTCGTAGGTAAGTCCCTCTGCATGCCAACACGTACCCTACTCTAGGGTTAAAACATGCTTTCTAGAAGTGGGTTCGACTACATGATGGTGCAAACCCACATCGTGCGATCTCATAAAGTACGCAAACATCATGACATGCGAACCACATAAAGTACGAGTCAGGTCCTAATTGGGTAACCGGGTTGCGGGTCGATAATAGCGTGTGCCATAACAGTTTTCTATAGTGAATATCGGTGTTGTCTAACTGATTGGTGACACCACCATAGTTTTTTAAAAAATATTTTTTTATTGGTGCTACCTAAGACAATGGCAACACCAAACTGAAGTGTGATAAACCAAGATGTTCAGAAACCTAATATGAAACTTTCCTTTTTAGATTGAATATTGAAAAAAAAAAACTTAAAAAATGTCGATATTATAAGGAATAATTGCTTCATAAACTCTTATTTATTATTTTCTTTTTAATGTACTTCCTTGCACCAATCATCTATTTGTTGCACCATTTCCATCATCGCACAGTATAATACCCCATTTTTCCCATCTTCTTTGTTGTTTCTCTCCTTATTTTGTCTCCATTTCGATTCGATTCCTAAGAAATCAATTAGAAAAGCGTTAAACACACACATAAAAAAATTACAATCTTTGCAATTATTCCCCCTCTTCATTTCTCGAGTTTTCAATTTCACCCCACTCAGGATCTCAACTCTTCTTGCAAGCAAGCCCTCTCCTTTTGTACAGGGAGGAAAAAGAAGCGGTGCTACTTTACAAATCGGATCCAAATTTCATTCACTGAAAGGCCTATTTTTCTATATTTTACGATATGGGTATACTGTTTACAAAAATGTTTTCTAATCTGTTTGGGAACAGGGAAGCTCGAAATTCTTCGTATTATATCTCTTCCTTATTATGTTTTAAGTGACTTTTATATTGGGATTTATTGAATGAGATTTTTTAGGGATCTTAAAAAGAAAATAATAAGTAAGGAAGTGTTTATAAAGTAATTATCTCTTAAAATATATTTGGTCCCACTATACCCGTACTCTTAAGTTTTATTTTTCAACGGTCCATCTAAAAGGGAAAGTTGTATATTAGATCCTTAAACATTTTGATTTATCACACTTTAGTTCGATGTTGCCACTGTGTCAAGTGATACCAATAAAAAATCTTTTTTTAAAAATTATGCTGGTATCGCTAACCAATCAAGCAGCATCGATATTCATTGTAGAAAATATCTCATTTTCGTAATTAATTTGTTTCCCACAGGGGTGAAACCAATGGGGTTAGAGGGGCCCCGCCCCGCCCCACCCCAAAAAAATAGAAAATTTTTCATTTAGGCCCTGTAAAATTTTTAAAATTTTAAATTAATAAAGGTAAAATTGTACTTTTCCCCCTAAAAATAATAAAATTTTAATTTAATCTTTTAAAAATTATAAAGATATGAGGTATTAAAATAGTGAAATTACATTTTTACTATCGTAAAAATTAAAATTTAATTTCAACCGACCCACCCTTAATTTCCCATACTATTTTTATATTTAATTACTTTTAAAAAACACCCTATCACTTTCATTTTATATTGTTTATATCTTCTCGGGATAAAAAGGTGGGTTAGGTTATCTTGGATTTAGGTCCCTTAACAAAACACCAGCAACTTTGTGTCTTCACGTAATATACAGTAAAACATTAAATTAAACCCTCATGCTGATTTTAAATGGTGTATCATCATTTTATTAATTATATAGAATTACAAACATTAATTTTATAGTTTGATGACTATCTAACGGTAAGTACATATTGTGTAAGTATTGTGCCCCCCTCAAGGTAATTAGTCTTTATCACTTTATGGAATCTGACTTTTGCCCACTTAATTCATTTCTACATTTAAACGTCAAGTATAGAGTAATAAATCCTTCAGGTAAAATTTCAAATTAATACACAATCTTGTGATTTCTTGCATCATTTTCTTCTTATTCTTCTCTTTTTTTAATCATGGATTCTGTTATGTGTTTTTTATCTAATTTAATTAAATAAATTATTAACATTAAAGTATAAAGAGAACTGATTCAACTGTTTTTTTTTTTTAGCTTATAACCGCCAATTCAACCCGCTCACTGCTCAATTAATCCAACCCCTAATACCTTGATCAATTCTCAAACCGACTACCCGCTCGAGTTTGATTTTTAAAACTGTGATTTTTGTTGAATTTTGTCTCTTTATTATAATTTTATTTTTTTATCTTATTTTTTAAATGCGTATTTTTTGTTGTTAGGCTAAGTGTTTTTCAATTAATTCCATCAAATTATTTGATTTGATTTTTTTTAAACATTAAATATTTTTTCTACATAGAGCAAAGTTGTACAAATAAATAACATATTTTTTCAATTTTTTTTAATGTGAAAAAAATTGTATAAGTACAAAGAATATTAAATTGTACATGCCACATCATTATATGTTTTTTTAAAACATATTAAATAATTTAATAGAATTCTAAAAAAATTGAATCTTAGGGCAAAAAATTCACATTTCAGAAAATAAAATTATCAAATTAAAGTAAAAAAAATTAAATTCTCAAAAAGAATATCAGAAAAACAAAAGGAAATTTGAATTTGAAAAAGAACCCGTCGTGAGGAAAAAGAAAGGGATTGGGGGGGTGGATCAGCTACGTTTGCGTGTAAATACAAGGTTGTTTTTATCCTTTTAAGATCATCACAGCCATAACACATAAAGCAGAGAAGTAGTTAGTTGAGACAGTTTGGTCCAAAATTGCATCATCCTTTTCCAACAAATCCAGATCACACACTCCCCCTTTTCTTTTTTGCAAACTAGCATTGACAATTTTCCCTTTAACCACCTCTTTTTTTTTCCAACCTTTAATGCAAAAAAACAACCTTGCTTGCATTTGCTTCCTAGATGTAATATGTCAAGTTTGGCTACAACAGACCCCATTTCTTCCCAAGTCTTTACATACAAGGCAAACAGGAAGAAACTTGGCTCAATGTGATCCCCTAGAGTCAAAAAAAGCAATGAGAGTGAGAGAGAGAGAGAGAGAGAGAGCTAGTAAGGGATGCATTAATAATGACTGCTAAGCTGTTACCAAAACAAAACAAATTTGAACCTAAAACTATGGATCACTAAAAGCCATGGACCCATTTAACAAGTTGAAAGAAAGGATGTTTTAGGGTTTACAGCAAGGCTGGGGGGTTGGGGGAATGATAAAGTGGATAACTATATGACATGAGAGTATGCTTTTTTTTAATTTTCTTTTGCCAACAAATCACATTAGCTTCTACTCTCTTTTTTTTTTTTTTTTTTGTTGGGGGGGGGGGGAGAATGCTTACCCATATACTAAATTTCAGGGGTCACCATCAGGCCAATTTGCATGTATTTAGGCAAGGCTGGGAGTTGAAAAATGGATGAGTGATTCAAGTCCCCATCCCTCCATCCTCATTGGCTATACACTTTATTATCCCATGAGACAATGTGTTATTTAATGAATTAGTTAAAGATATGCTCCTCTTGTGTTGGATAAGTGGTGAAAGTAAGTGGTTGAAACTACACAATGGGTTAATTTAGTTAACCTACACTTAAAAAGAAAGAGTAACACTTTTTCATTCAAGGACATACTATTTAGAAAAATGAAATGAAAATTTTCATGTTTGGAGCTTAAAGGAGAAAAAATATTTTCGATGGCATTTTTTAAAATAATAAATATTAATTCTATTAAAGTTTAGTATTAATTTATTCTTTTCGTTGCACTCAAAATAATAAATAAATAAATAAAATGTTGAAGCAAGATGGCATCTTAAATTAAAACCTGGGGGTTACTTATGAGATAGATAAGTTGTAATTGGACCCATGCGTGGGATACAGAAATGCAGTGATGAGTGGTGACTTTGAGTTTAAGATATTATTGGATGAAGATATGCTAACAACACCACCAACATGCATTTATCCTGAGGGGATATAATATATATATATATATATATATACTGAAATCATTAGTCTCTACTTCCACCGCATCATACCCAGCCACTGCTCTCTTCCAATTCACGTTATCTGTTCCTTTTATACTTCTGATGATGTTTGCTTTTACTTGTCTGTAATTTCATCCTCCAAATCATTCAATAATCAAATTATATGACATACGTTTCAGTAGAAATCCTGAAAGAATACAATGATTTGACAGGGGATTAAGTACGTCTTTACCTCAATTTACTACTCCTTTGTGCAAAATCATACTGTCTTTTTATCTATCTAATCAACTCTACTTATCCTTGTTTTGCTCTTTTTCCTTATTTTCTACAAAACAAGGACAGTAGGAAATTGGGCTGCCTTTCGCCTTCCGCCTTCCTTCCTTCACATATTAGATTTCTAATGGGCCTATAATTTGGATTTTTAATAACACCATGTAGAACAGAAATTCAGTAAAACTTTTGTTTTTTTTTTTTTTTTTGGTTATACTCATATAATTCATGTCATAAATTAAAAAATATTTTAAGTATTTATTTATATCCATCGTTTTAATAAAATTAATATTATATATCAAATCGATGTGAAAATATGAATTAATTTAGTAGCTGAATTATTAATCATTAAAATATGAAACTATTTTAATTTATATATATATATATATATATATATATATATATATATTTAACTTTCAATATAATATTCCTAATTCTTAAATAATGCTAATGTGATTCTCGTGCATATTTAAATTTATACGTGAAAAATGTAACCTATTTTATTTATACAGTACAGCGGGGGGGTCTTTTCTTCAATTTCAGATTATAGCAGAGAATTTTATATCTGAGTTATAATAATATATTAGTGTTGGTGCTAATTATTTAGTCAACTCCACCTAATAAGGAAAAACTTTATTTTTATTGATAGGGAAAATGTTAATTATATATGTGTTCATTTCTGAATTTTATCTCTTCACTATACCCATTTAATTTTGCATCCTCCAGTTTCTCCCCTTTTATATTATCATTTGTTAATTTAAATAGTTAACACATTAACATAGATTCTTTTTTTAAAAAATATTGCTTGAGTTGAAAATAATTTTTTAAAAAAAATTTATATTATTTTAATTAAAATAATTAACAATGTTAATTATTTGGACTAACTAATGATGTTATAAAAATAATTTTACCTCGCTATCTCATTGGCTTCAAATATTTAGATTTAAAACCTCTCTTTATTGAGAGAGAGATTTTTAGTCTCTAAGGATAACTTTTTTCACCTTAGTCTCAAATTTTGATAGCTTTTCCTAATTTGGTCTCTAAATTTGTAATCTTTAAAGTGCGATGATGCGAAACTCTATGATTATGCCATGCCATCACTTGAATTTTTTTTTAAAAAATAATATTTTTAATTTCTTTATACATCTTAATGATGTTTTGTGTTTTAAAATTTTCAACACGCTTTGATGAAATCCAAATTCAGGGATCAATTTGAAAAAAAAAGTTGAGAGAAATTCTGAGACTAATATAAATAAAAAAAACTAGAGACCAAATTAAAAAAAGCCAAATTTAAGAACTAAATTTTAATTTATCGCTAAAAGTTTGTCTTCGCTGACTAAAACCACACTTCAACAAATGCATCACTATATCAGCAAATTGGATTTAATATATGTAGTGATTAAAAAATAAAACTAACTAAAGGGTATTAAATTGTAATTTAAATGCAGTCATCTTTGCATGTTGATTTTGTTTATTGAGGAGTCATTCTTTTTTACATGACTACAAGTAATTAGTTTTTAAATTTCAAAATATCATATAAACAAATTTAATTGAAGATTTTTGTGTTAACTAGATCTGAATTTTTAAATCTGAAAATAAATTAATTAAAATTTTAAAAATAAAAATATAAAGACTAATTTTTAAATGTAAGAAAAAATTAAGGACTTGAAAGCATATTTTATTTTTAAATTATTGTTACACTATAATTTTTATATATATATATATATATATATATATATATATATATACTCATTCTTAACTTTAAATAAATAACAGCATATTAATATCGGAGTTTTAATAATATAATTAATTTTATACTATTGGTGTTAATTATTTAGTCAACTCCACTTAATAAGGAATAACATTTTTTTTTATTGGAGGGGAAAATATTAATTCTATATAGGTCAGATTTTGGATTTCATCCCCTACTAATTTAATTTTTATATTCTAATTTTATATAATTTAATCTTTCTATTTTATAATATTATTTGTTAATCCAAATAGCTAACACATTAATATAATTATTTAATCCAAATAGTTAACACGTTAACATAATTTTTTTCTTTTAAAAACACTATTTCCAATAAAAAAATTCAAGCCTAGCATCAGGGGTGAAGCAAAAAGCAAAAAATTTTGTTTAGGGACAAAATAAAATTATAAAATTTGAGGGCCCACAGAAAAAATTTCCTATTAAAAATGTTTAAAATGAAGTATAAATTTTTCATGGTTAAAAAGGACTAAATTAAATATTTTAATTTTAGAGAGGGAGCTATAAAACAATTTTCTTATTGAGCCAAAGGGAGGCAAGGCCCCTTGTCTGCTCCCTTTTGGCTACGCCCCTACCTAGCATGATGAGTTGAAAATAGTATTTTTAAGATCTCAAATTAGGGTCTGTTTGTTTGGCAGTAAAATGTTTTCCGGAAAATGATTTCTGGAAAATGATTTACTTTTCTGAAAAATGATTTACCAGAAAATATTTTCTGGTGTTTAGATGAATCTGTGTAAAATATTTTCTGTTATTTGGCAGATTTCCTGAAAATGTTTTCCGGAAAAGTTGATTTTACATATATACTAATAAATTTATTTACATATTAATAATTTTTTATATTTTAAATTGTTTTTACATATATTGCAATGATTTATTTATTATAAATAAATTAAATTAAATATATAATAATACTGAATTATTAAGTTACATTATTAACCGTCATATTGAAGACAATCAAAGTTACTTAGAAGAATATAAACAAATCAATAGCTCTGCCAGCAGTTTTGTACATTGATCTCTGTGTTTATTAATTATTCCTTTATAATTTGCACCAAATTTGAAAGTTCGGTGGAAAAATTAACACCCTATAACCACTCAATCTCAAAAATAATAATACAAAAGTCGAATCATTCATCTAATAAGTTTATTATCATTAGAGATAGAATCAGAGATGAACAAAGAGTCCTGCAGCAAGCTAAATTTGATCCGATAGAAGATATTGTGAAATACAAAATCTTCATAGAAACAATAAGTTTAATTAATTATTAAGAAGTTGCTCAATGGTTTTCTTCTATCTGAACAATGTCTAACATAAACAGCATGCAACTATATGTTGTTCAGGAGAGCAGAAGTTATTCAAAATAATTTTCATAAATAATTAATCCTTTGTCTCTGGTAAGTAAACCTTAGCATTGACAAAGCAGCAGAAAAAAGGATGGATAAGTGATAATAGAGGATTGCAGTGACAAATTCATATTGTTATGCCTTGCTGTCAATGGCCATGGGTGTTGCTTCTTGTTTTCCCGCTGACTTGTTCATTTTTGCGAATATGTTGCCGTAAAATTGCGCATCCCTCTTGTTGTACTCCTTGATTTTCTCTTTTAAGACTCGGTACTCCAATTTCACATCCCTAGTGATCATCACCAAAATTTTTACCTCTAATTACCACACTGACATAAATCGCACTATTTTCAGATATAGCCAAAAGTTTGCTGCAAACAAGTACCTGTTATCAGGGTCGATCTCCAAGGCCTTTTTGATATCAGCCTCCGCCAAATCCAAGTCAACAAGTTGAATATATGCTTGAGCCCTCCTGTAGAGTGCTTTCACATTCCCGCTATCAAGCTCCAATACCTATAAGATCATACATTCCAAAACCGTTAGCCCGAGTGGGTTAACACTTGCATATAATCAAGGCTTCTAAAAACCACTTTGATTACAACCTTAGTACACAGTTTTGCGGCCTGCTTGTAATCTTTGAGCTTCAATTTGGAAGCTGCATTGTTAAGGTTACAATTTACTTTTAGCAACTTTGCTTGTTTCTTCTCCTCATCGTTGAAAGAAGAGTCATACTCTATAAAGCTAACAGCCTACATGAAGGAATTATTGTCAAGTAGTTAGTTCGAGTAAAGACAGCCTCGCGTATTGAATGAACAATAATCTGCACAGTCCATAATGATACCTTCTCATATCGTTTTGATGCTCTCTCAAATTTACCAGCCTTGAATAGTGCGTTCCCTTCTTCTTTCTTCTTCCCAGCAGCTTCAATCTTCTGCGGTGTATCCATTTCCCATGATTCTTTCTCCTGCAATCATGAACTTGTTTAAACAGTAGTCGCCACAAACAGTCATTGCAACAGGAAAAATGTACTTCTGGACATACTAACCTTCACAAACGAGACCATCTCAACCTCATAATAAACAGTTGAATTTGCAGGAACTACAGCCAACTCTTGATGCGATTCAGATGAACTGAAAGCATATTCTGGTTGAATGGTGATAAGTGCATTTTCTCCTTTCTTCATGGTCTTTACAGCTTTATCAAGACCATCAATTACTTGTTCTGTCACAGGTAGAATCCATATTAGAAATGTACTTGAACTCGAAGACCAATGTGCCAATGCCCAAAGGCCTTATAACAAGTCCCGAAAGAACCAAACTATTATTACCTTCATCAATCTTGAACTCAAACGGCTCCTCATCGTAACCCTTCTTTATGAAGATCTTCCCATCCGGTAGCTTTCCTATTAATTTCACTGGCGAAGTACAAAAAACAAATATGAAAACATTGAAAGAGGAAGTGAAACCATTATAGACTAAGGTAAGTAAAATTCAAACCCATCTTACCTTGAACCACTGTTCCATCATTTGGTCGTTCGTAACCCTCTCCCTCCTTCACAATCTTTTTCAAGACCTTTTTGTCTTTCGTGATATCAGAAACACTCTTCCAAGAAACCAACTCGAGAGTTATATGGAGGGTAGCATTTGGAGGAACAGCACATTCACCGCCTGTAGCAGGCCTGCCATCCTCACCAAATCCATCTATATATGCAATCAAAAAGTCAGTAAAGTTTCACATTGTCCAGTAACCAATAAAAGAATAAAGGAATTTTATCTTACATTGTGGCTTTACAGTCAACAGGACTTTCTCCCCTTTCTTCATTGTTTTCACTGCTTTCGCAAGGGCCGGGCAGAAATAGCCTGCACAGGAGAAATTTACAAATTTCAGCGTCGAATGGTGTTTGTTTGTGAAAATGCCTGAAAAAGACGGAGGAACTTACGCCTTTGTTTTTGTTGGAATTACTGGGTTGAGTTGGTGAGGAGGATCCTTTTGTTGCTTTACGGTTGTGCATGTTGTTGGGATAGTTCTGAAACACAGATTCATTGCGAGAATCATACTTATAAATCTCTGTAATCAAGCATGATCGTAAAACATTGGAATTTTACTGAATGTTGTTTTTTTATAATCAATTAAAGATCCCAATAGGAAAAAGAAATGAAAGGAAAACTTACCATGGGAAATGATGGTGGACTCGAGAGCAACAACCGGGAGACCAGTGGACAGAGCCTGGGACACTTGAGCAGATACTTTGACTAAAGGGTTTGAGTTAGTTGGGCAAAGATGGTTGCTGAGTTTTGATAGTCTTTTAACAGCCGATGATGATGATGGAGAAGAAGATGCCATTTTTTCCAAGGGTTGATTCTAAAGCGCCTTTGCGGTGGGTTGTTTTACGGAGGTTTGAAAAAACAAATTCAACCCTTATTCCCACGTAGACCTGATGATGGTGGCCATCCGTCGAGGCCATACCTGGAGGGGATCGATCAGAGATGAAATTTTCCAAGTAAAAATTAAGAGAATAAACAGGGAAATATGCCATACCCGGAGGGGATGAGAGATTTCAAGATGAGGAACCGGGAACGTCTGAGAAAGAGAGAAAGAGATTTGTTGGCTGAGAAAGAAAGAATGAAGAAGGGAAGGAGAAGGAATGAAGAAGGGAAGGAGAACGTACCTGGATGATGAAGGGGGGGAAAGCTTTGGAAAATGTCTTACCGAAAAAAAATTGGTAAGACATTATACAGGAATAAGAAAGAGATTTTAGTCGTGTTTGTAAAACATTTTCCGTCAACCAAACACTGAAAAATCTGGAAAATATTTTCCGCAAAACAATTTCACCCAAACAAACACAGCCTAGATGACAATATTAACTGTTTGGACTAGTTGATAACATTATGAAAATGAAGAGACTAAAACAGAAATTATATTTTCAATTTAAACATAATAGAAGTTAAAAATAGTAATTTTTTTTAAGAACAAAAATGTACTTTATTTTAATCGGAATAGCTGACAATATTAACTATTTGGACTAATTAATGACATTATAAAAATAAAGAGACTAAAACTATAATTCTACCTTATATGTATCATTGTCTCTGTTCTTCTTTTGGGGAAAAAAGAGATAAAATCAGGGATAAAGTAGTTCTTAAATTTGATTTTTTATTTTAGTTTTTAATTTTTTTGTCTACATTAATCTCAAAATTTGATAGCTTTTCTCAATTTAACCCCTAAATTTGAATTTGCTAACGTGTAATGACGTGTTATTTGAAGATTGTGTCACACTATCACTCGAAATTTTTTTAAAAAATTAAATGTAGTTTCTTTTAATTCTATATAAAAATTTTAAATTTTGATATAAAGAAATCCAAATTTAGTAATTAAATTAGAAAAAAAATTGTAAAATTACAAAATAATATGGATAGTCTTGGCTGGCTAAAACCACACTTGACAGCAAATTGGATTTAATAGATATAAAAGTAAGTAAAGCGTATTTAAATGCAGTCATCTTTGCATGTTGATTTTGTTTATTGAGCAGTGAAGCAATTAATTATCTTAATTCTACGAAGGGATGAAGAGATGTAGGACTAGGGAAGCCTCAAAACATTTGCAATGATCAAACAAAGTTGTTCCCTGTAATGATTTCGACATACTTGTACAATGTTGTCCAACCATGGATTCAACAATGGCAGAAGGACAAATTACAGAACCTAGAACTAGCTAGCTGTTTGTTTATAGTAAGCTTCATTATTTAAAACAACCAATGAGGTACCTTAACTTTTCTCTCCACCTTCTTCTCCTTTATAGTATCCAAGCTTGGTTTCCATCCCTTCCCTGAATATTGCCTGTTCAAAAACTCCGGCCTACCTTCCACCGCTTCCATCAAAAACTCCGTCAAACATTGAACCTCCTCCGGTTTCTCCCCACCGTTTTCCTTCTTCTGCAACGGCAATTTTTGTGCCATCTCTAGAATATCATTCGCAGGGCATATCCTAGCGAACAAAGGGAGAAACTTGGAGGACGGTGAGACCGATTTCGACCTCAACACCGAGTTCGCACTCGACAGCACACGACGAGCTTCCTCGGACGACAACGTTGTCGGCTTCCCTCGTTTGACGGGCAGCATTACGTAAACCTTTTTCACGTCGAGCTTGTGATCAGCTGGCAACGGAACCGGCCTCTTCTGGTTCACCGCCTCGTGGAACTCCACCACCACCTGTTGAGGATGCTCCAGCATCAGCTCCGCCGCCGTCAACGGCCAACTAAAATCCTGCACAGACCCGTCCCAAAGAATGACCTTCCCGGCCGTATCCGACGGAGGAAATGCAAGAGCAGTAACGTAGTTACCCATATATAACGTGATATACCGATAAACAAGAAATTGAAAAGCGATTTTCGATCACGGTATAAAAAAGAGAAAAGAAATCAAAAAGAAATGTTTGGGTTTGTGATTCATGTGAGTGTGATTAAGAAGAGGAAAGGATTTTTATGCAGGAATGTGATGGAGATGGAGGTGTTTGTTAAACGGCTCCATCTTGTGAACCATTTTATGGTGGACTTGGTGGAAGATTCATATAAATTTGGGGTCGTTGGCTTTTTGGAGGGGCTGCCATTTTCTTTTCATCTGCATCGTTGATTTATTTTTATTACAAACAAAGATTGATCCAACGTTGATGATTGCAACAGGCATGTGGGGTCCCCCCTGGTGTAGCTCTACCGTATCTGACGTGAATACAAAGTCAAGGAAACGGTTCAACCGTAACTATATTTTTATTAACCCCAATTTTCATGCTTTAATAAATTATGTATTACGTGAGGGGAGGATTTCAATTAAACTTACACCTCCCTCTCTCTATGTTTTTCCCCGATAGGGCTGTCAAAAACAGTAGCCTGTATTAATTTTTTAATACTTTAATTAATATTATATTTTTATTTTTATTTTTAAAAAATTAAATCTAAATGGAAATCTTAAAATTTATGATTAAAATATTGATGTGATATTAAACTATACTGAATTAGTCAAACTGATCCCACCACCTATCTAATTCTAAGAACCGGGGGAAATGATGGGGAGGCATCGTGTATCTTCTTCTTCTTCTTTTTTGATACAATATCATAACTAGGCATAACTCCTTCACAACCCTTAAGAGGAGGATAAAGGTACTTCAGCGCATTCAAACTCACATCCTCTTACACTAATAATAATATCGATACTGATCAAACTAGGACACAGTGAACTCTATTTTTAAATCTTAAATATAAAGGCAATGGCATTTACTTTGATTAAAATAAGGACAAGGGGGGGTTTAACGTGAAGTAGACAATTGGTTTGGTGTGGTGATTCCTTAATTTGTCGGATAAAAAACAATAATGGATAATCATAAAATAGAGAACAAAATACAAACATGTCAACACTCAACAGCAAATAAAGAAAGTAAAGGGTGAAAGCAACAGCTTAACTTCGTGAACGTTATGGTATATGTACCAAATCGGCGTTGGAAAATGTTACTAAAATGACCAAAGATTAAATGCTAAGAAATTGTTATGCAAATAAAATATAGATGATCTCTCCATCACTGTAAAAATTGTGTTTTGAGTTGGTTTGAATCAAAACATGGCTTTTCTTGAATATATGTGTGTATATATACATAAAGACAAAGAAGTGTCTAGCTTGTCAATATGGAGCAAGATGGAAGGTGTTGGATTTTAAATTTTATTTATTTTGAAAATTAAATCTTATAAAACAAGATATTGAGTTAAGTAAATCAAAGATAATTTTATGAGCTTTTTCTTATCTTTATATGACCTTTAATTGTGGGCCTATATTGGTTTTGATCATTCGTATTTAGGTCTAATTAATTAGAGACTTTTAGTGATGGGCTCATCTAGGAATGTATAATTGAACTTAATTTAACTAGAAGAATAAAAGAAAAAAAATTCAGAGAAAATTATGAATATTAATGGATTTCATTATTATTTTTTAAATGTTAATAGATTTGGGTTCAGAATAATTCACTAAGTTTAGGGTTTTGAATAATGGTTTGGGTTTAGAAATTTTTATTATGGATTTGGATAAGTTTAATATAATTATATAAAATCGGTGAATTTAATTAATTTGGTTATTCATATAAAAAAATTAGCAATTGACTAATTCAGTATGTTTTAATTAAATTTCTTTTCTTACTCGAATTAGGTTGATTAATTCAATTTTAATCGAATTTTGGATTAGGGTCATCATTTACAATAGAAGCAAAAGGTCAAGCTGAAGATAATCTGATTTTACTATTCGCAGGTGTTAATAAAATGATTTGAGCTACTCTATATCTTTTGCGTGCAAATGCTTTACCCAAATTAATTTTCCAACTAAAATAGCTTGCATTTTTTGTGTTTGTTAATACACAAATTTGAAGCTGTAAAGATGCGAGCATAGAAATTAAAGAAATTAAAGAGTTGTACTCAAAACTTGATGAGTCGTATCTGGAAAGATGTCAACTCAAAACTTAGTGAGTTGTACTTGGGAAGAGGCAACCTAAAAATTTAGACAGCAATACCTACGAAAATATAAACTTAAAATTTAAGAAGTTGTAGCTGAAAAGGTGTAAACTCGAAAATTAGTGAGTACTAAGAAATGTGTAAGCTTGAGAGTTCATGAGAAGGCCTGAACTTAAAAATTAGGGAGCTATACCTGAGGAGGTGTAAGCTCAAAATTTAGTGAGTTATACTTGGAACGGTGTATGCACAAAATTTAAGGAGCTATCCTAGAGAGGTGTAAGCTCAAAACTTAGTGAGTAGAATCTGAGAAGGTATAAACTCAAATTTTAGTGAGTTATACTTGAGAAGGTATGAGCTCAATTTTTAAGGTGTTGTACTTGAGGCGTAAACTAAAAACTTAGTGGAATGTACTTGAGAATGTGTGAGCTCAAAATTTAGGGACTTGTATTTGGGAAGGTGTGAGCTAAAAATTTAATGAATTATACCTAGGAAGATGTAAGATCAAAATTGGAGTTGCACCTGGAGAGGTGTAAGCTCAAAATCTAATGAGTTGTACACTGAAAAATGTAAACTCAAAATTTACTGAATTGTACCTAGGATGGTGTAAGCTTAAAATTTAAGTAGCTATACATGCGAGATATAAGCTTAAAACTTAATGAGATATACTTGAAAAGGTATAAACTCAAAAGAGGTACATCACTAATTTTTATAATATAAACATACCTTTCGTCGGGTTATGCTTAAAAAGCATATTTGTTTATGGCACGAGGCGGTGAAGTAGAAGAGGCCAGTGTTGGGAAGGTCCCACTATGTGGGAATCCCTTAAAACATGCCATGTTTTATGGCACTTTGTTTTGTTTTTTTTTTATCATTTTATTTTGTCCTTTTTTTGTGGCTTGTGGGCAGCCAATATTTGTTAATATCGTCAGAGAGCTAAAATCAAATTAGAGAGAAAACGGGTGAGAAACAGAGAGCTTTGAAGCAGAATTTTGCTCTTGGAAAGAAAATTTGCAGCTGTGATCAACTCTTCGATCGGAGGTCCATCCGTGGTTCGATTGAGCTGTTTTTTTGACAGCAGCTAGGCAACAAGGTGTTCTTGACTTTGGATGGTCGGATTTTTCATCCGAGTATTGTAGCGTCAGAAATACCCGTTTTACAGCAGCTACTATTTTGGTGATGTTCTCCTATTTTTCTCTCTTTTGCTAAAGATTACATATTGTTAGCCTTGTTGGAGTTGAATGCTTGTTGTAGGCTTGATATTGTGATCTTGTAGCTGAACATTTGATTATAATGGAGTTTTTTGATCGGACTCTAAAGTCCCGTGGTTTTTACCCTTGATTTAGAGGGGTTTTCCACGTAAAAATATCGGTGTCTCTATTTATTATTTTTGTTGTGGTTGCATTGGTTAATTTGTGGCTGATTAAGGTTGCTAGAGAATATATTTTTTGTGCTATTGTGCTTGCCATAATATTTGACTGGAGTTATAGGGAGAGAAAGAACACCGGTTGTGCTTCGCTTCCGTTCAGTTGTTCGGTTTCTTCCCAACAAACTGATATCAAGAGCTCGGTTATTCTGTCAAATAAATATCAAAATCAATACGAGCAAGATGATTATGTTGAATGGCACAAATTATCAACTTTGGCGGAATAAAATGAAGGACTTGTTGTTTGTGAAGGCTCTGCATCTTCTGGTATTTGCTACTCAAAAACCCGATTCGAAAAGTGATGAAGAATGGGAATTTGAGCATCAACAAGTGTGGCTTTATTCGGCAATTTGTTGAAGAAAATGTTTACAACCACATTGATCAAGAGACACATGCTCGAACATTGTGGGAGAAGCTTGAAAGCTTGTATGCTTCGAGGTCGGGCAATAACAAGTTGTTTTTGCTGAAGAAAATGATGGCGTTGAAATACAAAGAAGGAACGTCTATAGCTGACCATGTGAGTGAATTTCAGAGCGTGATGAATCAGTTGCTTGGTATGGGTGTCAAATTTGATGACGAGATTTTAGGGCTTTGGTTGCTTGCTACTCTACCAGACTCTTGGGAGACTTTCCGGGTTTCGCTCATTAATTCTGCCCCA
Source organism: Gossypium australe (assembly GCA_005393395.2). Taxonomy (NCBI): domain Eukaryota; kingdom Viridiplantae; phylum Streptophyta; class Magnoliopsida; order Malvales; family Malvaceae; genus Gossypium; species Gossypium australe. The sequence goes on from CM016620.1 coordinate 58,846,173, forward strand.
AAGGGTATTATTACCTTGGATTTGGCTAAGAGTGGTGTGTTGAATGAAGAGGTCAGAAGACGATCTCAGGGTTCTACATCACAGTCCGAGGTGTTGGTTACCGAGAACAGAGGGAGGAACAGAGACAAAGATGGAAAGGGTAGAGATAAAAGCCGAAGCAAGTCAAGATCGAGATACAAGAATCTTGAGTGTCATCACTGTGGTAAGAAAAGCCATATAAAGAAATACTACTTCAAGTGGAAGAAAGAGAACAAAGGTGGTGATAAACACGATCGGAATGATGATGAAAAATCCGAGCGTGTTGCTACTGCTATTCGTGAAGATCTATTGGTCATTTGTGATGAGAATTTGGTCAATCTAGCATGTGACGAGACAAGTTGGGTGATTGATACTGGTGCATCACTTCATGTCACGTCGAGGAAGGATTTCTTCACATCTTATACTCATGGTGATTTTGGGGTATTAAAGATGGGTAATGACGGTTTGGTTCCGGTTATCGGTATGGGAGACGTTAGCTTGGTGAGTAACAATGGAACAAAGTTAACTCTCAAGAATGTCAGACATGCACCGGATATCCGTTTGAATTTGATTTCTGCAGGAAAGCTTGATGATGAGGGATTCTGTAACACCTTCAGTGATGGGCAGTGGAAGCTGAGCTTTGTGGCTCGAGGAAAGAAGTGCTTAAATTTATATTTGATGCAAGCTTCAGCTTCTCGAGAGACGGTGAATGTGACAGTGAATAATAGCTCAACTGAGTTGTGGCATAAACGACTTAGTCACATGAGTGAGAAGGGGCTTAATTGTTTAGCGAAGAAGAATCAACTTTCGGGTTTGAAGAATGCTACACTGAAGAATTGTGCTCATTGTCTAACAAGAAAGTAGAGAAGAGTTTCTTTTAGAAGCCGTCCTCCACAAAGAAGATCAGAGTTGCTAGAGTTGGTCCATTCAAATGTTTGTGGTCCGATAAAAGTAAGGTCACTTGGCAGTGCACTTTATTTTGTGACTTTTATTAATGACTGTTCGAGAAAGCTATGGGTTTACACTTTGAAGTCTAAAAATCAAGTCTTTGAGGTGTTTAAACAGTTTCAAGCATCAATTGAAAGAGAAATAGGGAAGAAGTTGAAGTGCCTTCGTACTGATAATGGTGGCGAGTACACAGGGCCGTTTCATGAGTATTGTCTGCGACAGGGAATCAGACATCAAAGAACACCACCAAAGACTCCACAGTTAAATGGGTTAGCTAAAAGAATGAACCGAATACTGATCGAGAGAGTCAGATGTTTGTTGTCAGATTCAAAGCTGCCAGGATCATTTTGGGCTGAAGCTTTGAATACAGTGACACATGTGATAAATTTGTCTCCTAGTGTTCCTTTGCGAGGTGATGTGCCAGATAGAGTTTGGTTTGGCAAAGACGTGTCATATGATCACCTACGTGTGTTCGGTTGTAAAGCATTTGTTCATGTTTCAAAGGATGAAAGATCTAAGTTGGATGCCAAGACTCGACAATACATATTCATTGGTTATGGTCTAGATGGTGAGTTTGGTTATAGACTCTATGATCCAGTTCAGAAGAAACTCGTGAGAAGCAAAGATGTTGTCTTCATTGAGGATCAGACCATTGATGACATTGATAAGACAGAGAAAGTGAATTCACAAGACAGCGATGATTTGATTGATGTGAATCCGGTTCCCCTAAACTCTTCACCAGGTCCTATCCAGGATGATGTGCATGATGATGTTACTGATGACCATCAGGATATAGGTGACTTTGATGCTCCCATGGATGATGTTGTGAATGATCAACAACAAGCACCTATAGCTCCACCAACAGTTCCACTTCGAAGGTCTTCCAGAGATCGACGATCTTCTGTCAGGTATTCTTCTGATGAATATGTTCTTTGGACTGACGGGGGAGAACCTGAATGTTATGAAGAGGCTATGGAGAGTGAATGCAAAGATCAGTGGGTTGAAGCGATGAAAGATGAACTTCAATCCTTGCATGAGAACCATACCTTTGAGTTGGTGAAATTGCCCAAGGGCAAAAGAGCCTTGAAGAATCGGTGGGTTTACAGGTTGAAGCAAGAAGAGAAGTCTTCATCTCCACGATACAAGGCTAGATTGGTCGTCAAGGGTTATACTCAGAAAAAGGGGGTTGATTTTGAAGAAATATTTTCTCCGGTTGTGAAGATGTCAGAACTATACTGAGTTTGGCAGCCTGTTATGACTTAGAGGTTTAACAAATGGATTTGAAAACTGCTTTTCTTCATGGTGACTTGGAAGAAGAGCTTTATACGGAGCATCCAGAGAGGTTTGTTGCACAAGGGAAAGAAGACTATGTGTGCAGATTGAAGAAGAGCTTGTATGGTTTGAAGCAAGCTCCAAGGCAATGGTACAAGAAGTTTGAGTCTGTTATGGGGGAGCAAGGCTACAAGAAGACTGCTTCTGATCATTGTGTGTTTGTTAAGAGATTCTCTGGTGATGATTTTGTAATTCTTTTGCTCTATGTTGATGACATGCTTATTGTTGGCCAAAATGCTTCTAGAATTGAGAAGCTGAAGCAAGAGTTGAGTAAATCCTTTGCAATGAAGGATTTTGGGCCAGCAAAGCAAATTTTTGGCATAAAGTTGACACGTGATAGAAAGGCCAAGAAATTATGGTTATCACAAGAGAGGTACATCGAGAAAGTACTTCAAAGGTTTAGCATGGACAAAGCTAAAGCGGCGAGCACTCCCTTTGCTACGCACTTCAGATTGAGTATTAAGCATAGTCCTTCCACAGAAAAAGAGAAAGAAGAGATGCAGAAAATTCCTTACTCTTCAGCCGTGGGGAGTCTGATGTATGCAATGGTTTGCACGAAACCAGACTTGGCTTATGTTGTTGGTACAATCAGTCGTTTTCTTTCTAATCCAGCCAGAGAGCATTGGAATGCAGTGAAGTGGATTATGAAATATCTTCGTGGCACTTCCAACATGAAACTTTGTTTCGGCAATGAGAAACCTGTTCTTGTTGGGTAAACAGATTCAGACATGGCCAGAGACATTGACTCGAGGAGATCTACTTCAGGTTACTTGATCACTTATGCAGGGGGAGCTGTGGCATGGCAATCAAGATTGCAAAAGTGTGTTGCATTGTCCACCACCGAATCAGAGTTCATTGCAGCAACCGAAGCGTGCAAGGAGATGCTTTGGATGAAGAAGTTTATGCATGAGCTTGGTTTTACTCAGGAGAAGTATGTCCTGTATTGTGATAGCCAGAGTGCTATTCATCTTGGTAAGAACTCAACTTTCATGCTAGATCTAAGCATATTGATGTGAGGTACCATTGGATACGAGATGTTCTTGAAGCTAAGCTGTTAGAGCTTGAGAAGATACATACTGATGATAATGGTGCTGATATGTTGACAAAGGCTTTACCAAGAGGAAAGTTTGAAGCATGTTGTTTGACCTGCGGTATGGAGGCATTCCCCACATAGTTGGAGGGGGAGATTTGTTGGAAAGGTCCCACTATGTGGGAATCCCTTAAAACATGCCATGTTTTATGGCACTTTGTTTTGTTTTTTTTATCATTTTCTTTTGTCCTTTTTTTGTGGCTTGTGGGCAGCCAATATTTGTTAATATCGTCAGAGAGCTAAAATCAAATTAGAGAGAAAACCGGTGAGAAACAGAGAGCTTTGAAGCAAAATTTTGCTCTTGGAAAGAAAATTTGCAGCTGTGATCAACTCTTCGATCGGAGGTCCATCCGTGGTTCGATTGAGCTGATTTTTTGACAGCAGCTAGGAGACAAGGTGTTCTTGACTTTGTACGGTCGGATTTTTCATCCGAGTATTGTAGCGTCAGAAATACCCGTTTTACAGCAGGTACTGTTTTGGTGATGTTCTCCTATTTTTCTCTCTTTTGCTAAAGATTACATATTGTTAGCCTTGTTGGAGTTGAATGCTTGTTGTAGGCTTGATATTGTGATCTTGTAGCTGAACATTTGATTATAGTGGAGTTTTTTGATCGGACTCTAAAGTCCCGTGGTTTTTACCCTTGATTTAGAAGGGTTTTCCACATAAAAATATCGGTGTCTCTATTTATTGTTTTTGTTGTGGTTGCATTGGTTAATTTGTGGCTGATTAAGGTTGCTAGAGAACATATTTTTTGTGCTATTGTGCTTGCCATAATATTTGACTGGAGTTATAGGGAGAGAAAGAACACCGGTTGTGCTTCGCTTCCGTTCGGTTGTTCAGTTTCTGCCCAACAATAAACTCAAAAGAGGTACATCACTAATTTTTATAATATAAACATACCTTTCGTCGGGTTATGCTTAAAAAGCTTGACGATTAATGTGAGTGTTTGTTGATGAGGTACATTTTACAATACTTTAGGTCGTGCAAAACTGATCCCTGGGAAACTTATGCATGATACTTTAGGTCACACAAAATTATTCTTGAGGAACTTGAGAAAAGCATCAGTAATTGTTTATGATATATAATTATACATTTTATCCTTACTTGCCTGAAAAAGCAAAAGGGCGCTCGCTAACTGTTGGGTAAGGGTCCCACTATGTGGGAGACCCTTAAAACATGCCATGTTTTATGGCAATTTTATTTTATTTTTTCTTTAGCTTTTCATCATTTTATTTTGTCATTTTCTTTTGTTTTTTTTTGTCCTTTATGTGGCTTATGTGCAGCCATATTTTAACGTGAGAGAGAGCTGAAAAATCAATTTTTTAGAAGGGAGAGAAACGGGTGAGAAACAGAAAGTTTTAAAGCTTGAAAAATTAATTTCTCAAGTTTGGAGCAGCTGTGATCAACTCTTCGATCGGAGGTCCATCCGTGGTTCGATTGAGCTGATTTTTTGACAGCAGCTAGACAACAAGGTGTTCTTGACTTTGTACGGTCGGATTTTTCATCCGAGTCCTGTAGCGTCAGAAATACTCGTTTTACAGCAACCACGTTTTTGGTGATGTTCTCCTATTCTTCTCTCTTTTTGCTAAAGATTATATATTGTTAGCCTTGTTGGAGTTGAATGCTTGTTGTAGGCTTGATATTGTAATCTTGTAGCTGAACATTTGATTATAGTGGAGCTTTTGATCGGACTCTAAAGTCCCGTGGTTTTTACCCTTGATTTAGAGGGGTTTTCCACGTAAAAATATCGGTGTCTCTATTTATCAATTTCGTTGTGGTTGCATTGGTTAATTTGTGGTTGATTAAGGTTTCTAGAGAACATATTTTTGTGCTATTGTGCTTGCCATAATATTTGACTGGAGTTATAGGGAGAGAAAGAACACCGATTTTGCTTCCGCTTTGTTTCGGTTGTTCGGTTTCTTCCCAACAAACTGGTATCAGAGCTCGGTTATTCTGTCAAATAATTATGGAAATTAATACGAGCAAGATGATTATGTTGAATGGCACAAATTATCAACTTTGGCGGAATAAAATGAATGACTTGTTGTTTGTGAAGGCTCTGCATCTTCCGGTCTTTGCTACTTAAAAACCCGATTCGAAAAGTGATGAAGAATGGGAATTTGAGCATCAACAAGTGTGTGGCTTTATTCGGCAATTTGTTGAAGAAAATGTTTACAACCACATTGATCAGGAGACACATGCTCGAACATTGTGGGAGAAGCTTGAAAGCTTGTATGCTTCGAGGTCGGGCAATAACAAGTTATTTTTGCTGAAGAAAATGATGGCGTTGAAATATAAAGAAGGAACGTCTATAGCTGACCATGTGAGTGAATTTCAGAGCGTGATGAATCAGTTGCTTGGTATGGGTGTCAAATTTGATGACGAGATTTTAGGGCTTTGGTTGCTTGCTACTCTACCAGACTCTTGGGAGACTTTCCGGGTTTCGCTCATTAATTCTGCCCCAAAGGGTATTATTACCTTGGATTTGGCTAAGAGTGGTGTGTTGAATGAAGAGGTTAGAAGACGATCTCAGGGTTCTACATCACAGTCTGAGGTGTTGGTTACCGAGAACAGGGGGAGGAACAGAGACAAAGATGGAAAGAGTAGAGATAAAGGTCGAAGCAAGTCAAGATCGAGATAAAAGAATCTTGAGTGTCATCATTGTGGTAAGAAAGGCCATATCAAGAAATACTGCTTCAAGTGGAAGAAAGAGAACAAAGGTGGTGATAAACATAATCGGAATGATGATGAAAAATCCGAGCGTGTTGCTACTGCTACTCGTGAAGATCTGTTGGTCATTCGTGATGAGAATTTGGTCAACTTAGCATGTGACGAGACTAGTTGGGTGATTGATACTGGTGCATCACTTCATGTCACGTCGAGGAAGGATTTCTTCACATCTTATACTCCTGGTGATTTTGAGGTATTAAAGATGGGTAATGACGGTTTGGTTCCGGTTGTTGGTATGGGAGATGTTCACTTGGTGAGTAACAATGGAACAAAGTTAACTCTCAAGGATATCAGACACGCACCGGATATCCGTTTGAATTTTATCTCTGCAGGAAAGCTTGATGATGAGGGATTCTGTAACACCTTCAGTGATGGGCAGTGGAAGCTGACTAAAGGCTCCTTGGTTGTGGCTCGAGGAAAGAAGAGCTCAAATTTATATTTGATGCAAGCTTCAGCTTCTCGAGAGACGGTGAATGTGACAGTGAATGACAGCTCAACTGAGTTGTGGCATAAACGACTTAGTCACATGAGTGAGAAAGGGCTTAACTGTTTAGCGAACAAGAATCAATTTTCGGGGTTGAAGAATGCTACACTGAAGGATTGTGCTCATTTTTTAGCAGGAAAGCAGAGAAGAGTTTCTTTTAGAAGCCGCCCTCCTCATAGAAGATCAGAGTTGCTAGAGTTGGTCCATTCGGATGTCTGTGGTCCGATAAAAGTAAGGTCACTCGGCGGTGCACTTTATTTTGTGACTTTCATTGATGACTGTTCAAGAAAGCTATGGGTTTACACTTTGAAGTCTAAAAATCAAGTCTTTGAAGTGTTTAAACAGTTTCATGCATCAGTTGAAAGAGAAACAGGGAAGAAGTTGAAGTGCATTCGTACTGATAATGGTGGCGAGTACACAGGGCCATTCCATGAGTATTGTCTGCGACAGGGAATCAGACATCAGAGAACACCACCAAAGACTCCACAGTTAAATGGGTTAGCTGAAAGAATGAACCGAACACTAATTGAGAGAGTCAGATGTTTGTTGTCAGATTCAAAGCTGCCAAGATCATTTTGGGCTGAAGCTTTGAATACAGTGACACATGTGATAAATCTGTCTCCTAGTGTTCCTTTGCGAGGTGATGTGCCAGACAGAGTTTGGTTTGGCAAAGACGTGTCATATGATCACCTACGTGTGTTCGGTTGTAAAGTATTTGTTCATGTTCCAAAGGATGAAAGATCCAAGTTGGACGCTAAAACTCGACAATGCATCTTCATTGGTTATGGTCTAGATGGTGAGTTTGGTTATAGACTCTATGATCCCGTTCAGAAGAAACTCGTGAGAAGCAGAGATGTTGTCTTTATTGAGGATCAGACCATTGATGACATTGATAAGACGGAGAAAGTGAATTCACAAGACAATGGTGATTTGGTCGATGTGAATCCAGTTCCCCTAAACTCTTCACCAGGCCCTATCCAGGATGATGTGCATGGTGATGTTACTGATGACCATCAGGATATAGGTGACTTTGATGCTCCCATGGATAATGTTGTGAATGATCAACAACAAGCACCTATAGCTCCACCAGCGGTTTTACTTCGAAGGTCTTCCAGAGATCGATGATCTTCTGTCAGGTATTCTTCTGATGAATATGTTCTTTTGACCGACGGGGGAGAACCTGAATGTTATGAAGAGGCTATGGAGAGTGAATGCAAAAATCAGTGGGTTGAAGCGATGAAAGATGAACTTCAATCCTTGCATGAGAACCATACCTTTGAGTTGGTGAAACTGCCCAAAGGCAAAAGAGCCTTGAAGAATAGGTGGGTTTACAGGTTGAAGCAAGAAGAGAAGTCTTCATCTCCACGATACAAGGCTAGATTGGTCGTCAAGGGTTATACTCAGAAAAAGGGGGTTGATTTTGAAGAAATATTTTCTCAGGTTGTGAAGATGTCCTCTATTAGAACTATACTGAGTTTGGCAGCCTGTTATGACTTAGAGGTTGAACAAATGGATGTGAAAACTGCTTTTCTTCATGGTGACTTGGAAGAAGAGCTTTACATGGAGCAGCCAGAGGGGTTTGTTGCACAAGGGAAAGAAGACTATGTGTGCAGATTGAAGAAGAGCTTGTATGGTTTGAAACAAGCTCCAAGGCAATGGTACAAGAAGTTTGAGTCTGTCATGGGGGAGCAAGGCTACAAGAAGACTGCTTCTGATCATTGTGTGTTTGTTAAGAGATTCTCTGGTGATGATTTTATAATTCTTTTGCTCTATGTTGATGACATGCTTATTGTTGGTCAGGATGCTTCTAGAATTGAGAAGTTGAAGGAAGAGTTGAGTAAATCCTTTGCAATGAAGGATTTGGGGCCAGCAACGCAAATTCTTGGCATAAAGTTGACACGTGATAGAAAGGCCAAGAAATTATGGTTATCACAAGAGAGGTACATTGAGAAAGTACTTCAAAGGTTTAGCATGGACAAAGCTAAAGCGGTGAGCACTCCCTTTGCTACGCATTTCAGATTGAGTATTAAGCATAGTCCTTCCACAGAAAAGGAGAAGGAAGAGATGCAGAAAATTCCTTACTCTTCAGCCGTGGGGAGTCTGATGTATGCAATGGTTTGTACGAGACCAGACTTGGCTTATGCCGTTGGTACAGTCAGTCGTTTTCTTTCTAATCCTGGCAGAGAGCATTGGAATGCAGTGAAGTGGATTATGAGATATCTTCGTGGCACTTCCAACATGAGACTTTGTTTCGGCAATGAGAAACCTGTTCTTATTGGCTATACAGATTCAGACATGGCCGGAGATATTGACTCGAGGAGATCTACTTCAGGTTACTTGATCACTTATGCAGGGGGAGCTGTGGCATGGCAATCGAGATTGCAAAAGTGTGTTGCATTGTCCACCACCGAATCAGAGTTCATTGCAGCAACCGAAGCGTGCAAGGAGATGCTTTGGATGAAGAAGTTTATGCATGAGCTTGGTTTTACTCAGGAGAAGTATGTCCTGTATTGTGATAGCCAGAGTGCTATTCATCTTGGTAAGAATCCAACTTTTCATGCTAGATCTAAGCATATTGATGTAAGGTACCATTGGATACGAGATGTTCTTGAAGCTAAGCTGTTAGAGCTTGAGAAGATACATACTGATGATAATGGTGCTGATATGTTGACGAAAGCTTTACCAAGAGGAAAATTTGAAGCATGTTGTTTGATCTCCGGTATGGAGGCATTCCCCACATAGTTGGAGGGGGAGATTTGTTGGGTAAGGGTCCTACTATGTGGGAGACCCTTAAAACATGCCTTGTTTTATGGCAATTTTATTTTATTTTTTCTTTAGCTTTTCATCATTTTATTTTGTCATTTTCTTTTGTTTTTCTTTTGTCCTTTATGTGGCTTATGTGCAGCCATATTTTAACGTGAGAGAGAGCTGAAAAATCAATTTTTTAGAAGGGAGAGAAATGGGTGAGAAACAGAAAGTTTTAAAGCTTGAAAAATTAGTTTCTCAAGTTTGGAGCAGCTGTGACCAACTCTTCGATCGGAGGTCCATCCGTGGTTCGATTGAGCTGATTTTTTGATAGCAGCTAGACGACAAGGTGTTCTTGACTTTGTACGGTCGGATTTTTCATCCGAGTCCTGTAGCGTCAGAAATACTCGTTTTACAGCAGCCACGTTTTTGGTGATGTTCTCCTATTCTTCTTTCTTTTTGCTAAAGATTATATATTATTAGCCTTGTTGGAGTTGAATGCTTGTTGTAGGCTTGATATTGTAATCTTGTAGCTGAACATTTGATTATAGTGGAGCTTTTGATCGGACTCTAAAGTCCCGTGGTTTTTACCCTTGCTTTAGAGGGGTTTTCCACGTAAAAATATCGGTGTCTCTATTTATCAATTTCGTTGTGGTTGCATTGGTTAATTTGTGGTTGATTAAGGTTTCTAGAGAACATATTTTTGTGCTATTGTGCTTGCCATAATATTTGACTGGAGTTATAGGGAGAGAAAGAACACCGGTTTTGCTTCCGCTTTGTTTCGGTTGTTCGGTTTCTTCCCAACACTAACTTGCTTCAAGACACATTGTGCGGAACTTAGCGAGGTGTGTATGAAAATCTAAGATTGCCGAGCTACATAATATAAACCACCGAGGATTGTAAGCGTACAAATAAATAAATAAATATACAACATTAGCGAGGTGATATATGTATGCAATATGGGCGAGATAACATATATAGGCATGTATATATTAGCAAGATGTAATATATGAGTTTGCAATATGCATTTGGTATATATATACACAACTAGTCACAAGCATTTTGCGATGGGCTCTGTCGAAACCATCCTTTTTTTTGAAAGACGGGAATCGGACTTGGGTTTTGAAAATAAAAAATGGGAGTCGCCACCGATCTTTTATTAGGTGCGATCGGGCCACCTATAAAATATTTTAGTCTACGAATTTCGAAAAAGTGGGCTCGGGAGTCGGTTACGTGCGAGGAAGGATTAGCACCCTCGTCACGCCCAAAATTGGTACCAAATTGATCAATTAATGTCCTTATGTCGAAAGTTGGAAATTGTGAAAAATGGGTTTAAAAATGTTAGGCTTTTATTGTCCCGAGAGAACAAAATATCGTATCTAAAACTTTAGGACACGATAATTTAAATCCTCGAATCCAAGATGAACATTGCCTCAGCTAAAAAATCTTATTTCGAAATAACGGAATGCCACATCCAGTAAGTTAGGACATAACATGTCGAATTATCGAAAATAAGCTTTTATTTTTTATTTAAAAACTTTTTTATTTTAGAAGACGTTTCGCTATTTAGGTTAAACGAGGAAAATCGAAACCTAGTAAGTTAAGGCACGATTTTCCCGAATTTCTAAATACGAAATGTTGCCTTTACGGAAGAAATCAATTTTGTATTGTATAAAATGGAGCACGAATTTGTAACAAAATGCAGGAAAGGAAGTGCGATAATGATAACAAAGGAATTCAAAACGAAAACGATGTTAATAATAATGGACATGATAATAATAGTAATAATGATAACTTGAAATATATATAATGAAAATAAAATATGAATATAGTGATGATAGTAATAATAATAATAATAATAATAATAATAATAATAATAATGTGACGATAATAATATGATAATAGTAACAATAATGAAATAATATAAGATATATACAATATAATAATGAAATAAATAATGTAGTGGAAATAATAATAAAGTAGTGTACATGTACAGCATAATAATATATAGTAGTAATAATACTGATAACAACACATAATATATATAATAATAATAACAATAATAATAATAATAGCAAGGAAAAAAATATACAGTATATTAATATAAAGGTAGTAGTAGTAATGATAATAATAGTAGTAGCCATCATAATGTACAATATATACAAGATAATAATATAGTAAGAACGATAAAAATAGCGAATATAATAATACTGATAATAATAATAATGACACATGATATATACAACACAATAATGCAAGTATAATAATAATAATAATATAATAATAATAAAAATAACGCAAAGTATATAAGATATAATAGTAATAATAATAGTATTAATAAGAAAATAATAGAAAGATTTAGAAGATTCCGAAATGACTAAGAAAGGATCAAATTGTAATTAAAAATGGGATTCGGGGTTAATTCGAAATAAAATGAAAGGGAAGAAGGATTTGTTTGCAACGCGCATGTAACTTGGAGGGTTAAAATGGCAATAAATCCCTTCGCATAAACGGTGCGCTGAATAGGACGAAATCGCAAAGGAATCTAAGGATGGAGGGATCAATTGCATAAATAGCCCTTTTTATGGAAAACGCACGGTACTCTCAAAGAAAAAACGACGCCGTTTTGTTTCAAATTAGAAAACCCAACCCCTTTTTTCTGAAAACCTAGCATGTTTCATTCCCTAAAATGCAGCAACCAAAGGATTCTCTCTGCCTCTCCCTTCTCGCGCCCGACGATAGGGGTTCTTGGGCTCTTCGTCGCACCACCGTGTTCGGGGCCAGAGTCGCACCGAGAGGAGCGTTTGGTGCTCAGCCGAAGCCCCTATCTCGAGCCCGATGGCGACGCCGGGATGGGATCTCCGACGACGCGTCTCGATTCGGGTAAGGCCCTTTTTGTTTTCTTTGTTTTTTTGTGTTTCGCTATTGATCTTCCTTGTTAGATTTCGGAATTAATAAAAAAAATGAAAGAGTAAAAAACGGTACTAAAACGAAGGGGATCAAACTAAGAAACAGATTCGAAGACAACCTTATGCTTTTGTTTGTCTGATTTCTGATACTCGTCCCTTCTTTTTCGAACCCTTGTTACATCGTTTTCTAATGGCTTTATAGCCGAAGAAGTTACAATTTTTTCTTATTCTATTGTTTGCTCCATACCTTGTCCTCTGTTTCGGCTTCTGGTGTTGCTTGCAGGTGATGGGCGAGGCGTGATGGGCGTGCGGAGTTCGCGGGAAGGGCACTGATGATGGCCGACAATGGTGAGTGCGGGCGAGTGAGGGATGGGTCGTGGCAGAAGCGTGAGGATCCAGAAAGGCGTGTAGGGGACGCGCGGGGCAGACGAAGGGTCATCGGCGTGAGGAGGAGAGGGGACCCTAGGGTTCCCGTTTACTTTTCTTGCTAACAGGCTTTAAGGCTCGGGCCTTTAATTTGGGCTGCTGTTTTGTTTAGTTCTGGGCCAGTGTTTGTTGGGCTTTGGGTCTTTGTAAATGGGTTTTAGAGTTGGGTTCTGGTTTAATTAAATTTGGCTCTTGTTTATTCTGTAAGTGGACATTTAAAAGGACTTTATTAATATTTGGGTTTTCAATTTGGTTTTATTTGGACTAAATGGGCCCGGGCCGAAATTGGGTATTACAGCTGCCCCTCTTTGCTCATTGTCGTGAAACGAGAATAGAGCAAAGACAATAAAAGAACCAATTTTGCCCGGGCCTAGCTAAGCCTTGGCTTCTTGATTCGCGTCTTCTTTCGACAACTTCAAACTTCACTGTAACTACTTGCTTCGATTCATTCTGCTGGGGGTTTAGGGTGATAAAAATGTAGAAAAGAGAGATCCACAACTTTGATCTTTTCGCTGAAGCTTCTCGAAAACGAACAGTGAAAGGAATCCCGAAGAGACCTACAACTCGGGTCTTCTTGCTGAAAACTTCTTGGAAGCGAACGATGATAGGAAGTTAGAAGAGACCTACAACTCGGGTCTTCTTACTGAAAACTTCTTGGAAACGAACGACGATAGGAAGTCAGAAGAGACCTACAACTCGGGTCTTCTTACTGGAAACTTCTTGGAAACGAATGATGATAGGAAGTCAGAAGAGACCTACAACTCGGGTCTTCTTACTGAAAACTTCTTGGAAACGAACGGTGATCCAGAAGAGACCTACAACTCGGGTCTTCTTGCTGAAAACTTCTTGAAAACGAATAGTGATAGGAATCCAGAGGAGACCCGTAACTTGGATCTTCATACTGAAACTTCTCGAAAACGAATGGTGATCCAGAAGAGACCTACAACTCGGGTCTTCTTGCTGGAAACTTCTTGAAAACGAATGGTGATAACTCTGAATTTTCACTTCACCTCCTCATTACATTCGGTCTACTCCATGGAAGCTGTGTCTGACCTTCGAGGCTGTGATGCTGTTCTCTGGGGAACCTGTCCTGCAGAACGTGCTTATGCTTATGCAAATGATAAAGGGTGTTATGATAGGGGTGATTCAAATGCTCCTGTGACTGCTTGAATATTATGCCAATGATGACCCCCTTTTTTTTTAATTTTTTTGAAGCAAAATGACTAGGATGTAATGATTGCAATAAATCGAATGCTCCTAATTGGATGTGTATGAATGCGTGAGAAGGACCCCATTTATGGTTTAGGTTTTCGTTGCTCGTAGCAAGATCCTATCACTAGCGTATTACGGTTTGTGGCCGACGTAAGGAAAGAAAAACGAGCTTGACCCGCTGTGATTTCATTGTCCCCTCCATTGTACTTTCTGCGACATGAGGTTCATACATTCCATCACCACCTCAAAGGAGTAGCCTTCGTCTTCTTTCAACCTTTCTAAACCTTAGGTGAAATGCATTTCGAACAAAAGTCATGCTTCAAGACCCTGTGTTGTTTGGAGACTTTCAGAACAATATGTAGGACGCCTTTATGAAAGTATTATTAGTTCTGAAATCGTTATTATAAAATGCCTAGGAGGGATCGGGAGTACAACCCGAAATACAACAGGTCAAATCAAACTGGCAAATGTAATCAAGAAAGTAGTTCATTGAAATAAAATAATCACGAATTACAAAGATGGGCAGAATGGAAATTAGGTGCCCCAGATGTTACAACTTAGGCTTCTCCGCCTTAGTACTTGGAAAATCATTTTGAGTTCGATATGTGCTTTAGGAGATCTTTGAGTATTTTGTTGATGCCTCGAGACACAGCATACCCCCTCCTTGTCCATTTCAGTGCAGCGAGATTTCTCTTTGTATTCGATGCCGCCTTTTCAGGTTTTCGACTCAAATCCCCCCCTTTTTTTTGTGTGTTTTTTTTTTTTTTTTTTTTTTTTTTTTTTTTTTTGGAGCAAGGTGTCCTTGGTGGTTTTTCGTCTCAGCTTGTTCAAGCGAAGTATCTTTTGACTGAATCCGAGTTCACGGGGTTGGACAAGCTTTTCCCATCCATTTCCGTTAGGATCAGTGCGCCTCCGGAGAAAGCCTTTTCCACCACGTACGGTCCTTCCCAATTCGGCATCCATTTCCCTCTGTAATCCTTTTGTATGGGGAGGATCTTTTTCAATACCAGGTCTCCCTCGTGAAACTCCCTTGGGCGAACCCTTTTGTTATATGCTCGCACCATGCGTTTTCGGTACATCTGACCGTGACGAATAGCCTTTAGCCTCTTTTCTTCGATTAGGTTTAATTGATCGTATCGAGCCTGAATCCACTCGGCTTCATCCAGCTTTACCTCTGTTAAAACCCGAAGAGAGGGTATCTCCACCTCGATGGGTAGGACTGCCTCCATCCCGTAGACCAGTGAGAAGGGTGTTGCCCCAGTAGAGGTTCTGACGGATGTTCGATAAGCATAAAGAGCAAATGGTAGCTTCTCATGCCAGTCCTTGTAAGTCTCTGTCATCTTTCCCACTATCTTTTTGATGTTCTTATTTGCTGCTTCCACTGCCCCATTCATTTTCGGACGGTATGGAGACGAGTTATGATGTTTAATGTTGAATTGACGACAAACATCCGCTATTGTACTGTTGTTCAGATTCAAAGCATTATCTGATATGATCCTTTCGGGCATCCCATATCGACAGATGATCTCCTTTTTTAAGAATCGACTAACTGCCGATTTAGTGACGTTAGCGTATGAAGCCGCTTCTACCCACTTCGTGAAGTAGTCGATCACTACGAAGATGAACCGGTGTCCATTTGACGCTTTTGGTGAGATTGGTCCGATAACATCCATGCCCCACATAGAAAAGGGCCATGGGGAAGTCATAACGTGTAGGGGAGATGGAGGCACATGAATCTTGTCTCCATAGATCTGGCATTTATGACATCTCTTGGCATAACTGATACAGTCTCCTTCCATGGTGGACCAGAAATATCCAAATCTCATTATTTGCCTGGCCATTGTGAATCCGTTAGCATGTGTTCCACAAACGCCCTCATGGACTTCCTCTAGGATCATCTTGGCTTCTAAAGCATCGACGCATCTCAACAATACTTGGTCTTTCCCTTTTCTGTACAAAATGTCTCCATCTACCACATATTCGAGGGCCAATCTCCTGAGCGTCCTTTTTTCGTTCTCAGTTGCGTGAGCTGGGTATTCGCGGTTTTTCGCATATCGCAATATATCTCGGTACCAGGGGTGATTGTCGCTTTCCTCTTCTTCTACGTTGCAGCAATAAGCTGGGGTCTCGTAAATACTCATCTGGATAGGCTTTACATCTTCTTGCTTACTCGCCTTAATCATGGAGGCTAAAGTAGCCAGAGCATCTGCCATTTGGTTTTCTTCTCGTGGGAGATAACTAAAGGTGATATCGTCGAACTCCTCGATTAGTCCCATGACTATCCTTCGATAGTTGATTAATTTGGGGTCTCTTGTTTCCCATTCGCCCCTTAGTTGGTAGATCACTAATGCGGAATCTCCATATACTTCCAGCGTTTTAATTCTTCGTTCTATAGCAGCGTGGAGTCCCATGATACAAGCTTCGTATTCTGCCATATTGTTTGTGCAATCGAAATCCAACCTGACTGTGAACGGATAGTGAGCACCTTTTGGGGATACCAAGACTGCCCCAATCCCATTTCCAATAGCATTTGATGCTCCATCGAAATTCAGTTTCCAAAGGTCATCCCTTGCCGTATCCTCTTCCGTAGATGCCACATACATTAAATCCTCATTGGGGAAATCAAAGTTCAATGGCTCGTAGTCTTCTAAAGCTCTGCTAGCTAGGAAGTCGGCTATCGCGCTCCCTTTTATAGCTTTCTGGCTCACATATACAATATCAAATTCGGACAGTAAGATTTGCCATCTAGCCATCCTTCCATTCAAAGCGGTCGCCTCCATCATGTACTTTAGGGGGTCTAACTTCGAGATTAACCAGGTCGTGTGATACAGCATGTATTGTCTCAATCTTCTGGTTGTCCAAATTAACGCACAACACAGCTTTTCAATTGGTGAGTACCTCATTTCACACTCAGTGAATTTCTTACTGAGATAGTATATCGCCTTCTCTTTTCTTCCGGTATCATCATGTTGACCTAGCACGCATCCCATAGAGTGGCCAAGTACTGTTAGATATAGGATTAATGGCTTATCCAGGCGTGGGGGCGACAGTACTGGAGGGTTCGACAAGTAGTGTTTGATCCTGTCAAAAGCTTCTTGACATTCGTCATTCCATATGCCGGGGTTATGCTTCTTCAAAAGACGGAATATGGGATCACATTTCTCAGTTAGCTGTGAGATGAACCGGGCGATGTAATTCAATCTGCCGAGGAAACCTCGAACCTCTTTCTGAGTGCGCGGCGGGGGTAGTTCTTGTATAGCCCGGACCTTGTCTGAGTCGATTTCGATCCCCTTCTTGCTGACTATGAAGCCCAACAGCTTGCCAGATCTAGCTCCAAAGGTACATTTCGTAGGATTGAGTTTCAATTGGAACTTTCTCAGTCTCAAAATAGTTTCTGCAAAACTTGTATGTGTTCTTCCTCCGTTCTAGACTTCGCAATCATGTCATCCACATAAACCTCAATCTCTGTATGCATCATATCGTGGAACAAAGTCACCATGGCCCTTTGATACGTAGCCCCTGCGTTTTTCAATCCAAAAGGCATTACTTTATAACAGAAGGTGCCCCACAGTGTTATGAAGGTGGTCTTTCCCATATCTTCAGGGTGCATTTTTATCTGATTGTATCCGGAAAAGCCATCCATGAAGGAGAATAGTGAAAAACCTGCCGTATTGTCGACTAGCGTGTCAATATGAGGCAAAGGAAAGTTATCCTTTGGGCTAGCTTTGTTTAAATTCCTATAATCCACGCACATTCGCACCTTTCCGTCTTTTTTAGGGACGGGCACGATATTGGCTACCCATTCTGAATATTTGATTTCTTGCAGGAATCCGGCGTCGAACTGCTTTTGGACCTCTTCCTTTATTTTCAGCACAATGTCAGGTCTCATTCTTCGGAGCTTTTGCTGAACTGGCTTGCAATCGCTCCTTATGGGCAAGCGATGTACCGCGATATCGGCGCTTAAACCAGGCATATCTTCATAAGACCATGCGAAGACATCTTTGAATTCCTGTAACAATTTGATGAGATTCTGTCTCGTTTCTCCGGCTATACATGTCCCAATGTTTACCGCTTTCCCTTCTTCTAACATCACAGTCTCTACTGCCTCCTTATGGGGTCGAATCTGTCTCTCCTCCTGCTCTTCCATTCTTAACCAATCAGGAGACAAGTCATCGTCCGTGTCATCTTCGAAATCTTGTAGATCTCCTAGGCACATGTCTTGCTCAAAAGGATATTTCGAGTCTGAGGCAGCGTTGCTCAAGTCATTGACGTCCGGGGACCTGTTGCAGTTTGATAGAATACGGGTGGAATGAATGAATTTGTGGATGAACAGTTGTATGTATGGTAATGCTAAAAAATGACCGGAAAACAAAGAAAGGAAATCTTTGAAAAATGCATTTTATTGATATAACGATACGTAAACATGTGCCTATTTCACAAAAGAAATCCTGCTGCCCTTAGGTTTGGAGCAACAAGTGTGTCCTGAACATTACTCTGAAGGGGCCCTAAACACTACAGGGATTTCTTCCGCAGTCCAATTGTTCAAGATGTCTTCCGATTCGTAAGGCTGGATATTCGGCAAGACTCCTCCGCCAACTACCTCCTCAGATAAGGCGCTAATATAGACATTGCCTAACATTGCCGCGATATCCTCTTCCTTCGGTGTCCCTTGCTCAGAGTGGATTACCCCTCCCGACACAAAGGTCTTGGATATGTGCGGGATTATCATGGGTTCCCCCTTGGTTTCTTTCCCGCTCAAACGGGTGAGTCTTCTTTCCCGTCTCTTTTCTAACTCCTCCTTCTTTTGCCTTGCATCTGGTCTAAATCCTAGGCCAAAGTGATCTTGTTTCTCTCTCAGTACTGGGGCCGCTATTCTCCCCTGAAGGTATCTTCCAAGCCCCCTTCCCGGTAAAGCGCCTTTTCCCACGGTCATTTTCAGACCCATCCTTGTGGTCCTCGAGATTTTTGGCTCCAGGATCTTGTTTCCTTCCATGACAAAGGTTGCGTTCACGAACTCAAGAGATCGGAACGAGCATTCTGTTGCCTCATCGTTTGTCTCCACGTAAGGCATGTCACCAGTCACAGTGGCGATGATGTCCTCCTCAGCTTTTATCGTTATTAGTCGACCATCCACTATCAACTTCACCTTTTGATGTAGTGATGAAGGTACCGCCCCGGCTGAATGTATCCACGGTCTCCCCAATAGGCAGTTGTAGGAAGGTTCGATGTCCATGACCAAAAAATCTATTTCGTAAATAGTTGGGCCAATCAGTAAGGGTACCTCAATTCTCCCCATGACCCTTCTTTGAGTCCCGTCGAAGGCTCTTACCACGCTTTGGCATTCCTTCATGTATGAACTATCCACCGGTAACCTGTTGAGGGTGGATAAGGGTAGCACGTTTAGCGCAGACCCGTTGTCTATCAAGACCCCTGGCAACGTGTGCCCCTTACATTTAGCGGTAAGATGCAATGCCTTGGTGGATCCTCTACCCCCTGGGGGTATTTCATCATCATTAAAATGAATGAAGTTGTCGGCGCTTATATGGCCGATTAGTCGATCCAACTTGTTGACCGAGATGTCGCTAGTGACGTAGGTTTCATTTAAAACTTTCATTAGTGCGTTCCTGTGTACTTCTGAGCATTGGAGCAAGGTCAATACGGATATGCGCGCTGGCTGTTTGTGTAGCTGTTCTACCACACAATACTCACTATGTTTTAGAAATTTCAGGAACTCTTTAGCCTCTTCCTCAGTCACAGGCTCCTTGATCTTCGGCTCGTGTTCAGCTGGCCTCCTTTTCTCTGGTTCCACCATTGGAGCTTTCCCCTTTACTAAGTCGTAGCGCTTCCCGCTTCGAGTATGGAAGCCTTCATTTGAATCCTCCCTCGTCCCATTAGTCGAGCTCTTTGCAACCTCTACATTACACTCATAGTTCCAGGGAACTTCCTTGCTATCTTTGTAGGCGAATGCAGCGGGCTTCCGTATTATCACCTTCGGCGTCACCCGTGTTCCTATCTCGTTGCTGGCTGGACTCTCCTTTACGGAGACTACTACCTCACATCCATGATTCTGAGAAGCCTCCCTATTGTCTTCAACGGCTACGGGCCTCCGTATAACTACTCTCGGTGCTACCCGCGCCCCTGTTTTATCATTTTCGGGACGGGAAATAGTGATCATCGGAAGGTTAACTCTTGAGCTTGTTGACTCTGATGCGCATATGCTTCTATCTTCTGTGCCTTCCTCATAAAACTCGACTTCTTTATTGTTCATTAGGTTCTGTATCAGAGCTCTGAATTCTCCGCAGGTCTGAATCTCATGTCCTAACTCTTGGTGGTACTCGCAATAGTTCGTGAGTTCCTCTTGACTTTCTTCCGCAACAACCAATCCATGTTTGACCATTTCTTTCCAGACCCGTCTCAGGGGAGTCTTGACCTCTACGATGCTTGTTTTGATCCTTTTTTCTACACTTTCGCTGATCGCGTTAATTCCGCCCTTGGCGTGATTAGGTAGAGGGTTTGCTGCATTTGGCATGTCGTCCAACTCGACCACACCCATGCCGATAAATTTCTCTACCAATTTCTTGAAGGCCAGGCAGTTCTCTATTGAGTGTCCCGTGATTCCTGCGTGATATTCACACTGGGCGTTCGGGTCGTACCACTTGGGGTAAGGAGGTTGCATAGGTTTGAGATGAAACGGGGACACGATATGTGCATCGAACAGGGTTTGGTACATTTCTTTATACGTCATCGGAATCGGTGTGAACTGGGGCTTCTCATGATCTTGTCTTGAGGTGCCGAGTTCCTTCTTGGGTAGCCCTTGTTGCCCCGCGGTCGTTACTTTTGGCTGATTTATGGTGATTGACCTCGGGTGTCCCATGCTTGCATTATTCACCTCACTTTCTTTCCTTCGTGGGGGCATTCTTTTGGCACTCTCCGCGGTCTCGATCCCTCCACTTTTTATAATATTCTCGATCATTTCTCCAGTGGTTATGATATCTGAGAAGCTCCGGGTTGCACTCCCTATCATGTGCATGAGGAATGGGGCCTTCAACGTGCGGATGAAGAGCATGGTGGTCTCTTTCTCCATAAGCGGTGGCTGGACTTGGATGGCGACCTCCCTCCACCTCTGCGCATATTGTCTAAAGCTTTCGTTCCCTTTCTTTTCCATGTTTTGCAGAGTAATCCTATCAGGGGCTATGTCCGTTACGTGACTGTATTGCTCCAAGAATGCTTGAGCCAGATCATCCCATGACCCGATTTCGGCACGACTCAACTGGTTGTACCATCTGGCTGCAGCTCCTATCAGGCTGTCTTGGAAACAGTGGATCAGCAGTGGATCATTGTTGGTGTAGCCCGCCATCCTTCTACAGAACATAGTAATGTGAGCCTCTGGGCAACTCGTCCCATTGTACCTTTCGAACTCGGGTATCTTAAAATTATATGGGAGCACCAAGTCGGGGACTAAGCTTAAGTCATTGGCCTTTATTCCTCGACGTTT